>JAWWEX010000001.1:6164845-6245326 GCA_035583215.1 Arremon brunneinucha | reverse complement strand
GAAGGCTGGCAGATGAAAGTTAGGATGGTAATGTTGATTTTGCAGGTAACTGCTAAAGCAATTTCTGTCATGATATACCTATTTTTCAGTATCTACTCTTACAAGTCTTAAGAAATTGTAAAAGTGACAGAGCAAAATTACAGGATGTTTTAGGAATGGAATTCATTCAACTGCAGTCTTAGAAAACTCCATACTCAGGTTATCAAGGGAGGGGACAAAACATCCCTTTTATAACAATTGTTCTGTGGTGTTGTCTGTGTAGACTGCAGCTGTCTCCCCTGGCTTTAAGGTATTCTGAATTTTATTTAACTCAAAAAGACCTTTTGGCAGAAAGGAGAGTTTGTACAAAACTATCTGGAGTATTTCTTGACTTTTAAGGTGGGCTTCTCCTTGTGTGTAGAAATTGCCTGTTGAAGGCTGAGGGGAGGTGCTTATAAGTTTATAAATGAAATAACTTTGGAATAAGAAACATGTGAACAGAGGGCTGGAAGCTGCAAGGTTTGCTCTGTCATTCCTCATCTGCTTTCCTGGTCTTCTGCAGAACTGTGTTGTTTACCCTTACTAGCAACAATTCAGATTTTGCACATAAATGGTCATATTTTCTTCAGCAGTTTATAAGCTGATATTACTTTTTTAATTTGCTGACTTGGCATTTAAGATTGTTTTAATGCAACACTCAAGGCAAAGAAAACACAACTGTTTTTTTTTTTTAACCCTTGAGAGTTCAGTTTTATTGAATTTTAGATTCAAGTTTGTGATTTGTGTAAGGCCTTTCGAAAAGTCTTCCGTCAAAATGGACATTTCACATACTATACGTTTCTTTAATACTTTTCCACAGGGACTTGTTTTTAGATTGCATTAGTCTCCTTTAAAAATAGGGAATCTCAGAAACATAGAATCATGTGGAGTGGCAAAGACCTTTAAGATCATTGAGTCCAACCATTAACCCATCATTGCCATGTCCACCAATAAACCACATCCAGAAGTGACACATTTGTACAACTTTTAATTACCTTCAAGGTTGGTATTTAGGATCTCATGACTCACCCCCTTCCCTTGGCAGCCTGTTCCAATTTTTGACAACCTTTCTGGTGAAGAGATTTTTCCTAATGCCTAAGTTTGCTCTTGAGACCATTTAGTTTTGTTTGTTACCAAAGCCCCACCCCATGATGAAAATAAATGTGTTGAGCAGTGAAGCAGTACAGAAATTTCATATTGGGAAAAAAGTAGAAATTTGAACTCAGCTGCATATGACTTACAAAAGCAATATACCTGTTTTAAAATGTATTGTAAGAATAATTGGATTTCCAGGCATTAATTAGTTAAATTCACCATAGGACCAAAAACAAAAAAAAGTTTTTAGCTCAGATAGAGGCTTATAAGATTTAAAAGATGAGTTGGCATATCTTGTGCACTTACCTCAAGATTGGTACTCCAGTAAAGGAAACACACTATTTTTCCCGCAAAGTAAAAATAAAGCAGAAGTTGTGGAAGATTTTTTAACAGTGTTTTATAATCTTAGAAATAAGAGGATTGTGATACATTTTCTACCAAATCTGTATTTCCTCACAAGGAAGTTTTTAATTCACCAGAGCATATTTTATATAAACTCCTTTAAAATAGGGATTACTTCAAGCTAAACATAAAATGAAAATGGCATTCATATTTTTCAAACACTGGCATTTAATACACATTTTATTTTTAAAATGGTATTAAATGCATGCTATAGGCAGAAGCAACTTCTAAAATGCTGAAATACGCAATCACAGGAAAAAAAAAAACACAGGTTTTTTTTAATGTCCAAATCTTTTTCCTCAATGCCAGGAGCAGCCAAATTATATTGGTAGGAGACCTTTCCATATTTTCCCCTCATTGTTGGCAGTTTTAGGGCCAGACTAATGTGGTGGCATGCCAGGCAGTCAGCAAGAAAACAGCGGACAGCAGAAAAAACCTTGAAAATACCCACGCTGTTGGGATGTGCAGCACAGCCCAGCATGAGAGCTGTCATGTGGGCCCAGCTTATTAGTGCTGGCTCCGTTCCATGCCAGCAGGACCCAGGCTGGCTCCTGCTGGCTCATCCCCCTGTTTCCCTCCGTGTTTTGGATCCAGAAGGAGCTTATTAGCTCAGGTGCGTCGCCTTGCAGGGCCAGGTTTTGCCTGGGATTAAGTGGAGGCTAATAGGAACCCGGGGCTCCCCGGAGTCAGCTGAAGCCTTGCCAGGAGCAGCTGTGCTGCTGACCTGGCCCAGGCATCTGCCCAGGGCTCTGCTGAAGCCTCCTCCAGCTCCAGGGCTGCCTCTGTGTGCTGCCAGCTCTGGTAGCTCAGCAGCTGCGGTGTGCTCTGTCCGTGGTCCAGGGGAGCTGTCCATGGTCCACAGGAGCAGTCCGTGGATATTTCTGCACTGAGGGTGTTTTAAAACACCTTCAAACATCACTAAACCATCTCAGACTCTTTGATGCCTTCCCCTTTCTCCTGTTGGCAGTTTGTAGCTTGGCTGGGAGGGCAGTGAAGGTTGGACTGGGATCAAGGAGGCTCTGGTCAGCGCCTAATTACCAGCTAGTTCGTAATTATTCCAAGCCTGTCTCTAGCTGGGAGTGCTTGATGTTGCTTAGTCATGTTTGAGGCATTTTGGAGGCTAAAATTGATGTCTGATCTGGATATTGCCATGAGCTGTCTGCTCCAAACCATTTTGAAATCAATAGGTTAAAGGTATATTCGCCTGCAGTCTACTAAACCACGTACAGTGTGTGGATTAATGTGCCCACGTACCTTTCTGATATTGTAATAGTTTATTACTTTGGAAAATGTGTGTTTCAGAAATTAAGCTTATCTCAGTTAAATAAATAAATAAACTATCTTGCCAATTTGGTAAACTGGGCAGCTCTCAACTTTGTAGGTGAATAGACAGAAGAGCAAATAACAATGTTACATTGATGCTGTTGAGTTAGGGATGGAATGAAAGACTTTTGTCTTTATAAGGTGAATTAGAGGGCTAAAGGTTAATTTAATTAAAGTAGCTGCTTTTTTAATAACGGGACTTGTTAAGGTGGGACTTGATTGGTCTCTAAGTCAAAACTTTTTGCACTATTGGTGAACTATGAATAGTATGCTCTGGAGAAGTATATCTAAAAATAACAGTTACAGAAAGGAAGATAATAATACTTTTAATTCTTTTCTCTAAGTTTTTCACAGTTTCTCACAGCTTCCCAGGAAAATCCTGGGACAGCTATGTTTCTCTCTGTTTAGAGGATATGTGTTTACCACATTACATTACTTCAGTAATGCAAAGATGATGAAAGTGGATGTCTTCTGCCCCTTCAATGATTTAAAACTTTCCTGTCTTAACATTATGTATTATAATTGGCATAAAATAATAATATTATATATTATTATAAATGCCTAATAAATAATTTCTAAAACCAAGATAAGTTAGAAGAGAATAAAAAAAGCTTATAATTATGTTAAAATTAGTTTTGTTTTTCTTTTAAAGCACTATTAATAATAGCTGAAACTAACTAGTTAAGAAGTACAAATAATCATTTTTACTCTCCTCAGCTTCTCTTCCAGCTACCATTTTCTTCTTGCCTTTAGGGAACATTAGCTTTAAGAGTGATTTGCTCATTTTTCTCTGCTTTCTGTGCTTTTGAGAGTACCATGAGACATTAAACACAGGGCTGATCACAGCAGTTAATGTTTATATTGGTGGTTTCTGTTGTCCTGCCAAGTCTTGCTGAATCCACAGGTGGCCTGAAAGTCTGGGCAGTTTTAATTTTTTTCCAAATTCAATATTTTATACTAGTGGATGCATAAAATAATGAAATTAGATATATTTTGTGAATTATTTTCAGCATCCTGCTCATTATTTGTTTCCTCAAAGTTACTTAAATTTTCAAAAACATGTCTAAAAATAAACATGGCAAAAACTTATATTGAGGGGAGCCAAGTCATTATTTTCCTTTGATATAGAGATTTGCTGTATACAAAGTGTTTTCTGTTTCTGGCCATAACCATGGGATTCTTACAAGGGGAATCATTTATTTCAGATAAGACGGTAGAAAAACTGTCTCTTGTTTTTAAAATTGTTTTTCATTATTCTAGACACCAGTAAAACTCTCATTAGCAGATTTTCAAACCAGCTTGCCCATTTTTATTTTGTGGACTCCTGTATGTTCTAGTTGTCATTATCGGTAATTTTGGGAAAAAAAAAATTTTTTTGAGAAGGAAGGAGGGAGAAGCAGTTTTATTTTAAAGTGTTACTCCTAATAACATTTCTGTGTTTTTTACTCTTTTTTTAAATATCTTCTGATGATATACACTTAATATAATCTAGGTGCCTGTTGCTGCTTCATTCTTTTCTCTGCCTTCCACCTTTCATCATCTAGTTTACTTTTGTGAACATAAATTTCCCTCTCTGCAAAAGCAGTCATGTCAAAACACTTCCTACTAGCCACTGATCTGTGGTGGGATTCTATTACAATCCAAGGGATTGCTCTTTTAAGAATCTCATTAAAGTCTGAGCAAACAATATGAAATGAAAAATCCTTCCCCAAGGCACAGAGGCTGTAGACAATGCTGCATTGCAAAGCCAGATAGGTGAGGTGATATTAGACAGGCGATAATGAAAATATCACAAAGATTTCATAGCTGAAAATGTGTAACAATTAAGGCCAAGGAAGTGCCCCACTTTCTGATTTTAAAACTTAAATATAGTTCAGAGATGAGAGAGCATGAACAAACAAAATCTTTCCTGATAAGGCAGTGGTCAGAGGGGATGCTTCTCACAGATTTTTTGTACATCTACTCAAACTTTTACAGTGATCTTTACTTTAAAGATCCCTACCAAAAAGATACCAAAAGTTGAGTTTTCTTTTTTTTTTTACAAGAAAAATTGTTCAAACAAAAAAAGTCATTATACTAGCATTTTCAAGTTCACATTCTATAAATATTAATAATTAATGCATTAGTACTAATTTTTCTGAGACATGGACATACTATAGAAGATCTTGCCAGTCATTAATCTGTGGGTAGCTTCTGCTAGTTTATAAAAATTTGTATTTAAACACAAAAAGACTGGTTTATAACTGAGACTTTAATAAAATTTTATCTGCAGCAGGGTTTACCTCAATTTGTCTTTCTGAATAGCTGTTCTTATGATAGCAGAGCAGTTTGTTAGTGTAGTTGTCTCCTGAGAAGGAAGGAAGAGCTTGAAAGCTGTTATTCCTGAAAGGGTGATGGGATTAGAGGAATGCTCCAGAGACTGGGGGGAAAAAAAAGTGTTTTCTACATTAGACCCTTTGAAAATCGTTGTGTTCTCTTGTATTGAGAGTTTTGGCTGTGGGGTTCATGGCAATTCCTGGACTCTCCTGGGTGGGCAGAGTCTGGCGCTGTTCAGAGCAGACCTGTGAGTTGTTAATTTTCCTTCTGTTTGCAGTTTTGGGTGGAAGGCTGAGTGCTTTGTTTGGTTTGTGTTTTTGCTTTAGTGCAGACAAAGTCAGCTGCATATTCCATCCATGAAGCTGAGCTTAAATTTCCCTGTGGTTCATGATCTGCTTGCTCTGACAGGAGTGGTGTGAATAGTGAATACCTTGATTCAGGGTAAATTCACCCAAATTGCTGGAGCTGTTAATCCTCAATGGCCTAATAATAAAGATTGAATTGTTTCTGACTAATAGTAACAATTCTGTAATTGCTAATTGTTACTAACTAGTTACTCTGAGGTTTTTGGTGGGTTTTTTTTGTTTGTTTTGTTTTGTTTTAAGGGTGTTTGTTCATACCTGGGCTGTTAGGATACCAGCTCAAACTGTGGTGTCTTGTTTAGATGAAGATTCTTTTGCATATGTCTGGTTAGCAATACATGAATAAGGACAAATACAGAATTCCCCTTGCTCTATTTTGTAATAAATCTGTTTTAGGAATGGTATTCTGAACTCTATCAGCCATATAATACTGGATTATTTGCGTGGTATACAAAATATCTGGATTTTTCTTAACAAGACAGAAATCCTGTAGGCTGGATCAACGTGTCGCCTTTGATTTAAAGGGGTGGTTTTCTAAAAAAGATAACTTAGAAAATGATCCATCTGTGTAGGCATGTTTTAGTGTGTCTAATAACACAGTACAGTATCAATATATCTGATTTTTAGTGAGGATGAGCTGTACTTTGTGTTTAGACCAATCTATAAATGCGCTTTTTTTCTGTCTAAGCTGTGCTGTTTACTGTGGGAAGTTGGGCTGTATAAATGCAATGCAGTGGATCCACCCGCAAGCCATACTGAAGCAGTTTGTGGCTTCTGGTTTGGGAGGTTTTTTTTTAATATTTGTTTTTTTATTGCCTGGATAAACTGATGCAATTTGGTTGAGCTGTAGAAACACCTGGAACTGAAAGGTACCAAACACTGGATAACTGAGAAATGAGGCTGTTCATACTGTGAGTGAGGTTTGTTAAGGTTTCATTACAATGTTTTCGGGTCTTTTTCTGTGGTTTTGGGAGCCTTGGCTGATTTTAGTTCTGGAGAAGCTGAAACTGGAGCCTTGTTACAGAGGAATCTGCCACACCAATGATCAAATTTAAGGCACTCTCATACTGTCCTAGGATGCTGAACCACCCCAGCACTTTTCCCTCCCCATGTTTTGTTGAGTACATTAAAAGGTAACCAAACATGTTTTCTCAACATGATATACCTGCAACACATCTCCATTTACTATGGGTATTTACGTTTTCAGAGTATTTTTTATGGATCAGAGTCTTTTCTTCCCCCGCCCCACCCCGAGTTCTATCGTGAAGTGAATTTGGATATAACATGAGAGCATCATCCGTGTGTTGTTCAGTTTTTTTTAAATTAAAACCTTAGTCAGATCTCATTAGGCATCTTACATGTCATTAATTTATAAAGAAAATATCACATGTATTAAAATGCAATTCTGGTTAATGCATAGCAGCTAAAATTATTAATGATTTTTTCCTTATAGTAATTTCTTTTCAAACCTCTTTCTCTGTGGAAATTTACAGCAGCTGAAATAAAAGCACACTGTGTGAGGTACAATATTTGTCATAAATTACTGAGGATGTGCCACAGCAATGGAAAACATCTGTGATAAAGCTCCACCATCTCAGTTCTGCTTCAGCAAAGCAGGCAAACATCTGTACACTGATTTTGGTGCATTTATTTAGATGTGTATGAGTGCTTTGCACATGGCTAGATAGGAATACATTCAGGAAAAACAGATGAAACTTGGACTGCAGTTTGGTGGAAAACAGGTTGATGGAGAAGTATGCAGATGAGAAAGAAAATTACTCTACTCCAGAGTGTTACCATCATAGTTCACTCTGTGAGGTGTAAGTTCAGTCCAGATTGAAGCTAACAGATACATAGATATAAAAAGATGTAGAGATAAACCCAGCTCTAGCAGGCTGCCTTCGATTAGTAACAAGTAAAATACAGAATATCCTGTCCTTTTTACATAACCCCTTCATTATTTCAATAATTATTTCAAAATTTTTCCCTGTGGGAGGTTTTGGTAACATCATCCCTGACTCCAGCAGTCCAAGTGACATCTCCTGCCTCCTGTTTGGAGATAAAATATTGTTCCAGCCGCTCACTTGGAACCAGGAGATTGCTTCTGCAAAAACAGGCTATCAGCATTTATTAGCATGGCATTCTTCACAAGCCTAAGACAAATGAAACATTTAAAAGGAGTGGAGTGTGTTGGGTTGTTGGTTCCTGTTTCTCCTGAGAGGGAGAGGATGCTTTTCTCTTTGACTCATACATAGATATATATGTGCATGTATGTGCAGACCAGGTAAAACTTAATGTTTAAAAATCATGATTTCCTTTTTGGTGGGTTTTACTAACTCAGAATTGTTACATTGGAACACTTTGAGCTTGACCGTGGTTTTGAAATTAACGGTGCTTAACTTTTGGAAAGGAAGCAAAGGGAGTTTATTGCCTTAATTGCACTGTAATGTTCATATTAAATATATTTATATTTTAAAATTCCAGTTTTAAGGAGATTTTAATAGAAGCTGAGGCTGATGAGGCAAAGCAATGCAAAAAGGCTGTTCCAGATGGCATTCATCCAGAGGGACACATTTGTGTATTGACAACGGTGGAAATAGATGAAAAGAGAAATAAACAGTGAGTGTGAGACTAGTGAAGAGAATCCAAGTGAGAATAGTCCAGGACTCAATCTGTTGTTGCAGGGAAAGGAGTAACAGTATTCTCTACATGCTTTAATCAGATCTCAGGGAAAGATACTGAAAATAGTATTTCAGTTAAGCAGCAGGGGAGTGGAGCAGTGAGTCAGCAGGACAGTCTGAAATTCCAGAATGGGAGATTAAAGTTTTTTCAAAACTGGGAGAAAAGAGGGAAGATGAATTTATAGTGAGGCTCAGTCCTGAGTGATCAGAGAGTTGTAAAGATCATTTTCTATGGATTAAAATCCAAAACCACTACATTGTGTGGGGTTTTAGTTACTCTCATGGGTAATTTGGTGAACCAGGGATCTAATCTGGCAGGATGGTGATTCTTCTTTGTGTTGGAGGATACTTTTCTTCAAGGGAACCACTCTGTTAACAGAATGTTTACATTGGACTAACTGCATGCAGTTCAAAAATTAATTGAAAGAAATATAAAAAAATATGTTTAGTGCTTAAAGCCTTTCCCATTCCTTTTTGATGTTGTTTAAAGCGACACCACCAACTCTAGGAAATACCTTATAACTAGCTCAGGCAAAGGTTAGAGCTAAATATTGTGTCAAGGAAAGCAGGCTTTTTAGTTAAAAGCAAATGCCAGCTGCTGCCTTTGATTTTAGAGGAGAGCTTTTCTTGCTAAATGCCTCATTATAGTGCTGTGTATCTGCTCCCTTTCCATGCAACGTTTGTTCAGGCTCCCTTTTCTGAAGTTCCTTTAGAATTTATTATTCAGTTTTTAGCCCAGTGCTATTTGGATGTGTTTTGCTTTAGGTATTAATTTCTTTCTCATGTGCTTATTTTCCTCTGTGCTGTAAGAGCCCTCAGTGTCATGCCACAGGCACAGTGCACCAAGGGAGGCATTTTCTCACCTCCCCAGTGACTAGCCAAGCAAAGGCTCCCTGGGAAGACTCCTGGGAGCATGGAGAGATTCATAAATTGCAGATTAATTAAGGACTGCCCTGCTTGAGAAAATAGATGTGATGCCTTGTACTTCTACAGCTTCCGTCTGCTGTCTCCTATCCACCAGAGCAGCATCCTCACACTGACTCTGCTGCCCAGAATATGCTTGGCTGACCGATAGTCCTTTGCAATTCAGATTAAAGGAGAACATGGAGTTGTTGTAGTTGTTATCACCTTCTGCAAGTAATAGAAGTTTTTGTTCTTTGGTGGAAACTAGGTTGACTTTAAGTTCAAAATTTAAAAGAGTAAATGCAGTGAATTAAAGTCTGCTGTTTGTAACTTGGAACTTAAAAAGTACTGGAGCTTCGTTTTTACTCTGCCCAAAAGAGTTATGTCCCTTATGAAGTTAAAGCAAGTCTTTTTCATAATGAAAATAGTTATGAGATGGTAGAGACATGGTTCAGTGGCTGTATCATTGCTATCTTATCAACTTTCTGAAAGTGCTATCCATCCATCAGCTCCGGATTCATTTTTTCCTTATTAAAAAGACACAATGCAAAAAAAAGACACTGATACATTAAAAAAAAGAAAAATCTGCTGAGAGAGTTGGTTTTTTTTCCAGTCAGAAAATGTGGGTATTGTGTTATCCTAGTTTATTGTGGTGTATATTATATAGTATTCCTGAATTTTTAGCACATTTTCTTAGTGTGAGAAGTATGAAATGCAGGAAGATTTAGCTGCCAGAGTTATTGCAGAGAATGGGCTGTTTGAGAAACCATTCTGAGCTTAATCTGTTGAGCTTTTGAAGGGGAAATTCTTCAAGTGCACGAAGGGAAGGAGCTCAGCTGTCCTGCCATCCAAGGGTTGAATGGTGTAGGAGGGTTGCAGGTACTGCCCCAAGTCCCACATGGGCAGGGAAATTGTTTCATCTCCCCTTGGGAAACTGAATTTGGTGCTGGTGGACCAGACATAGGAAAGAAAAAGGAGGCTGAGAAACAGTATCCATTATTAGTGGAGAAAAAAAAACCCAAAGAAAAATATTTTTGTTGATATTTGCTTAAACAGAGCTGTTTCTTAGAGGACAATGTCTTCAGTGTCATGGCATGTTGGATATGGTTTTCAGTTTAGACTGATGTAAGCTGCAGGGTCTAAATTATTATTGCTTCACTGTACAACAAAGGTGGAGCTGCCCTCTGAAAAGAACCTACTGATGCAAGCTTGTAATTTCCATTTTTCACGCGTTTTTCATTCTGTGTTTCACTAAAAATCTAATCTACCCAATCACTGCTTTAGGCTAATAGCCTGTAATACAGTATAGTTCAAAAATGTCAAACTTAATAAAAAAAAGAAAAGAGCAGAATCATAAATGTTCACTGAAACCACTTCTTTGAATACTTTTTTCCAGAAGATCTAGGTTTTGTGGAATATGTACTAATCAAATCTGAAATAAAAAGGGAAAGCTCTACAGCCATGAGACTCTCCCATGGCTAAGATATGTATTAAAGCTATAAATCTATAAAATCTATTTTTGAGAAATCATTGACAGAAAACCTCTTAGAAGGTTTTATGCTGTGCATGTCATATATTTTGCTGTATCCTTGTTGAGACTTCTATTTGACCTTTTTCAAATGAAAACCTGAATTTTTTCGCCATCTGTTGGGCAAGGTGGTCGAATTCTTTGCTTTTAAAACACTTCAAGATTTCTGTTGGAAATTTAGGAGGAGAGAAAGAGTAGATTCTACAGTATTCATGCTATTTAATTGCAACAAATAGTTTAATTACCTGGCTCAGCCGAGTATGACAAACCCCTGGAATCTCTGAGGTGCTGTGATGGTCCATGTGAGATCAAACACCTGCATGTCAATAGTTGGCTCCATTTGCTTAACTCCCTTAAACAGGGAGGCCATGGAAAATCAGCAGCAGTGATTTAACCAGACTTTGTGTTCATTGCTGTCCTTCCATCTCTCCCATTAATATTTGTTTTGTTTTTCTCCTTCATGCTACAGCAGTAATGCTGATGATGCAACCCCAGACAGTCATTTCTGTGTAATAGCTTTGGGCATGAAATGCTTGATTTGCACTCCTGAGCAGATACCAAGGGCTCTGCTCCCCAGGTCTGGATGGATGAGGCATCAAGGAAATGAGGAATTTTCATCAACTGAAGGGTGGGGGATGTAATGAACAGAGTAAAAAAGGAATAGAGTGAAGGAGTAATGCCGCCACAGTGCAACTGAAAACAGGAATAAGGAACTTTTTGCTCAAATTAAGAGATATATTTGATTCAACTCTTGGAGAAAAATAAGCCAAACAACAACAAAAAAGAATATTCTTTTTCTACTCTACCATATCTAAAATATTTAAATAACAAAACAAAATCACAGACTGTACAAATAAATAACTTTTTATTTTCTGGACAAGAACTGTCTGGACTCATGGCAGGTTTCTCCTTAGTTATTTAGGTAGTAAATGCAGAACAGATTTTTATATATCAATATGTTAAATATTCTACTTTGGAAAACTCTCAGAAAGGTCAAGAATTATAACATTGACACTTCTGGTTTTTCTTTCGTTTATAATTTCACAACTTCCTCCCCTTCCCCCCTTCTGCATATGTGTTCAAGAGATTTTAAAACTTTCCTTTAAATCCTCTGTAATGGTCTTAGCTAATACAATAAATGTCAAGTATCTTTGAAAAAGTTCAGAAAAACTTGTGTCAAAAAATGTATTTGAGGCTGAGCAATTTGAATTTTTTTCTATCAATGTAACTGAAACTTTGGCGGGACAAAAAAGTGCATAAATAAAAATTAAATTTGCTGTTGCGATACATAAAATAATTTGACCTTGGTGAAGATTAGTCCAAGGGCAGAGGAAAGAGCACTTGCCATTTTCTGAGTCAGAAATAAGGCATGATAACCAAGAGTGTGCTAGTAAAATATATTGCTGCTTTTATGCTGCACTACTTCTCTACCAATACGTTGCAAAATGTGTTGAACCCCCAAAATGCCCAAATCAGCATTTGGCAGAAGTTAGTTAGATTTGTCCAGGTTTTTGGGGTTTTTGTTTGATTTTTTTTTTTATTTTGTTTTTTGTTTTGGGTTTTTTTTGCCACAAAGTAAAGGGTAGTATTTTGAAGAATAGTTCTAAGTGAAAATGTTTTTAAGCCATGAGAGTAACACAATGTACACACATCAGTTATGCCAGTATTCTCCACTGATGGCATTTCCAATTCCATTCCACTTTGTTTTTATTTAACAAGGCCTGAAAATTACTCTATTTTCACTTTACTTGGAAGAAATATCCATATGTTGGTCTTGAGCTTGGTTTTATGGGCTTTTCTCCAACCCCCATTCCCATCATTAGTCCATCACTAATTGGGAGAGTTGTGAAAAACTCAATGATGAGGTTTTTCTTAACCATCTGCCCAAAATGTCTCTTCTCTGGAAGTTCACACGTGCATGCACTGAGATACACACCACAGGGTCACTGTCCTTCTATAACAAGCTCCTTAGGCACAACTGAATGAACAGGATTAACTGCATTTCTCTGCAGGCATTTATTCGTGCTTGGAGTTGGATGCAAACTCAACTGGTATCTTTGTGAATTTAATTCAGTACTGCTGGATTTCAGCAGTGGCAAGTTTTTGTTTGCTTTAAAATAGAGCTGGCTGCGTTTTCTCTAATTTTAAAAACATTTTTATTTGGTTAAAGGGCACACTTTTGAGTAGGAGTTTTTTTGGGGGAACTATTGTTCCAAGAATGTTGCTTCATCATGTGAAGCTATCCCACCTTCATAACCAACCTGTTAAATAACTAAGTTTGTAGTCAGTAACCTACCAAATAAATGGCCTGATTTTGGGTTTTAATTTCCCAAAAGATTTCCCTTTAGCCTTTGCTAAAAAGGAAGGAGGTTGGTTGAATAATTTCTGCATCTTTCAGTATATTAAGCTGTTTGCAGCATTACTCAGATACTGCTTTAGAGCGTTACTTATGGTAGTATCAAAATGCTAGATTCATTAAGAAGTGCCTAATAAATTCCTTTGACTTCAGAGAAAGCCAGGGTGACTCAGCATGTGTGGAAAAATTGTCTTTAAAACGTGCCTATGGCTGTGTATTTATGTAGAGGACGTCAGAAGCCTAAACCATGCCAAATCCATGGATCAATAGATGATGGTATTTTAACCTATTTTCTGCTAATTGGGACATGAGCAGTTCTAAATGAAATGCATCTTTTAAGTGAAATCAATATGCCAGGGTCTATTATAGAATGCCAAAGAAAAAAAAAGGGATTTGTTACTGGTTTTAGGTTGAGGTTTTTTTGTTTGTTTGAGAAATTGTGGTCTAAAATGAAGAGCCTCTTTCCAATATAATACTTTGTAGCAGAAATGATCTCTTTATTGCAGAAGGGTGGGATTTATTCTTAGATCTGAATTAAGTTTTGGGATGAAGAGGGGTGGAAGCTGATTTACTGCCTAAAGTACAAGATGCAGAATGTAGGCTCAATTTTCTTTTTTTAATTTTAACTTACATTAAATGGTTTGACTTGATAGTGATGCCAACAAGATGCCATTTTATAGATATTTAGAAGTCACTTTACAGTACTAAAATCATGGTACAGAACTGCATAATTTCAAGAACAAAGACTCATAAGTGCCATGGCGTATTCTTTTCACTATGTAGGATGCATAAAATGTCAAATTATAAAATTATACGTATTATAAAGTATATGTTACTAAGTAAAAATTAGAAGTATACCCTTTTGATGTATAAGTATCATGATGTGGGTGTGTTCTGGAGGATAGGAGTGATGAATTTTTTATTTGGTGCAGTGGGAGTGGGAGACTTGAGGTGAGGATCAGGTGCTGCAAGGTCTTTGTGTGTTTTGGGGTGCTGGAGGTTTTGGTTGAGGTGTCCTCACCCTTGGATCAATTCAATTATTCTCCTGCAAAAGTGTTGGCAGAATATGAGTTTAAAGAAAGGCTGAAATGTGCTGCACAAAATTGCAATTAATTTTACCACTAATTAAATCAATCCAGTGGTTTTGAGATTCTGTTCTTATATTGATTTCAGGGACATTGGTGAGATCCTATGTTAAAAAAATAAACCTGGGAACAAAACCCCAATATATTCAGGTGCTTTTCTCTTATAAGGATAAATACTTTGTAACTTGAGGGATTAAGACAAAAATTTCTTTATTTCTCTCAGGTCTGCACTTGTATCATCTAAAAGAGAAATCATTATTAATTTATTATGACTGTGAAGAGGTATTAAATTAACCAATAATTTGTCTCTTCCATTACAATAATTTTCTTTCTTTGAACCGTGTTTAAACCTGAAATTTAATTTTTGAATAAGTAAACATAGTTTTTAAAGATTTGTATTTTTTTGTGTTTAATGCAATATATTTCAAGCCATTTTGAAAGGCTTGGGTTTTTTTAATTTTTATTTTTCAGACAGTGCTTTCAAAAATACATGTTACATCCCCAAATGCACATAAGAAATGGATGAGAAATACTTTTACTTTTTCATGAGAATGGACTGTGAAATATTTATAGTTAAAGTTTTTATACCAGACATGCACAATGTGGGAATTTTTTTGTTGTTTTTGTTTGGTTGGTTTTTTACTCTTATCAAATATGTAATACATTAAATTTTTTGTGTCAGGAATTATAAAAGAGCAGACATCATTAGATTGACAAAAATGGCAAACTGTGGGCTTTGGGAAATCATCATTTCTGGGGAGTAGGATCTTGTTTACAAAGAAGTGGAACTTGTTCTGGGAAGAATGATCCAATTGTTTCTTCTCTCCTGGACTTTCCCTGTTTGATAGTTTGGGTTATCTTAAGAAATTAGAGTTTGTATTACAGCATTAGAATTAGGGAAATAAATAATAGTGTAACAACATTAGAAAGCTAGTTGATTGGGGGGTATTTGGGGTGGGGGGAATCTTAGATTAAGTGATGAAACTCAGGATTTTTTCCACATTCTCAATTTTCTTCAATTTCCCAAGTCTGGTGTGTCATTGCCTCTCAGGTGTTACTATTTATTTATATACTGTTTTATAAACATAAGGACTATATAAATCTGCCTAAGAAAAGAAAGAGATGAGGCTTAAGCTGACACATAGAAAGCATAAGTAGACTATAGGATAAATAAGCCTTTTATATGCTCTAACATTATATATGTATAAATGAAGTCTGTGTTTCTGTAACATATCTATGACCCTGAATAGTTAGAACAGTGTTGAATCATTTAGAGACTGAATTTTTTGCTTTATAACAGCACATACATAACAATATCAGTTCTCATTCTCTCTATGAGAGAATGCCTGCATTGGTCGTTCTTTTTTGAGATTTAACTGAGATAGGGTACTGCTAAAATAGGCAAAAATGAAAGGTGTTAGCAAAATATGTGGAATTTCAGGGTTATAGCCTCTGTAAATTCCAGCAAGATTAAAGCTGAAGAAGAAATATAAATCCTAATCAGGTTTCATCCCAAAATTTCCTGTCTATGGTAGAAGTACTGAGAAGCATTTCAAAATAATGTTTTAGTCTTGTGGCTACCCTCCAGTCTCCTAAAGATGAATCATGAACATTTGTGGCTCTTGCTAAAATTCAAGTATTGGTGCTATTTTGTTCAACAAAGAAATAGTTTGGGCATTTTCTTCTGGTTGTAGATAGTTTAGAAAGAGCATGTTCAGTCTCCATTCTTCATTCTTCTGTACCTCAAGTTTGCTTATAAAAAAAGAGTACAGAGCAGTTTTCAACTATGAGGTTGTAAAATCTGTTGGATGTTTTTTTTCACTCTGTCTTCTCTACCTCCTGTTTTCCTTTTCGCGTGTTTGTTCTTTTCCTCCCGCACATCCTAGAGGTCAAGCTACATTAGAGTGTCTGCTAGGAAACATCAGAAGACAACCCTGAATGCTTGTTGAGTCAGACTAAAGGCAGTTTCCGTGGGGCTGCAGTAGCCTCGGGTCAGCTCCTCCTGATGGGATTTATGGGATGGTTTTCCTGAGCTGGCTGCGTGCTCTCATTAAACCCGCTGTGCTGGCACAGTGTCACGGGCAGAATCAAAATGTGGGTGTGAGGGAGCCACCACGGCTCTTTTCTGACTGAAACTCGCAATTCAGCTGACCCTGGGCTTCACTCCTGAGGTGTCTGGGCAGCACGGACACAGCACTGCACAGCCTGTGGCCATTGGGTGGATTTGGCAAGGAGTTGCTTGCCATGGGCTCCTGGATGGAGCAGCTTTGTCTTGTTTTAGCTGACAACTTTATCTGTGCTTGCATAATCAGAGTAATTTACTGGGTGCCTGCTTCAGAGTTTCAAGACTGCCTCTTGGAGTTTAGCTATTTTAAGTTTTGTGAGCCAGAAGAGGGACAAAATGCCAGCAGAAAGTGGTGTGACCACTGCTGTGAGTGCCACATCAGTTTTCATTGTCATCATCATCAGGTAGCGTGTGATTTCCAGGTGTTTTGAAAACCTTTTCATGTGAGGTACTGAAGTCAGCACCACATAAACTTCAGTAAGAGAAAATTCTAACAGATAGGTATATGATTATATATCTGATTATGCCACTAGTGTTATCTGTAAGAGAACTCATGAGAAATTTTGTCTTCTATGTACATTTTTTTAATGTAAAGGGTATTCCTAAAATGAAATCTCTTAATTTTATAAATCAGGGATAGCCACTTTGTAGAACTAGCAGGGTATACAGAGAGAATTTTTACATCAAGAGAGAAAAAAGTCTCCTTTTAGCAACTATCTATTTATTAAAAAAATCCAGTACTTGAACCATTCTAGTTTCAAACTACACCCACTCAATCTATGCCCCATATCGTGATAAATAATTTTCTGTGGGGGTTTGCTGGTTAGGTTTTTTTTTTGAGTGGGGGCATGTTTGTGTCTTCAGTGAGGGAAGATTTTTAAGCCTAAAAAATATGTCTTGTATCAGTTTTGCATCGGAAGGAAATTTTAATTGTATGAAATCTGGGATACACAGTAACCTGCAAATCTTGAAAGAATTAAATCAACTCTTGCTGAAATTCGTGGTGAGGATTAACATTTCTGTTTGCCATGGAGTAATTGTGTTACTTTCAGAAAAGGAATTTTACTGTCTGCATCTCAAAATGAAATACAGGCCATATTGTAGTGCTAAGCCATGTTTATTTTTCACTCTGAAATTTAACATGAAAAGCATTTGTAACAGTTCAGCGTCAAAATGTTTATGGAAGCCGCACATTCAGATCTTGTCTTTTCTAAGTAGAGTAGCATCAGTGGAAAATCCTATAGATATTTATCAAAATGAAACTTTCAGGGACCTGAGTCATTATCAGCTAAGAATCTTTATAGCCTTTGGATAGTTTTCAGTCATTTGGCTCTACAGTCTTAGTTCTGCTTTATTCAATATCATACATATATTATTTAACATATACCAAACAGCTTTCTACATTAATTCTTTGCTCTCCCCAGCTTTTCATTTTCCCTGAAAACAAAGCATTGCAGAGAAAGTCTTTGAGGTAAAACAAAATAACTATCTGGGAGAAGTGATGCCGAGTAAGGCCAAAAGTGTCTTCAGGCTAACCATATTGATTAGCATTTTTAGAGTTTGATAGATAATAGTTTAACTTTTTTTTTAGCACAAATCCTCTGATTTAACATGACAGCCACATTGTTAATTAACAGAAATTGGAATGAGCAGCTTCAACTAACTGCTAGATGCATAATTTATTAATTTATATACAGTATAAATAGTTCTGGGTGTATGCCAAAGGAATTAATAATCATAGGAATAATATCACGGAACATTCATATCAAGGAGACATGGTAATACTTTATTACAACGTTTGAATTAATGTGAAAAATTAACATCCTTATTGTATGCTATATTTGTTATAATTTAGAGAGAAACTGATAGTGTTACAGACCTGGAGTCAGGAGACTGCAGCTCTGGAAAACACACTCAAATTTAAAGGTTGCCTTTCACTTTGCAATTGTGGAATATGTGTAGTGGAAGGAAGCCTAACATTATGTTCTTTGGTTGGATGCCTGATGATTAAAAAAGAAAAAAACACAAAACCAAACCAAAAACCAAACCCAAATCTGCTATAAGTGGCCTGTATTTATAGCTTATTGAGCTCCTACATGTCTCACAATTCTGTGACTATTAGGCAAGAAAGTTAATATTTTGCCACACATGCTTAGCTGATAATTATGCTAATAATATTTGTTATTTAATGGGGAGGGGAGATTAGCATATTTTTGTTGTGTTTTGCATTCTCTGATGTTTGAATTTGACACTTGAATATTCTAATGAGTTCTGGTTATTAATTTCTGCTGTCCAGATTTAAATAACTCACTTTTGAAGTACTTTGCCCATTTAATTATTACTTCTCCAAGTAGACTATATGTAGAAACAGGACATATGAGGGCAGACATCACCTGGGCTTTTACTCCTTGTTTTGTTGTATTAAATCATTATTTTGCTCCCCTTTGATGGCACACAACAACTTTTCACATTCGGATTTTGTCTGCTTTTTTCTGTCTGGGGTCTCTCATATGGCCATATCAGAAACCAAACAATAGACTTGAGACCATATATTAAAGTTGTGTTTTGCCAGCATCAAAAATAATGGCAAATAATGGCTGCCAAAAATAATGGCAAATAATGGCTGCCATAACACTCCTAGGAGTGCTATGAACTCTCTGTGGTCAGAACCAAGTCAGTATATGATGATATATTGAAAATCTACTTCTCAAAATCATGTGCATTTTAGTTTCCCAGCTGTTATCTAATGGATGGGTGAGGTTTCTTTGGAAGAATGGACTTCAAAGTTTTTATATTGAGATTCTAAGAAATTCTCATTGCAAGGCATCTATGCAATCTTTTTCTTTGTGAAAGACTGGAGAAATCCACCCTTATTTAGGTAGATTTTCAAATGCCTTTTCGTCTGTAGAGCATGACTTTTACCTTTTCTCCTGTTATGCTGTGATTTTACTGTGCTTTTTTATGAATTTTAGTTTGTCTCCATAGATGAATTATTTTTGTTTCAGACATGTTTAGTGCTGTATTTTAACTGCACTGTTTCCTTAGTATTAATTAAATCCTTGCATGGAGTGTATTTGCAGCAATTTTATGTGAAGTTTGTGGATTTCCAAGAGTAGCAAATAAAAGAGCTTTTGTAACTGAGCTATCTCTTAAATTCCCTCAGACTGACAACATTAGAATTCATGTAGAGCACCAACGTCCTACAATTTTAAAGAAAAAAAATATGGAATTCTTAATAAAGAATCAGGTGTGGTTCTTTTGTTCAGAGGTCTGGTGCTGAAGCTGATAGAAATAGAGAAAGGTAGAGGCATTTAGAAAGCAGCAATCTATTTCTTGGCTAAGTCAGGACAGCTCACAGGGTGATGCTCCTCTGCATGACTCACTCACACCTAATTATTAAATCATCAGCAGCTTTGCAATTAAAAAGACTTCTAAGAGACCCTTTGCTTAGTTAATCCTTGTCTAGCAAAGAGCAATGCTAAAGAGTGTGCAGTCTTTCTAACCTTCCTCTTCTGGTCGATTTGTTTGGCTAATTCCTTCTGATCATCTCAGAATCATGGAACACCAGTTTGGGAGGGACTTGGAGCATCATCTTCACAGAATTCACAGAATCACTGGGTTGGAAGAGACCTCCAAGACTGAGTCCAACCCATGCCCCAACACCTCAACTAAACCATGGCACCGACTGCCGCATCCAGTCTTTCTTTAAACACATCCAAGGATGGTGACTCCACCACCTCTCTCATCTCCTCCAGTGATTTTTGACAAAAGCACAGCCTAGACATGCTGGCCCAGCCTCTGTCCAGGTGGATTTCAAGGCTTTGCCATTGGGCAATCCAGCATTTCCCTGGGGAGGTTTTTGCAGTAGCTGATTGGGCTCTTTTTGAGTAATTGGCCTCTTGTGCCCAGCAAGAATCTCTCCAGAAGTAATTAGCGTCCATTACCCTTCATCTTCTCCATGGGACTCCCTGTAAAATGGAGTTTCCTTCTTTTTAAGCACCATTTGAGCATGGTGCCAAGGGCTCCTCTAAGCCTTCTTGTCTCAAGGCTGCTCAAACCCAATTCTTTCTCTCAAATGCCAGGCTTCCCAGGTCTTTGCTCATCTTTGTGATTATGCTTTTATCTTTGTGATAATTTTATTTTATTCTGATCAGGAAGATGATTTTAATTTTGCTCTAGAACAATGGCTTTGACTGAGCATTTAGCAAAATGATAAGTGTTTTCCATGAGTTTATGTTGTATTGCAATTAGTCATTTTGTTCTGATGGGTATTTTGAAGCTTTGAATATCAGGTTTTTAAGTGAACCTTGAAATTAGGTTTATAGTTTCCAAGAGAAAATGGAAATTGTTTAGGGTAGTACTTCAGTCTTCTTTTAAGATCAAAAATATTTGGTCCCATACTTAAGAAGCTACGCTTTTGAAGTTGAATTTCAAGCTGAATGCCAAAGGTCAAGAAAAGTGCCAATTGGGATAGGGAGCAAAACATTCTCAAAATGCTTATAAAATACAGTGAATTGTATATACAGGAATACACTTTCAAGGAAAAAGAAATCATACAGAGTGATTGTCTTCATCATTTCTTAATAGACATATTTAATCATGAAATATGTTTTTGAAATTTCTGTAACATGTAAGATAGAATTTTCTGCTAACACTAGTAGAAATAAATATATTATTTAATAAATCATAATTTATTAATATTAAACAATAATATTATTTTTGGATTTCCCTTGGGTTGGTTTTTTTTTTTTCAGTTGTAAAGAACTTGAAATTGTAACCTGAAGTTTACCTCTCCTTCAGTATGTTCTGTGCTACTTTTAGACAGGTAATCACAGAAACAATTAGGATGTTGTCCTGAGGCTCCTGCGCTGCAGGTGCAACTGTGTGATTGCTGCTTTGTAATTACTGTATAATTTTAACCACGCATATGCATCAGATAAATTGTACAGTGTGCTTCAAATAAGTGAAAGCCCCTTTTCAAGCTGAAGTAAGTACTTAATAATTTAGGTTGCTCTGTTATTAAGTCTCAGATCTACTACTTGGTATGTTTTTTGGTTTGTGAAACTCAGAGCTAATGGAGAATTTGTCATGCAATTGGTTAAATTGTTGCAGAAATCTGTTGAATAACAGTGCTGATTAAAACACTGAAATTAAAATTCCTTGGAATATGCAAAAAAGCTTTAAATTATTACAGAGGCAATGCCAACTTTAGTATTTTTGTTTTTGAAGTCTTTGAAGTTTGACTTTGCAGAACAGATTGTGAATCCCTGGCCCATTACACACCTGCAGAGATTTTGGTGTTTTATTTCTCTTGGGTGAAACAGCAGCAGCCCAAACCATGTTAATCACTGTCAGAACCAGTTGTATAAAATGCCAAAATGCAATGAACCAGGAACCTCATAATAAATATGACAATGCAGTTTAAAGTGTTGTTTTGTTAGGCTTGCAATTTGTTGTAATTTATCACCTATGATAGTACTTGAAGGGGAAAATATCTGGGACTTTGAGGTGATCCTTTCACTTGGAAGAAATGTTTCCGTATCTGTGTGCTGTTTTAAAGGTGAAGGAAGGAAAAAGGATGTGCTGCTATGAGATATGTAACACATGCATTTTAAATACATAAAATAAAAATTCACTACAATTACATGTTAATATCTACTTAACACAAGGGTTCCATTTGAGATAAGATAGGTAAGTTGCATCTTGTTTATATACTGTTGTCCTTTTAAACAATCGGCAGCTTTACCATATGAGAATATTGGATTTTATATGACAAAAATGACACTACTAAAAGCTGAAGAGAGGAATGGTGCTCAGCTACACAAACAGAATCTGCTCTGTTTTGTAGTTTCAGTTTCTGTACTGCTCTGGGAAGTGAATTAGTTTATCAAAAGTTACTTCTCAATGTAATTTCTGAGCAAGTTTTGAAATAATGTTCAGAAGATTTTCTGGAAAAGAAATTGCTCCATTTCAGCTGCCTTGACAGGGAGTGACAGTGTTTTTCTAGAGCAGAACAGGATTCCTTTCTATTGCAGTGCCACACATAAAAACACAGTTCTTATCCTGTGGCCTGGTGAATTCCTGGGTTACCCAGGGTTTATTCAGGGGCATTATGCAGTGGTGACAGATTGCTCTAAACCAGATATAACTGAGAATACAGATGCATTATGGCTGATTCTAACAATTTAAATTCAGATTCTGAATTTAACATGCACAAGTTTATGCAGATGTTTAGCTTAAACCACAAGAGTAAGCAGATTTACTTCACGGGAACTATATCTAAATAGGTAAAACTTGGCCAGATTTAATTTCTAATATAGTTTTCCCCATGCCTTTGCTATTGTCTGTTGGCTGCACATACCAAAGGTACCTTGTAGGCAGCTGCTGAAGGTTCTTGCTTTGTTCCTGCAGGAAATTTTCCCTGCTTCTGGCTTAGTCCTAGTGGAAGTGCTGTCCACAGAGCAATTATCTCTGTCTGTGCCTCTGTTTGTTGTTCCTCCTGCTGTGACAGCTTCTTCCATCATGCAGCTGTGTTGTGCTCCTTCTGAAATCCCTCTGATTCCTCTTGGCATCGTTGTGGCCCCTGAATCAGGGCATTGGCAGTTTAGGCACTAGGGTATGGCATAATTTCAGAGGTACTTGTAGCTCCTGTTCTCAAATAAGTGATCGATTGCATGTTTTATAAAGTAATTTTCAGTAGGGAATCCTGACGCAATAAGAATAGGGTAAACATGCCTTGAGGAGGAGTACACATGATTGCCCTGGGAGGGAATCAGAAGAAGAAAAATTACCCAAAACCTACCCCTGAAATATATTATCAAGTTGGATGATTTTTCTGTGCTTTTTTTTTTGTTTGTTTTTGTTTTGCTTTGTTTTTGCCTGAGAGACTTTTCCCAATACATGAAAAATCAAGTGACCTGTTTCTCTGAAAGGCAAATAATTTTTTTTAATTGCTAGAGTTAATTGTTACTTGTTGAGCTGCTCATTTCCATAGACTATATCCCAAACAGAACTTTGAAAGGGATTTAAATTATTTATTGCATCCTGAGTTGACTAGGAAGGATATGTCCCTTGGAAGAGTGGTGAAATAAGTTCCCATATCTATCATGCTTCCCAGTGGATCTGTATTAATCATGTAGTAGAATCCATCACTCTTCAAAACCTCAGGCAAGTCCTTCATATGGAACCATAATAATATTTATGATACTTAACGGAGTTTCTTGCTGGAACTCACCTGAAATCACTGATACTTGATGAAAATATGACTAAGAGTTTGCACTGCGAGCGTTCTTGCCAAGTCCAAATTCAAAATTTTAGGTCAAAAAACAATGTAGATTGAACAGTTGGCCCGACTTAACTACATTTGAGATCTACAACTTTTTCAAATGTATCTATACTAGAATAATCCATTTGAGTTGCTGTACAAAAGCCCTGGCTTTAAGTGCAAGAGATTGACAAGATATTTGTCACATTCCATTCTTGAAAAAAATTCCCCTCATGCGCGCCTAATGTTCCTGGACTTGTTTCCCAAACTTTTCTTGTTTTTTGAATGTTGCTAACCTCAAGACTTTCTTTTTCCACAAGAGTAATTGGAAGGGTGCTGAATTTGTCTAGGTCAGTCCTAAGAACCAGTCTCTCTTCACTAAGGAATGGCCCAAGAAATAAATTCCCCCTGAGGAAGCCACTGCTGTGGTCTGACTCTGTCTGAGGCACGTGGCTTTTATCCAGCTGTCCCTTTTAGTGTCACCCATCATTATGACTTTTAATAGTTTCCTTCTTTGATAAATAAGTGCTTTCTAAGCTGATAATTTGTTACCAGAATTATCTGAATGTGCTCTGAACAGGCAAAGTTTTGATTTTAGGATGGTTTCAAAAATTTCTTAGTTCTCCTACTAGGGTGAGGCCTACCCTTACTTCATTCATGATCAGACTAGTGAAAGTAAATTGTGTTTCTGTTGCTTTGCTGAAAATCTTCTAACAGAATAATGGGGTAGAGCATTCACTTATTACCTGAACATCTGTTCTGGAATGGCAGGTTCTTTGTGATTTCTCCTGAAAGCCAGAGAAGATTTTGCTGTGAAGTAGATCTCTGGTGAATGGATCTGAGTTGTAACAAGGTCTCAAGATAGTGACTTTAATCTGGTTCCCTGTTTGCTTCTTGTTATCTACTTTTATCTCCCATTTTGTCAGAGGTGTGATTCTTTTTTCCCTTTTTTCTGTTACATCTGCTGCACCTGTGTGATAAGGTCTCTTATGTTTGTTTATCTTTTGATGAATGAGTTCTAAAAGTCTTTTGCTTGAAAGTCAAACAACAGTGTTGTTTGAAAGTGTCTTGTCTGAAATACCATTTTGGGATCCTGCTGTTCTCTTTGAATTTGGCTTTAAATGAACTCAGGGAAGGATTGAATATCTATGCCAATGGCTGACTGACTTTTTACTTGCTTTTTTCTGAACCTTTCACTGTTAAAATCCCTCACTTCAGGGGGGTAAAAAAAAAAAAACCTGTGTGATTTGCTTATGAAGTATGCATGCAGTCTAGGATTTACATGTTTAGAAAGTATATCTGTATGACAGGAAGCATGAGCCTCTTAGGCTCTATAACCAAGAAAATCAAAGGGGAAGTGGCCATAGGGTAATGGACTTATCCAACTTGGGCTCTTCCTCAGGAATCTCCCTCTTTCCAGAAGGTTCCTGGGCTATAAAAGTGAAGCTGAATTCCATCTCTCCAGCAGAAATCTGTATTTAAACCAGCACACCACTGGTATGAGGAACTCCTTGCTGCAGGAATTTGTAGATGCCAAAAGATTTGTCTAAGTTAAAAATGCAGCAGTTGAGTTAGAGAGGAGAAAACACTCTCAGAGCCATTAGATTGAAAGATGGCTCAGCGTATCCTGGAGTGACACCTTTCTGTATGATACCTGAAAATTCTGGGAAAGCTTTACAATTTAAATTCTTATTCAAACAAAAGTCATTGTCTTCATTCTCAGGTGTGCCTCCCTCTGTACCTCTAGAAATTTACAATGATGGTGGGAGTGGTCATGCTGAATTTTCAATGATAAGTTTTAAACATGGGACCAATTCATACCAATTCATAAAGTCTGGCTTGTGTTCCCTACGTTCCAAAAATAAATCAGTAACAAATTATTCAAAAATGTAACTATTTACGGTACAGTATGTAAAAATGGATTTAATTTTATTTATTCTGAGTGAATTAATATATATGAAAGAATCATCCAACTGAAGATCAATTTGAATGTATCCCTAAATGTATTTGCATCTTAATTCTGACTTTCTAATACGATATTAAAGTGATTATTAAAACACAGTTTTTCATTTTAACCACATGTCTTGAATACTGTCACTGTTCAGGTTTCTCACCTGCACTCCAGTCAGGGTTTATAAATCTGCTGTTGAGCTGTGACAGGACTATTGTGCCCTTCACAGGCCACCAGCTCCTGATAATCTCATTTTATCTCCAGTGCCTGTGTACAAGAGGGATCACATAACTGAGGTGCTATTGAGTGATGCCATGGTTGCTGAGGAAAAGATGTTTGGGGCCAGGCTGGAGCTCCACCAAAAGGCTTCACATCCATGGTCTTTCTGATGAATTTCACAGCCTCTTTGGAGTTATCCTTTGTACCTTTTCTGCTGTAATAGTGGTGGAGTCATTACTCTGGCATTATTTTTCTCATTTTTTAAATGAAATTTTAATGTCAGTTAGCGCCAGTAATAGATTGATTGTTGTTGATGCTCAGTGCAAGCAACAGTGAGCAGCAGAGAAGTCTGGGCTACAATGATTTAATATCAATTGGTATTTCAGTGTGCTGTATTTGTTTATGAGTTGAGAACATCTTAAACCCTAAACTTTGGTACAGAGAGGGCTGCTGAGGGAAGGGAAGGTGGGAACAGCTTGTCAAGGGCTTAAGGCAACTAAAGGTAAAAAATACAGTTTACTTGGGTGGAAAAATAAATTTAGATTAATTATAGCGTTATTCAAGAGAGTAGAGTTTTGATGGACTCAGTTCTTTTTGTTATTGCTAATCCTTTGCCAAGAATTTGTGTAACAAAAGTATTGTTGGTATAGATGGGGTATTAGAACTAAGCACATGTCCACATAGTGAAACACTGGTGGCAGGTCAAGTCTATCTAATACTGTGGTTTTAAAAGAATATTTGACAGTTTATGGGAGGAATAATTTGATATAGTTCTTGAGAGGGAAAAAAAAATGAAGGCCATTAGTATGGCTCTGGAGTCAGAAAGAAACAAGAGTTGTATCTTGATATGCCCTCAATCTAGAGGAAAAAAAAACCAAACAAACAAAACCCCCCAAAAAACCCCCAAAAAATACAACTTAGGGGAGAAAAAAAAAAAAAGAAGGAAAATAAAAAGTAGTAGGGGTAAATACAGACCAAAACCAAATTTTACCCATCCATTTCTGGGTAAAGCAAAAAGCTGAATGACATATGGAAGTTATAAAATAGGTGATGTAAACATCTTTCAACCTTGAATTAAAAACACACCAAACAAAAATCCCCATTCTGTAAATATTAGATGCTGAGTATATAATATATTAAACCTCTCAATCAGGGAATTTTTTTAATGCGTTTTCTCCCTTATGCTCCCTTGACACTGTAATAATGAACAAGTTATTTAGTTAATGAAGAAAGCATCTTGTATTTAAAGATCTACATATTAATGTGACCTTCCTTTGTTCATGGCTGTTAATATTTATTGCCTTTTCTCACTGAGATTTTATTTGGTGTTCTGTGACAAACAAGAGTATGATTAGTGAAGCTGTAAAGTTCTCATGGTGGCTGCCTGTGTTCCCAAGATAGCAGCATTAGTGTCTGCAGAAGCAGTTAATGCTGTTTATCATTAGTGACAGAGGCTGGGAAGGACCTTCTGTAGCTTTTATCTTTCACCTTGCCAGCACAAGTTGATGAGCTCTGTGATTTAAATGCATAGGTGATATTGTAATATTTATATTCATTTCACACAGACAGGAGCACAGGTAAACTGATCTTGTTGATGGAGATTAATTAAAAGCATGTTACTGTACAACTGGCCAGGCTATGAATTTATATACTTGGGGAAAAATAACCATCAGCACTTCATTTACTTTTCTTTTTGATTAGGCTAATGTTTTCAGAGTTTGTAAAAAAGACAGGTTAGGATTTTTTGCCTATTCCTCCACTGGTTCTGGGTTTAGAATCTTGAACTCTACATCTCACATCCACAATTTAGAATGAAAGAATTTTAGCAACTTGTTGCAATGGACTCTATTTTGGAAAATAGACAAAATGCCATGAAAAATTATGTGCCTTGTGGATATTCAGAACTCCTTTTGTATGTGCATGTCTGGGTACCTTCCATTTCTTCTGTTTCCAACTGCATGCAGGATGTTTCAGAATTCAGCTTGCCCAATATTTAACTGTGCATTTCTGGGAAATAGATGATAAACACTGCTGTTGTGCCAAAGTCTTATCATAAAATTCTACTTACAGAAAAAGTTGACATTTTCTGAGCCTTATATTTTACTCCTGAAATTCTATTTCGAAGTGTCTCTTTACATTTTGTAGGATCTCATTTTCAAAGGAAAACTTGTAATTTAAAAAAAAAAAAAAAAACCAAAACCACCTTGGATAACAAAAATAGTTGCATTATTTGTATATACGGTAATGTAGACTTCAAAACAATCCTCTGTTTCAAAAATACTTATTTGGAGAGGAAAATTCAGTCTTTCAGGACTGCTGCCCAAAGGAGATACAGACTGCCAACTTGGCTGTGATCCTTACTTGTATGTTGGGAAGAATAGGGTATTTTATTGGTTCCATAGTAATTCAAAAAGATAAAATGTGATATATAGGTGATAAAAAGTGACGCTATCTACAGGAAATGTTGTGAGCTGAGCTCCTTACCAAAAGCTAAGCATAAACTTGTATGAAGTATACGGGCCTTTCCTATCAGCTCAGAGAATAAAGTACCAGTGTATGAGACCCCTTTTGTATAAAGTACCTGTTTTTGGTGATAGTTATCCTTTTTCTGGGTGCAACTGCTTCAAGCATTGATGATTTACAAGTATTTATGTTTTGGTGATTTTAATAATCCAGAGGATGTCTTGTGCTCTTTTTCCTAATTATTTTAAACAGATTACAGATGAATTATTTAGCCACATAAATAATGTAGAGTTGCCTATAAAATTTTTGTGTCTAGCTGGCTGTAGCTGCTTTGATAGTCAAGGTGAAAAGGAATTAAAGTGATGCATGGGGTGGAGGATTTAGTGATATATGAAGCAGCAGCTACTTAAAAATGAGAATTAATGGTAATGTTTCTTGCCAGTTTACATTATTACAGTTTTTCTGAATTTGTGTGAAGGACAGACTTTAAGGACCAAATATTATATTTTTCTGTAGCAGCTCAGTTTCACAAGGCAAAGTATAACAAAACAGTATTGCAAAAGAGAGGTATGGGGTGAAATACACACCAAAATATAATTGCTTATGTACTGTATTATTACAGATAATTTATATTCATTTCTTCTTGCTTCAATATTTTAAGAGTTAATGTTTTAATTGCCTGTTCTGTGATGGCTTTCGCAAGGTAGAAATCAGGCTGGGTGATCTTCCCATGCCAACTGCAGACGCGAGGCAAGCTTTCCAGCTTGACAGCCATAAATTGAAGTCTGATCTTTGCTTAGACAATGTAATTCTTATATTTGGGGGGGTGGGAGTTTTTATACTTTTCTCCTTTTGCTGCTAAACATCCTTGATTCTACACAGTCTTAGCTTAGGCAAGAAGCAAAAATATATTTGCAGAAGCTCATTTCCACCAAGAATGCCACTTCCTGCACTCCTGTTGCAGTCAGTGGTGAAGTGGAAGCTTCTTAATTGAATTACTTAAAATATTTGAGTTATGCCATCACCTGGATATTATCTGTTTTGGTTTTTTTTTTTGTCTTTGGGGAAAACAGCTCAGTTAACCTGCCACTGTATTCAAAACTAGTAGCCAAGGAGAGAATGATGCTTACATGTGTTAAATATGTTGATAAAACGTGTTAAGGCTGATAAGATATATGTAAAACAAAGACTGCATTTACATGAATAGTGATCTATCACTAGAAAGGCAATCAGAAAGATGAAAAAGTTTATATTCTAAGCTTGGACATTTACCTGTAGGATTACTGCCAGATGACCCTTCTGTTAAGGGAAAAAGTGATACCAGCCTTACCTAAATGGACAGATTAAATTGCAAAGAAGATTTTAAAGTATTTGCAGATGGAAGTCTTTGCTTTAATCTATCTTTAATGCAGGAGGAGCAGAATATCAAGGGAAAGCCTATTTTAATGATCGTGTCACTATTATGAAATTGTCTAAATTTTATATACAAGGCAACCCAGTGTTATTGAGAGAAACTTTTACAATGAGCACCTTGGCTCAGTCAGCTTTCCTGTAGAAAATTCCAGTTTGAGTTTCATTTTGGTTCTTTTGATTTCTGAGATTTTTCCAATGTTCCTTTTTTTTTTTTTTTTTGCTAAGCCATCAGTATTCCTTTTAATCTCTTTCCAGTGTTACTTCATGCTGTCTAATAAGCCAAGGATGAAAGATTGAGGTTAAGAAAGTTCTATGCTGTTCTGCAGTTTGGTTTTTCACACTGAATCTTCTTCTAGACAGAAGGTGAGGGGAAAAATCTCAGTCACAATAATCTTTTTTTGAATACCCCCACTTGTGGACTCACAGGGTAATGAATCCAGTACCTACAGCAAAAGTAATTTCTTTCCAAGTGGTAGAAGACCTTTGGCCACCTCAGCCACTTCCTCCAGCTTGTATGAAAAGGCCAGTATTGATAGAGGATGTTCTGTTCTTTGTTTGATATAAGGAGGACTGAGGATTCCTAATGGCTAGGAATTAAAAGACCATTATGATAATTTGTTGAGCTTTGGCTGGAAAGTGAATTATTGGCATTTGCAAGTTGAGAAAATGGTTGAGTTGACTGAGGATAAATAAATGCAATAAATTTGCTTCATAACTCATATAACTAATAGTAGCTATAATATAAAATACCCATCTGGAAGAAAATATAGCATAGTCTTATTGCAGTTTCTCACAAATATTTTTCATTAAGCTCAAGATAAAAGTCTGCACCCATATGCCACAATAAATTTAGCTGTCGAAGATTGCAGGTATTTTACCATCCAGAGCAGAGGCAAATGAAAAAGAGAATTATTCTCTGATCTCAATTTCTTTTCCCTATTGTAACATGGAAACATTTGATTCTATTTCTGCCAATGAACTGGATTAATAAGGGTAATTATTTTATAAAACATTTCCATGATCTGTGTATTTCACCTCCCTATTCCACACAAATAAATCTTTGTCTCTTTCCTTGTTCCAACATAGGCAATCACCTAAGTTGCTAAACTTTGCTCAGTCATATGACCAAAGGATTTATGGAAAAAAAAGTTATTAATTTGGTTTTCATGTAGAACTCTTTAATCACTTTATATTCCATTGTTGTAACATGGATTTAAGGACTTTAATTATATAAGCTTTTTTTTAAATAAATTACCTCTGCTCTAATCTAATTTAGAAGACTTTATGTGGTTGGTGGGGGATTTGTAGATAACAATTAGACTAGGTAATGCCAAATTTAATGGTAAGAGGAATGGAATTCTTTAAGGTCGGTGCTAATGCTGTATTAGTTATGCCTGAAATTGATACATAAGGGGAAAACACTGAATTAAATGAAATTTTAATGTCAGTTACCACCAGTAATAGATTGATTGTTGTTGATGCTCAGTGCAAGTAAAAGTGTGCAGCAGAAAGGTCTGGGCTGAAATAATTTAACATCAATTAGTATTTCAGCGTGCTGTATTTGTTTATGAGTTGAGAACATCTTAAACCCTAAACCAAATATAAGCAAATTTTAATTCAGCAAGGACAAGGGAGGGAGTTGATGCCTAAGCTTCTCAGCTTCTACATTTTTTATACTATTTTTAATGCAATCAGGATTATAAATAATGTTTCTAAACCAAATTTCTACATCATATGAGAAAACTCAATGCTCTGAAGGTGATACTTACATTTTTATTTAAAGTACCAGCCTACTCTTTCTCCATAGAGAAACCAAGATGTAGCTTATGCTGCTTTGCTTGGTATGATCTCATTTCTTCATCTGGCAATCACTTTGGCCGTCCATTGTAGGAAGTATTTAATCTTATTTACTTCTGCTTTTTTTTGTGTACACTTTAGTCACTTTTCCTTTTTTGGATGAGTTCCAAAACCATGATGAAGTTCATACTGTCTTTTTTTCTTCTTTTTTAATATAGATATATGGTGCTTTTAGTGTACTTTGTACATCTCTGCTTTGTATGAGGTTACAAATAACAGCCTGCTGCTCCTTAGCTGTTTTAAGGAAGGCTCTGTGGGAGCCTCCACCACCTAACCTGGAAAATCTTGTGCTCCCTTCCCCGGTCTGTTTGCTCAGGTCACTGCCCTGCTGTGGAGGAGATGGCAAAGCTCTTCTGTCCCACGAAGCTGATATTGATATAAATGATTTCCTAGCTAAAATTCATAAAAAATGCTGGTACATAGAGGAGCATTTGTGGGCTGGAGTCTAAGGAAGTTTCTTGTTAGTCCATTCAGTTTTATCAGAATATTTTTTTTACTCATGTTTTCATGGGAGCTGGCTGTAGCACTTATTTAAGGAATTGGAGAGGAAGGAGGAAAAGAACTGTCAATTATCAGATATTGGTAGTTTGGGTTTTTGTTAAGTTTTTGGACATAAATGGGAGCAGAAGATGATGTTTCAGTGAGAAAAATGCATCTTATATGTGAACGTACAAAATCGCCAAATTGTTGCTGTTTATGGTAGGATGTGTTCTCTTTAAGAAGAAGCTTTCTTCCACGTTTAACCGGTGTCTCACATTTTTTCTGCTAATTCTCCCCAGGATACTCTTGGAACAATGGTGAACTTTATTTTTCTGTTAAGTACTTTAAACAATTTCCTTTGTGCACAGGATTAGCAGAATGCCAATTAGAAAGAGTTCTTCAGAGGGAATCTTTTCTTTTTCCCTCTGCATCTTTTTGAACCTGTCATTGCCCAAACACAGCTGCTTTTTGATGTAAATACCTTTTGTTTAAAATGATTGTATAAAACTGCCAGTCAGCAACATTGTGATCAAAGAGTAGACCTGAGTTCTGGGTTTTATTGCTGTCATCTCTTTGAATGGCAGATATGAGTAGCTTAAACCAGTTGTGGATGCTGATTTTTTTTGTTTGAGAAATGTGCTTTGAAATCAAATACTTCGTGATTTTCTTAAAGTTACCATTTAGAGGAGACTTTGTATTAGCACACATTAAATTAAGTAATTCAAGGTATAGTTATATTTGATTTGGTTATATCATGTATTTGACTTTGTCATGTTAAGAAGCAAAAATTTTTCAGAGCCATATGAATCACTTGAGGAAAAGAGACTGCAGACATCATTTAAAAATCTCATTTTGAAAGTCTTTCTATTTAATGTAGAAGTGAAGATTGCAGGAATCAGTTCTAATGATGAGTGGAATTTGTTTGGGGTTTTTCTTTTTTCTGCTTGTGGTGTTTTTAGTTGGTTTCTTGGTGGTTTTGGGTTTTTTTCGTTTGTTGTGTGCTTATATGGAAAGGCAATATTGTACTATGCTCTTCTAATGTTTGGTGAGACTGTATAGACTACAAACCTATGGATGTAGATTTCTGTTTGCTCAATGGAATGACATTTTGGAACTGATTCCTCAAGTTCCTTGATGACCATGAGAACACCCTCTAAAACCACTTAGTAACAACTTTGAGTACATTTTATCTTGTATTGGTACAGCTAAGAGCTTTACTGGTTCATTAGAGTTCATGGGCTGGTCCTTCCATGTCAGAAAGCTTTGGTGTATGTGGCAGAAATGATTGTTTTAAAGACAGTAAACATTTCAGAGATCTCACTACATTGTAGGATTCCTAGTGAAAATCGAATGGTAGATAGAGTTAAATGAGATTAAGCTGACAAAAAAAATCATTTACAAACTCATGAATGAAACTGCTGTTTATTTGCTAAATGGTGGGAGAAGATTTTATCACAATCATATTAGACACAGTTTATTTTGTTTTTTCCAATTCTTTGTGGCAATTTTATTGATTTTATGTTTTATTGTTTGTGAACACTTTAATTGTTATTTAATATTTGAAGCAGAAGGCATCTCATATAATTAGAATTTGGGTTTTTGCTCTGGGGTGTGAGTAGGTTGAAACAAAGCCAAACTTGCTTTTTTTTTCTCTCCTAATAATAGGGTCATGATATATCTTGGGTGAAGCCAACAGCTATAATTCTCTGACATTAGTTCATTCATTTGAAGCCTAAACACTGTCCTAGTTTTTCATGATGATCTATTAGCTCTCTATACTGAATTTGAGTTCAGTGTGTATTTTTTCTCAATTAGATTCAGATAATTTGATCTTGAACAATATTTATGGATCTATGGTACCTATTGCTGTCTGTTTTCTGGAATGCATGTCTAAAGACTAACCAAAACAATTAAAAACACAAGAAAAATAAGTACTGACAGTCCCTCTGAATTAGAATATAATACACAATAAGAGACATTATATATAATATAATAATAATATATATAATGTAGTATATACATACATAATCTATATTATATAATATTTATATAATAATATAATACAATATACAATATTATGCTATATATAATAATATTATACATAATATATATTAATATGTTGATATATTAATATATATTATATATTATATATGATGTGTTATTTTATAGAATAATAATATTATTGTATAATGATAATATATAATATATATGTGTGTGTGTATATATATATAATACACGATTATATACATTGTTAAAGGGAGCTTCATATTTAAAAATTTTCTCTCCGGGAGAGAAAGATGTCACAGTTTCTAAGTAAATGCAGTAACCCTCCCTTACTTGTTAATTTCTTATAGTGGTTTCCAGTTTTGCATTGTGAGCAATAGTGAGTTGCTTATTTACTCATTCAGTAATAAAGATTATACACTCTGCCATATTCAGCATTAAAAATGTTGAAAAAAAAAATAAAAGGAGCCATGTTAAACATACCAGGCTTTGAAGTGAAAAGGCCCTCATCATATGAAGGCTAAGTGTAAAGGAAGTATGCTTGATTATTTTTGAAAAACCAATTTATCTGGTTCAATATTGTTATGCATTGTTTTTAGATAGTGGTGATCTCAGCAAAAAGTGTGATTAACTCAAAGCTGACAGCCATTATTTATATGAAAATCTGCTTGTATTCAAGAGTGGCATCATCTCTCATTGTTCCTGGGATAAGTGCTGCTTCAGCAAGACTCAGCAAATGAGAATTTCCACAATTTTGCAAAGTACCAAATGCCCATTGTAGTGCTTGTGCTTTTGTTCCTGCTTGCTCTAAGTGTTGAATTAAATGAGTTTACATTTGGAACAGGATGAGATCTTGTACCCCATCAGTTGCAGAGCTCCAGGTGACAGGTGGTAATTTCTGGAGCAATAGGAAGTTGTGTGCCTTTGATCCATAACCTTTGCTTCCCTGACTGCTGCAGTCCTTGTTGGAGTCCTCCCAATTTCAGATGTCTGTAAACCACCCATTTCTCACAGTAAAATCACAGTCCAGCTTTCCCTTGACTGAAAGTCCTTATGTACTAAGCAAAACATATTCTGAAAGTCTAATTTTGGGTCAGGACTGCTTCTTTCTGACGGATTGCATTAACTCAAAATCTCTTTCAAAGTCTAAACTATGTATTAGTAAGATAAATTATTTTGGAGAAAATATACCTGAAAAAGCAAGGGAAACCAAGGAATCCTAAATCAGTCTGTACAGACACCAACACCAAAACAATGACCTCTTCTGCATAAAGAAACTGGAGAAATTGAAATACAAGGCTGTAGGGGTAGCTGGATAGCTAATATAACTAGAATTAAGTGGCACTTCTCGTCTCAAGATGTCTTAACTTTTTACAATCTTCCCTTCAGTGTTTTTCCAGATCAGCTCTTCTTTCTCAAAATTGACAAAAATGCCCTTGAAATGTAATTCTCCTTCCTCACAAGGGTATGTGTACTTGAAGGTTTCTCCATCCTTATATTTTCAATCTAGCAAAAGTTGTTGGTTTAATATATAGCTTAGGAAAATGATGTTGTCCTTCAAATCTGTGCCTGTCAGTTGTTTTCTTGAAAGAGGTGGCAGTGTCTTCCTGAGCAGATTGCATTCATTTTAAGAATTATAGGCATATGGTGAGCATCCCAACTGTTTTAGCATAACATATTTAAACCAAAAGTGTTGGTGCCTCATTGTAGTCACATAGTTATCTCACAGACCACATTCATAAAATTGTTATATTTCTGTATTCATAATGCTGCTACAATTTCCATATCCATTATCTTTCTATATAATACAGTTTACAAGAATCCTGTTTTCAATATCAGTGGAGAGGCTTTTAACATTTCTGCTAAAAGTATAAAGGTAAAATGAAAGTCTGGAGATTTATCTTCATGGAACTATGCAAGACAGTCAAAAGAACTCAACAAAACTAAGTGGAATACAGATTATTTTTCTTTTTGATGAGAGGGAATTTTTTAGACATTTAAAAATGCCATTTTGGAGCGGTAGACAGTAAAAACATCAAGCTATACTTGTTTTTATAAACTACTTTTAGTTATATTTTTTAGGGGAGTGGTTCTGATTTGAACTAAGACTACTGAAGCTTTCATTGCAGTCTCACCTGGCCTGTGGCTGCTTCTCTGGAAGGGTTCAAAGGGTGAGAGCTCCCTACAGTCCTTTTATCATGGGCAGCAGAGGGCAAATCCCAGGCTGGTGTGGGCAAGGCAAAGGGTGCTTCATGTCCTGCAGTTCAGGCTGTGGTACTGCTTCAGGCTGTTTGTCAGCAATTCATCTCAAGAACATTACCTGTAAAGTCTTTTTTTTTAAATTATTTTTTTGTGTTGGTGATTACAACACAGCACAGTCCCTCCCATCCTAATTCACTGAAGGAAAGCAGAGAATATTTCAGCAAGTTACTCAGTTGCAACAAATGTACACAGCAGATGTCGTGTGAATTTTCACAGAACAAAAAGAGGTTGTCATGTTTGTACAATCGTGGTGTCTTGTAAATGACCTGCAGATGGATGGGTTCAATTTTGGAAGTGTGTATCAATTTTAAATATCCCATTTCTTCTTTATAGAATAATGCTGTGATTCTGTTCTACAATAATTACCTGTGTGTTTATCCAGTGATTCTTATGTTAGCAACCTATCAACCATTAGGATAAAAAAAAAAGGCAGGAAAGGCTTTTGTAATTTTATTTTTTTTGTGAAGAGTACACAGACCTTGACATAGTCAAAATTCTGAGCTGCAATATTTGGGACTCTTTTAGAACAGGGATCACCTCTGACTGATTGGGTGATTTAAAGGAGTCAGGAGCAGGGATTCAGCACAGAACAAATTGCAGTATTCTAGTGCTGGGACAGAGAAGAAAACTTTAAGAGTCTCAAGATTTGCTGTGGAAATCTGAAGAACCAAGAGGAAGCTTTGTGTCATGACGGCTGCTTAGCACAGAATATGATTTCTTAAGGCATGTGTCATCATGTAAAGCATGATCATTGAGTACATTTTTGGCCCTTTAAAAATAAGAACAGTTATTGCTAGGTGTGCATACAGAAGTGGATCACAACAATGTTGAACCAGAAAAGCAGGCAATTTCATGATTTCTTGTTTTTGTGCCTCTTTGAAAAGCAAAGCAGTGCACAAGTCTAAAGTGAATTGAATCTGACATTGATATCCATCCTCCTTTTTCTCCTTAAGTCTAGTTCATGGCAACTATTGATGTTCAGAAAGACCCTGCAGATTTATGAGTTCAGACACATGGGAAACCACCGCAGAGTGCTTTCTCTTTAACTCACCCAGAACCTTGCAACAGTAATGCAAAGGTTATTTGAAACTTGGAACATGAGAATTGCATCAAAGTTCTGAATCAGGCTGTGGTTGCTTTCCTTCCTGCTTCACCACTTCATTGGTGACTGTGAGCAGAAGTTACCAGCATCCTTCTGGAATGAGAGCAGGGCTGTTGATCAGGGTCCTCTGAAATGCACAGTCTCCAGTGGTCTCTCAGGAGGTTTTGTTGGCAGTACTGATTGCATTCATATTCTATTCCTTTAACTTTTTCCAAAGGCATGAGACCAAATCACTGAACTTAGCTTCATTAGTGAGGAGTGCCATTGAGCTGAATGGAAGATGTGAGGCAAAAATTGTTCCCAGAGGACTTTTAAATGTGAGAGGATTTAGAAAAATAGCATTGAAGCATGAGTTCACACCCCAGTGTCCTCAACTGACTGCAGCGCTGTGAGTTAACAACATTCAATTAAGATTATCATAGGCATTTGGTTACATTATTTCAAAGTTCTCTTCTTTAGATCCCCATCAGTGGCATTTTTTAACATAGAGAAGCTAAATGAAGTTTAGAATCAAAGTTTCTGTAAGTATATAAAGCTAGATCCTACAAGATTCCTTAAAGGCATACAGCTCTTCCTATCTGGAGTCCTGCTGCTCCCTCTGTGGCTCCATGTGAGAGTAGCATATCCCCCATTCAGAACACAAGATAATGTCTTTTTTATACCAAAGGAGATATGATAATTAGCATGATTTATGCCACAATTTAATTTGACCCCCTCAGCTGGTGGGGATGAGGCCTTATTCCTTTACAAGAGGGAATTTTTAAAGTAAAACAGGATTATTAACTCCTTACCACTGCTGTGCTAAGTGAGCCACACTCCCCTGTCACAGGAACTCTTTTCCCGTTTCTCCTTTTCTTTTTCTCCAATCCCAAGGAACTCATCACCTTCAGCTTCCTCCTCTTTTGTGCAGGAAAACAATCCTAAAACAAGCAATTTGCAACCAACACAAAATCAACCGAAAGCAATCAATGTAGACTCTGAGTGGGAAAGGGGGAAGAGAAAGGATAGTAAAGGGTAAGGATTAAAAAGGAATATGGAGGATTCTCCTGTTGAGTCACAAAGTTCAGAGTAGACCCCTGGGCTAAAATGAGCCCCCACTTGGCCCACAGTTTATTTCTAAAGTCCCAACAGCACTTAAACCTTACCAAGAGTTGAGGGGGGATCAGCCAAGGATCCATTGAAGTCAAAGGAAGGTAATGCCTCATTTATGGAATTCGATTATTTCTGCAAAGCATTTCCCATGCCGCTGTTCACAATTTCCACTTAGCTGATGAAAATTCCTTCTGACATGCCAGTTATAAGAAAATAGCTTTAAAATTCTGTTTATGAGTGGTAATCTTGTCTGGTCTTTCTGGGAAGTCTGGTCCTAGCAGCTCGTTTGAAGAGACCCTGAGACACAGATGGTGCTTTGAAACTGAGAGCAGGAGAACTTTCAGATACACTGATTAGTGTGATAGGAATTCATTTCATTATGTCAGAAAAATAAAATTTTGAAAATACATTGCAAAAGGCATACTTATGGATTCACAAATTGATGAATTATTGATTATGCCCATCAACGCAGAAAACAAATTAAAGATAAGGGGGAAAATATTTGGGAAGTGTGTTCATTCCAAATGCATTATAATCATGGTGTAAATACTTAGAGAAAAGCTCAAATATTTTTGAAAGCCAAGACAGTCACACTGCTTCAGATCCATCTTTCTGGCAGTTGTTAAGACAGCTGCTATACATGAAAATGCATTTTGAAACGGTGCGTGGATATTTGACAGGGAGAGAAGGCTTAATGTTAAAACTCAGAATGCAAGACTATGGGAGTATAAAATTAATTAAAAGTGAGAAGGAGGTGGTTCTTCCTAAACAGGCATGCATGAGAACAAAATGTGTTTGCAGCTTTCAGTCCCCAAAGAGTTTGGTTATGGAAAGAGGCAGGGTATGAACATTTGAGAAGTGCGCTCTGAAAGTGATTCCAGTATTCACTGCACTGTCATGAGGCCCACTTGGGAATAAAATAATTACAGAGGGAAACTACACCAGCCCAAAGAAAAATGGTAGTCTCTTCTCATCTATTATTTGAAATAACTTCCTGAAGTTCCATCATCAGCACTTTTTTTTTTAAACAAAATATTTTAAGTGAAATATCTTTAATAGAACTGACATAGCTTCATTTTAGTGCTATATGTTAAATAGAAACGTCATTTATAATTAATGTATTTGGAACAAATCCTCCTTTTTGCAGTCAAAATGTGCTTTTAAACATGTCCATTTGTCTTACAAAGTCTTTCTAAGCAATGTCAACTAAACTGATTTGAAATCTTGTCAAAAAAGAAAATACCTTATTTTAATCTGTATTTAATTTAATTCTATTTACACAGAAGCTGCTACAGCATATGATGGTTTCAAGAGTGGGAATTTTATAGCACATCTGCAAATTATTATGCATAAAATCCATCTCTTAACTAATTAGCAGTCTCAACATGTCTCCTGAAGTATAAATGAATTATTAAATGTTGGCTCTGATGAGGAATGATTGAAAAGAGATAATTATTTCTTTAGCCATTATGAATGAGGATTAGAAAAAGGAGAAGCTAATTCTACATCAATAAATAAATAAAAGGAAAAGTGTAGATCAGATTGATTTTGTTGATTTCCAGCTGTGCTCCCCAAAAGAAGCATCCTGCATCTGTCCCTTTGACAATTGTACCCAAAGAAAGGAAGGGTTTCACACAGAGATAAAATTACAAAATTCTGAGTTAATACCATAGCACTCATTTTTTACATATTTTCTCTTATACAATTAACTTTTTATAAAGTTCATGTGGTCTTCTGGGTACAAAGAGTAATAATTTGACTGCTGCTACTTTTTTGCCCATATTTCAGAGGGCAAAGTATGTAAAACCTCATAGCTTTGAATTTTGTCTTTATGATTGTGCTGTGCAAGGCTGTGCTCCACATTTCCTGCTTGTTTGGTATGGGGAACATATTTTTCTCAATGAAATGCTGAGCTCTGGCATAAAATGATAATTTTATTAAATACATGAAATGAAGGGCTGGGCTGTGGTAGGGAAACTATGTCAGAGCAAATTGTGGCTTTACACTTTGGGCTGGTGTCTCACCAGCGGTTGTTGTTAGGGCCCAAAATGCACTCTGGCTTTGAAGTAACATCACTTGATGTCCTTGCCTGTCCTTTTTCTGATCAAAAATCTCTTTGTCACTGTGTATTTGGTGAAACAATTAATCTGAATCCCTTGAGGGGCGATCTTTGGGAAGAAACAGAGTTCCACCGCCAGGAAAGGGAGTTGTAAATGGGTTTCAAATGGATGTTGTTCTAGGGCAAAGAGAAGAATTCACCCTCTAAAAAGCGTTCATGCTGAAAAATGCATTGCAGGAGAGAAAGCTCTGTTTGGAGGCATAGTTTCAGTATTGTTATAATTTCAGATAAAGCCTATATATTTTAAAGTAATGACTGTTGGTATAAGTGGCACTGCATATTTTAGTACATTATCCTTGTTCTTGCTAAACTTACTTGATACTTCATCTTCATTTGGTCATTTATTGTTACCCTCTTTACTCTGCATCCTTATCTTGTTTATCAGCATTGCTTTTACATATGATTGGCTTTAAGGAGAAGCACTGGAATAAAACTCAGCTCCTCTAAAGTAATTCTCTTAATAATTATCAATATTACAAAATTCAGAGCCTTGCATTTTTAATTTTTTTTGTTACATGTAAACAATATATGAACTGTGTTCATTTTGCATTGTTTCTGGATCAGCTGATGCTGATAGGAAATCATCTTAATTGAACTAGAGACTTGTAAAGAATTTCTCTCTATTTAATTTGGAGAAACTTAGAGGGGTGTGGTTATAAAGTTTCATTTTCTTCTTGATTTGATAAAAGGATGTACTTCATATTTGAACAACTTTTTAAAGGTGCAAGAGGTCTCTAAAGAATAATGTAATAAATGTAAGGAACTTATTTTTGATCAGTTCTGTCATATTCTATGTGAATCAGGAATAATGATCCTAATACCACTTAAGCATCTAAGCTTATTTAAGAAGAACATTATCTGAAGTAGGAATATAGTGTAGCTGTCAAAACAATCTTACTGCTGCTCTTAGCTTTGAAAAATAGAACTTTTGGATTTTTTAATATTTTTGGTCATTTTCCTTTCTAATAAATCTAGACAGTAGATGCAAAGTATTTTTATTTGTTCTCTTATACTAGTTAAAGACTTTCAATGCAGTTTTTCAGTTTATAGGTTCTAGCCAACATTTAGCTTCCTTTTATATAATTGTGAATGAGGATTATTAAATATGCTGGTGGTTCATGGTAGAAATTGTTTTAAAACATCAAGCACTCTTTTAAGTTTCAGGGTACTTTTTTGTTTGTTTTGTGTTGTTTTTTCTTTTAATAATTATATTTGAGGTTTGCATTTTATCCTAGTAACAAAGGTTTGATTACTTGGATGCTATTACATCCAGCCAGCAGAAGATTGCAGTTTTCTCTTCCTTTTCCTATTTTCAGCTGGAAATCTTTCTGTATTTGGGGCTAGCAGTTTAAATAAACCGCTGTGCCCTGGTTCTGAGTGTGAGGTGTTCAGCTGCTGCCAGGTTAAATCACCTCAGTCCTTCCAGCAGAGTTTTCTATCCCAAAGTGAGTAACTGCGCACTCTGAGAAACTCAGGTGATGCTGCCATCCCAGAGACTGGTTTGTCAGGTTAGGGTGGGCACAGAGGATAGGGGAGCACAGCCATGGAATTTTTTTTCCAGAGCACAACAGCACAGTTATTTCTATAGAGGAGTCATTTTTTGAGTCCTGGGCACATTTATCACAATTGTTAAATCCAGCAGCATCACGTTGATATTGATACAGTGCTGTGCTCAGGGTTGTGCTGCCCACAGTGCAACAAAATAGAAGAGTATTCAGTTTGGCCTATGGAAATCCTTAATGTGCAGACTCTAAAATATGTACAAAAGGTACCGAAGACAGCAAAGTGGTTCTGTCTCTAGTTTTGTTATTCACATGAGCTACTCATGCAAAGAAAGTAATAAAAATGGGAAGAAAAAACCCAAATAAACAAAAAACAAAAAAACCAAAACAAACATAACAAAAACCAACCAAACAAAAAAAAAAAAAACCAAAAAAGGCTTGGGTGTAGTCCCATTATCATAGGCAGGGCATGTTTTCACATTGTTCTTCAAAGGCATTGCATTGAGTGCTTTATCTTGGTGAGCTGAAGTGAAGTGTTTGTAGGGCCTTGGGAACCATGTGTGTTCTTAGAGAAGTGCACAGCATTTTGTGTGTTTTGTCCATTCAAGAAATAATGTGGCTTTTGACCAACTTGTGTGGGCTGGTTTTTAGTTTTTGGGGGTTTTTGTAGGGTTTTATTGACATTTCAAAATAAATCCTCAGCCATAAGAAATTTCTTGTTTGGTTTTTGGAGACAGAAGGTAAACTGATGACAAGGAAATCATATCTTGTTCTCTCACAGCCTGATAAAAGTTGTCAGATTTGGGAACCTCAGGAAAAAATGTAATTTTCTTGTAGCTTTTAAGGTATTGCTATTTCTCCATAAGCAGTACAAGCCAAAAAGCAAAGTATCTTTTTGAATTCTTTCAGTTTCTAATGACCAAGGGACTATGAAATATAAATACACCATCTATTTAAGTTGTAGAGTTTGAATCAGGAATTGCACTAATCTCTTAACAGGAGTGGATAATAGTTATTCTTACAATAAGAAATTTTTGTTTGGTTACTTTGTTTTTAATTATGTATTAGTAAGGTACATTCTGTAAAATCTGAGGTAAAATCTTATTTCTGTAGACATTTTCATTTGAGACATTTGAATGTTTTCTATCTAAGGGAATTAATTATATTTTAATATATTTATTGTATTTTTAGCTTGTACATGACCAGCAGTTAGCAACTCTGTTCCCATTCCTTCTCTTCCTGAGCTCATTAGATTTTCCTTGGCAGTCCATGCCTCTGTCTACAACCACTACTGGATTGGTGAGGCTGGGTTCAATTTAGGACATTCAGGTGAAAGTGTGCTTCCCTGAGAATTTATTAATTACAGCAGGAAAAAGGGACAGTAAAGGAAAATAATTAAGAAAAATAACTCTATTTGAAAAATAAAAATTAAAAAACCAAATAGCAACAAAAAATTTTATACATATTTTCTGAATTTCTTCTATGACAATTTTATGCAACAGCCACACTAAAATTAGAGTGATTTTGTGTCTCCTGGATCTTCCTCACTGTAAATGATGTACTGAATCAGGAGAGGTTTATGTGCTTTATCAGCATGCTCCTGTCTTCAGTGGGAATTTATGATGTAGCTGTTAAGCCTCAGACTCCCTGCAAATTTCCCTGAATAAAGAATTAGTTTTTTGTGGTGCAAGTTATTCCATCCCAATACAAGCAAACCTTTATTCAGTGATTTTGTTTGTGTAGCATTGCATAAAAGATTTAAAAAGTTTACTATTAAATCTTTTGGGAGAATTTGCATTTTTTTTTGTCTTCTCAAAAAGCCGCAAAGTTCCTGACTGGAGAGGAAGCACCCCCAAAGCAAATATTTTTTCTGATTAATTGGTTTGTCTCAGTGAAGAGTTTAAGGGATGGGGGAGGAATCAGCCTGCTGCAAGGGAGAGGTTGTTCTTTTGAGCCAGTGCCTAATGTGACACTCTATCACACCATCTGTCTGATGAGCAGGAGCCCCACTAGAGCAGATTGTAAAGGTACTGAGTGCTGGGGTGCTCAGGGATGGGAAAAAAAAAACCTGTTAAGTTTTGATCTCTTGGGGGCTAATCTTCAGATGCTGTGAAATCTGTTTATTCTTTTGACTTTAGTGGAGCTCTAAGGATGTCTATCAGTTCAGGATCTTGTTCCCTTCCCTGTCTATATTTCGACCAAGTCAAGTGAGAAATAAATCCTTGCTGAAGAGGCAAGCAATTCCCTTTTACTCCTCTCTTGATTTGGATAAGATCTGGCACTTTGAAGAGTTTATTAGATTTATAATGTCCTTTGGTTCTCTTTTTATGTATGGTAAAAAAGGCATCATTTCACCTCCATTCCTGTAGGTTTTTTTGTTATAAACAATCTGTGCACTTATTACCAGATTAAATTTAACCTGAGATCAATATTTTTCTGCCAGCGTGTTCTGTTGTTTGACCAGTGTTTGAAAACAGAAAAATCCTCATCTAACCTCTAATTTAGGAAAGAGGAAATAGTGTATAAATGATTGCATCAAGCACAAAGCCTGCTTTAGCAACAAATTATTCCTAACTGCAAGAGTCCTATAAATAGATTTTCCACACTGCAAAATGTATCACAATTAAAATGACGTGGTTGCTCAAAGTCAAAAACTGAGCCTTTACATTCAGGAGGGAAAATTATAAATAAAATGCTTGAGTACCAAATTATCTGCTTTTTAGGGGAATATATGGTAAATGTTTATTTATTCTCTCAAAAAAATAGAAAAAAATGATTGTGGAGTTCTCTTTCGGCAGGATTAATTTAAACATTTTTTTGCTTAAAATAAGGTATCCAATGCCATGTGAGATGCTTTAATACAGCCAAGAGATGTGCCTGGAGTAGATCAACATAGCACAACTTTTTTGTTAAGCTTCAGACTGTCTGGTCAAGATACCCTGACTCTGTTTTATGGCACAGGACCCTTGTGTTTGAGCAGCAGAACCACTCCCAGAATAACTCAACAACTGGAAAACCCTTTGTGTAATCTCTGCATTTTAATTTCCAGAATATTAAATAGTAGTTAGTGTGGTTTTAACTTAGAACACATGTTTAAAGCTGAATTAACGTTCACTTTTTTGTAGTCTCAGGGTTAACTTTAAAAAGCTTTGGAAGTCTTTGTATTTCCCAGAAACCAGGGCTACAGAGGAAGCTGTTCTGATAAAAGAAAACACACAGTTGAAAAGAATACTAGCAGGACAAAAAGGCACAACAAGCATTGTATCAAACCTGAATGAGCTGGTAATAGTGCTCCCTGTGATGGGGATAACTAATTTGTTAAAAAAAATAAAAGGGATGAGCCCTGTGTTCTGCTATCAGACAGCAGTTCCTCAATATCTCTATGAAGATAGAATTTGCCAAAAAAATCCTAGTCCACTTTATGAATGTTCAGACAATTTTCATGCTGCTTAAATGGTGTTGTTCGTTCATTAATTGACAGTGTGAAACCCAAACTATTGCACTTTCAAATGAGAGAGATTTTCCTATCACTAATACTTTTGATGTCCTAGAAAGCATCATAAAGTTTCCTGGCAGTTTAGACGTGTGAGAAATGTCTGTTTACATGGGAAGTGACAGATCATCTGCATTAGCTGTAGTGGAGCAAGAGAAAAAAAATAAAATGAAAAATGTTCATGTCAGACAGATGACTGTTAAAGCAGTCTCTCACCACATAAAAATCAGGGAGGCACATGAATTAGAGCTGCCTGATCATGTGTAATTGGGTCTGGACAAACATTTTGGAAGAAATAATATTTAAAATATTGAGTGCTATCTCTCTCCAAAGAGAGGTCCTACTACAATCCAGCTCAGAGTTTGGTAATGTGTTAGCCCCCCTCTACAGGTAATGTAGTCTAAATCTGTTTTTCAGTTCCACAAAGCATAATTCTTATGAAACCTGGCACTTTTTTCCCCCAAAACATTTTCTTCTAAAGGTATTGTTCTACGTCTAATAACTGTCATTTGTTTCTCATGTAAAATTAAAATATTCTTTTCCCTTTATATTATATTGAAATATTGATGAAATAGTGTTCACTGGAAGGCTGACATTTCTTCTGACAAAAGTTTTAAGTTTCTATGTTTAGTCAGAACTTACTGTGTTCTCCCCTAATATTTATTATTTTCAGAAGAAAGAAGTAAGACTTAAGTCTGGTTTAAACCAATACTTTTCTTTAAATGAATAATAAGTTTTCTAATTCATTTTAAGAAAAAACAAGTAGTACTTTTGCTTTTTTGGTCACAAAGAAATGCATGTATTTGTGTCTAGACGTGAATGTGAGCTCCAGCATGCATGTGCATGAGCAACAGGAATTGTGCCCACTCTCTGTATCCTGGTATTCTCTGTTTTGTTGATTCTTCATTCATTATGTGCTGTCAAATAACAAGGGAAGTTAATTAATTAACTATCTGTAGAGAGTAATTATAACAGTGAACAGGAAAAAGAACTAGAAAGGTGTATTTTTTATTCTTTAACTACTGCTTTGCACTGCTTATCATTCCTCTACTAAACGTTTTTATTTTCTGTTTTATCTTCAAGTGTAATGTTTCTGCAGAAAATGTTTTTGGTTTGCCTTATGCATAGTGGTTATTATCCACCTGTCTCTTTCCTGCCTGAGCAGGGAGATGCCAGAAACATGTTTGAATCTATAAAGTTTTTCCTACAAAACCTTTCGCTCTTATTTATAATCAGGCCCAGGAGCTTTAATTTTCAAGTGTCTCTTGGACACACCTTTTTTACTTTGGGTTGGCTTGGTTTTAATTTATTTCCTATGTTTGAATATTTTATAGATTACATCAGATTGAATCACAGACTCAATTAGGCTGGAATAAATTTCTGAGATTATCACAGAGTCCCACCCATGGCTAAGTACCCCATGTTAATGAAACCAAGGCACCGAGTGCCACATCCAGTCTTTCCTTAAACATTCCCTGGGACAGTAACTCCAACACTTCCACGGGCAGCCCATTCCCATATCTGATCACCTTCTTTGTGAAAAAATTCTTCCTAGATTCCAACATAAATTTCCCCTGCCACAGCTGAGCACGATATCCTGTCATCCTGATTTTCTGTCAAATTATCAATTCTGCTTTTGGAAAGTATTTGAGTAACAAGCACAATAGATTTCTCATGCAGAATGAAAAAAATGAGGAAAATAAACTGAATTTCTGACACCTTCAGATATGGTTATGAAGAAGCAAGCCTGGGGAAGTGCATAGGGAGCAGTAGGTTGTTTGAGCATCAATCTCAGGGAGCTGCTGAGACAGACAACTAGCAAAGAGTATAAACCCAAGGGAGTGCCAGGGACTGCTCATCCCTTGATGATTTATATTTCAGAAATGAATATTCTATCTCTGCTTGGCATCTTTAGTCAATTCAGTGCAAATAGCCCATGAACATGAGTATGAAAGACTGTATATATCTGCATAAAGCCTCATGAAAATGTGCCCTGCTCCTTTTTTTTTTTTTTTAATAATACAGTTTATGCCTTTAACAGAATAGAGAAAAAGGTTCTTTATGTATCTTTTATGTGCCTTCCATTTTAATGTTGTTGCGCTAACAAATGCTAGCAATCCTTCTTCCTGGAAAAATGATAGACAAACCTATGCAAACCTTTATTGTCTGTCTTTGGATCTTTCTGGCATTTGGGTTAACAAACAGGGCCATTTCTTAGCCTTGTACTTTATTTTCATAAACTGTTACTTTTTCATTGATTATTATATTATTTTAACCTAATGTACCCTTATCATCAACAGCAAGTATCAATAATTCCTCTGTCACTTTGGCCTTGGAGACCCCAGTGCCAGGATCTGTGGTCACCAACTGAGTGATTGCTCCTGGCTTCAGCACCTCAGGTCCCCAGAACGTGTTGTCACAACTGTGCCCTGAAAAGTCATTTTTTTGGCAATGATTTCATAATTCATATTAAATCATTGTCATGGAAAAAACCATGGCAGTGATTTCATGCGAATTATGCGTGAAAGAGGTCTTCCTTGTTTACAAAGAAGATTGTGTTCAGAACTGAGAGAATCATCACCAGAAGAAATATAATTTAGGTGTGGGGTGCAAAGGCTTCTGTCCTATCTGTTCTGCCTGTCTGGGGAGGGATGGAGAGATGTTTCTCATTAAGTTTCTATTGTTTTTTTTTTCCTCTGGACCATGGTGGTTGTTAGCCTGATAACAGTTCCATGATCTTAATTTTAGAGTTTGTATCTCCCCTCCATACCACCAGCCTTTTCAGAGTTTATCCTTCCACATGTGCACGCCCCACAACCCCTGGGGCTGACACCAGAAAATCCCTTTGTTGCTGAAGTTCAATTTCCAAAAAAAAAGATCAGCTCATGCTGCAAGGCCAGCAAAGTCCATCTCCCTCTTTCCTCAGGCTGCAGAGAGGCTGTGAAAGTGATAGGAAGGAAATATTGTCCCTCAGCTCTGCCAGCTGTGACAAGGGAGGGCTTGCTGGTGGTTTGACAGGTCTTGCAGGAGCTGATAGATTTGATGCAGGTCAGTTCCCAGCTCAGGCCTCAAAGTCCTCCAGACACCAACACTGCTTGATGGAGGAGCCTGAAAGAATTCAGCTCAAAAAGAAATCAACCAGAACAACTTTTCAACCTAAAGGAAAAAAAAAAAAAAAAAAAAAAAAAGAAAAGTAAATATTGAGAGCACTCTCTGGAATGCACTTGATTATTTCAGAAATATGAAGGAATGATAACACTAATTTAGCTTCTGCTTTTCCAAAGCAATTGAAAATTATGCTGCAATTTGGAGGGTAGATTTATTAGGTAAATTGAAAAGTGAGCAAAGTTTAACATGTATTAAACAGGGGGAAGTCTTTATCAACTCCTTCAAAACTGAGGACAAATCTGTAAGTTTTGCCTGGGTAATTAATAATCATTCTTTTTAGCCATTATGGAAAAGTGAGTTTAAGGCAGTGAATACAGTGAATTTAAAATTGGGTGTTGAACAAAGCAGATGAATCAGTCCTTGTAGTCTAACCCTAGAATTCAGATTGTTACAATGCCACACAGAGGGTCCAGCTGCAGGGAGCTTTTGTTGTATACATTTTCTTTAAATTGTAATCCTATATGAACTTCCAGCAAACTGTAACAAGAGTAGATTCAATCATCAATTATTTGGGAAAAAAATACTCCCTTTATTGGTTGTCTGCAGGTCATTATTTTGTCAAAATGAGCAAACATGAAGGAAAGGGGGTAATTTTGATGCCAGCATTGTGGTAGTGCTGCAGCCTGTCTTGCTGTGCGTGGCTGTGAGCTGAAGAGGTTAACGTGAGAAACAAATTACTGTGCTTTTCTGTGCTCTTCGTTAATGATGTACTTCAGCAGAAAAAGAAAGCCACAACAAGTGGGAATGGTACCAGCTTTGCAGGCTGGATTGGTATTCTGCTGTGCACGCTGCTTTTTACTCACTGGCAGCAAGAGGACTTGTTTTTTCCAATTTTTGGTGGTAAAGGGTCAGGAAACAGCATTAACTAAGGCAAGTGATTAGAAAGAATTAAATTGGAAACTTTTTTCTGCCCAGCAGAAATCAGCATGAAAACTTTCTTTCTTTGCTCAAGAGTGATTTATCTTTTTTTCCTTTCCCCCAACCCCACGATGATAAAATCCAAGTGCCACATGCACAGAGGATCTAATTTGATCCTCAAAGTTGTTGCTTTTTATTCAGGTAAGGAAATGTTTCTTAAAGCATATTTTGAGGTGTTTCAAGTGTTGATTTTCATATGTGCAATAAGCCGTGCTCTAACCCTTATAATTTTTAAGGAGTGATGTAATATATTTCATCATTCCTTGTCTATCTAAAAAAAAATTATATTTTTTTCTGACCTCTGTATTGTCCAACAACTCAGCATTCTAAAGACTTTTTGGGCAATTTGGCAGCAGATACAGAAGAATAACAGCATTGGCTTTCTTTATACTATACTGTTTCTTTTCTCTCATCAGCTTGCCAAGACTGGCACAAAATTTTGTTTTTTCTGTCCTCCTGACAGTTGACATTAGACACTTTCAAGTTTCCATTGTCCCAGTTCTTCTTTAATAGTGGTCTTTTTAGAGAAAAACTCCAGGAAGTTTCATCTTTTATTTTTTCTGTCAATGTCAGTATTTTGTTCTTCTGTTTAAGGTGTAAAATGCACAGGTGATTTCACTGGCTTTTCCAAACTTTACTGTTCTTGTATAATGAATGGCAAGGTTATTGGGAAATATTGAATTAATGCCAATGAAACCTTTTGAAATCTTTATATAGCAGGTTTTATTAAGGTGCAAATTTCACCTTTATGAATTACAATATTTTGATCTCTCTGTTTTCTAGGAAAATACTGTTAATGAAATTACCTTTTCTCATTTAATTTCCATGTTTAAATTCTTTGGGTCATGGAAGCAAGGGTATTTTTAGCCTTTTCCTTCTATTAGGATTTAGTTTTAGTATATGGTGAGGTAGACAAGTAATAATCAGATCAGGCCTTCCAAAATTCAGTATTGAAACAACTCGTCTGTTTGTTTTTGTTTTTTGGGGTTTTTTGAAGTGACTACACTCTCTACCTTTTAAAATTACTTTATTGGCACCCACCACCTACACACGTGCCCCAAATGCACATTTTACAAAATTAAAGCATACAGTGATGGAAGAAGTAGTTAATCCTGTCAGTCTTAACACTTTCAAGAACACAAAATTATAAAGAACATTTTTGCCAGCAAATAGAGTCTCTTTCAGTAACCATGGGAACTAGAACTCTGCAGTATTCCCCTTAAAGCATTTGGGGGTGTCCACTCTGGGCAAAGAATAGATAAATAATAATATTTGTTGTTCTTTTAGGAAAAAAACCCACTTTTTGTTCTTTTGTTTGTTGTTCAGAACAGTCCTCAGAACATTTGCTTCCCTAGTGATTTTGCAAATTAAAATTTTCATTTATGAAAACTAAAATCAAATTTTTTTAACAGAATTTTAGGGAGGAATTTTTATACCTTGACTGGGGAAAGAAAACCCCAAATTTTCAATTAATGATGAATACTTGTTTAGAAAAAATGGCCTGTCGACTTTCTTTGAATTATAGGGGTGCTTTTTACAGAGGCACATTGCTGCAAAAACATCTATGTACTTTCAGAATTTCCATCTGTGTGTTACTGAAGATGCCATTCCCTCATCACTTTTTCTGTATAATTGATCAGAACTTGAAATTTGAAGAGATTATTTTATCAAAACCTGGTCAAAGAAAAAATTTTGCAGCCTGTGTGCTGCATATGACTGTGTAAAACAAAAACATTGGTGCATTCTTTAGAAAATAAGATTTTACCAGGTTGTCTTTTAATGCTTTTTGTCACAGATTGGTTTTAAAAATGCAGAACTTTTTTGCTGGTTTATAAATGCATTGCTCTTAAAAATTCAAAGCTGAGGAACTTCATCTCCTCCTAACTTCTGTTTATTCACTAAATATAACCTACAATGGATTCTGTAAAAAGAAAGTTTTCCAAGCATCCCCCATGGATGCCCAAGCTCACAGCAGACCTGATTGCTGCCAGTGGAAATGGGAATTTTTACTTTTTGCTATTTATACTTTCCTTTCACGTTGTGTTGCTTACCAAGGGGTTCCTGGACACCTCACAGGCACAAATATATAAAGGTAAATAGAGAGGGGAGTTAGTCAATGCTGAGTTCCATTTAAATGGTTTTCACCTGTTTAAATTAGAACCGAGTGGTAAAATAAATTTAGCAGGGTCCTTCTGGAGTATTGCATCTTCCAATTAAACTGTGGGTTTGGTTAAGACTTGCAAATACGATTGATTTTCTTTTACCAGCACATATTAAAGACTTTCCTATTAATTGAATTTATTAATAGGCCAGTTGACACATTTCTAATAAGAATTTGCATCTTTTAGCCGTAAGTTATCCTCGCTGTGCCTAAACAAACTAACTCTAAATGGGAAAAGCACTACAAGTTTCAGAAGAGAATGCTGAACCCAAATTTGCTCCATTTCCCCCTCTGTCTCTTGAGACCCTTAATGACTGCTCTCAGGCACTTAAGCCATCTTTCTTTCACTGTTTTGCCCTATTTAAAGAAATAAATCTTGCACAGCTTATACAGACATGCCATTTAAACTTGGGATTTATTTTTTTTTTCTTATCTAACATTTTAGGATTTAATTAAATTATCTACTGGGTGCTTTCCCGAGAAAATGAATTTCTGGGAAGGCTTCCAGTTCACATCACCTCTTACTTGTGGTGGCTACCACTACTGAGAAGAAGGATGACATTACTAATTTTGTGCCAGTCTTGGCAAGCTTCCATTAGTTCTAATGTAGTCATGAGATTGTTGTGGATTCATAAGCTGGTTTTTACTTCCCTTTGTAGCCTTTTGGTCTTGGAGCCTATTTCCTTCCTCCCTTCCTTTCCTTCCCTCCCTCTACTCCTTCCTTTATGTCAGGTAAATTCAAATTATGGCTGGTATGATATTTAAGCTGTGCTTTTCTGCTGACCGTGTCTATTAAACAGTTTTGTTCAAAACTGTCACATACAAATCCCTCTGCAGTAAAATTGACACATTTCCCCATTATGGAAATAATTTGTTCCAGATTACTTTATCTAAGGATATGAATATACCAGAGTTGACATGTTTTCTTTGGCAATCTGACTCTGTGATGCAAGTTTTCATTCATGAGGTGCAGGTGTAAACAAAATTAGTCAAATTAGGTATTTTTTTTCTCCAGGCAGTCAGTACAAACACTTTCTTCTTCAGGCATTCTTGTTTTCCAGAAGTGGTAATACTTGTAAGTTTAGTTTGATTCATAATGCCTGTATCCTCAACCCGTATTTGTTGTTAATGAAAAAGACAACACAATAGTGCCTTCCTTATAAGTACAGGTTTTGTCATGTAAATTGTAAATATTATCAGATAGTGTGGACGATACAGAGAAATGGGTTTTGTAATCAGCTTGCTGAATTTCTGCAGTAAACCTGAATTTTGATTTCATATTTTTAATTTTAGAATCTTGTTACTGGAATATACAGAACTAATTTTGGAAGCAAAGTTTTAGCCTGATTCTTTTCCAGTGTGTTCTGCATGACTTCCACATCTTCTGCATAAGAGCGAGGGACATGAAAAAAATTTTTAGCCAATAGGGTATCGCTTTTTTTTTTTTTGTGACTTGAGAGCTCATAGGGACAGATGTCATGCCTGATTTCAAATATATACAGAGTTTTAGAGAAACTCAGCTGAAAAGATACAAATATTCTAAAGAAAAATCTAATAGATTTCAGAAAAAGCTTTTCCGTGATATCTACTGCAGCAAGATAATGTATCATGTTATTTTAGAGAATTTGGGAGATTTCATTATTCAAAAATATCCCATTTTGAGGCACTGCTTTGTTGATCCATTTTAATCTCTTTTTAAAATCAGTTCAGTGATTTGGATATGAACACTCTATGCTGCTATTGTGCAGAAACTGCAGCGTCAGGGAAGTTATCAGAGAGGTGGAGTCTGTGGTTAGAGGTGGAGATTTTCTTCCAAAACCAGATTTGGATCACTAAGGTGATAGAGAAGCTGAAACACCAAGTATTGAAGTTGTCTTAAAATTAAAGTCCCCTGTACTTTGATCTGGTGTGCTGAGAAATAAAAGAAGAGATTTAAGGCTTTTGGATAAATGTGATTGCACTTTATCACCTGCTGGTCCTAAAGACAGAGTTCAACAGGTAATTAACACTTAGCAGTAACACAGAATGAGCTTTTGGAGCTGTGTTTGGGTGGTAGGAGCTGAGTTAACACAGAAGTGACAAATGAGTGGATTGCAGTTAGGTTGAAATTCTGACAATAAATTTGTCTCTTGAAATTTTCTCAAATATGCTTGAGCATGAGGTTCACCCACCTAGTAATAATACGTATATAAGAAGAATAAGGTAAATTAAACTTTTCTTTTTTCCCCCAGCTACTCATCCAAGTAGTTTTATTTTGATGCTGCAGTGGCTATAAACTTGCATAGAGTAAAGTAAGATCTGTCTCCTCAGAGGTGTCAGCTCTTCACCTCATATTAGCAGAGAGCTTCTGTTTCCCCCTTCAGATTTGTCATCATGTCAAGAACTCTCTTAATATTTAGAGATGTCTTCATTTCATACATCACCAAAAATTTTTGCCCCAAATGTATCACAGGTCTGTAATGCTATACAAAAGAGACAAAACAAACAAACAATAACACAAAAAACCTTAACAACAGAAATAGTGCAGATAAACAGTGCATTTGTGCATTTTTATGTTACTCTTTTTATTGTCAGGTGGAGTACAGATCTCCAAAAATGAAATATAAATTATTTCCTAAACCCACAGTGTACAAAGAACATCCTGGAGATAATCTCATGAATAAAGGTGATTCATGTACATTTTTGTTACACCCTTAGGAAAATGCATTGCACAGGCATCCTTCTAGAAGGAAAAGTGTAGCACTGCTTAATGAGACTTTTGAATATACAGACACAGCATTAAAATAAAATAAAAAGACTGTTAGCATTCCCTGCTTTACTTCAGAGACAGAATAATGGTACACTTTAAGCCATCATCAAATGCACATTTTCTGCTTGGCAGCTGGAGATATCAGACCGTGTAGAGCTGGTGAAGTGCACTTGGGAGTGATTTGTCCAGACGTGGTAGCCAGCTTCTCAGCCAAGGGGGTTTGTGGATGGAGAAAAGAGGGAGCTGGGGGCAGGACCAAAAACCTGATGAGCAGGCAGGCAGGGGGAGTTTGAGGGTTTGCTCACCAAATTAACAAAAAGAAGATGCAAATGCAATGATAAAATTCTTACCCCATCAAGAGGTGGTGCAAAAAGAGTGGTTTAAAACTTGGTTGCTGTTCCTGGAAGTTAAAACAAAAAAAACCTCTCATGATGTGATTTCTTTAGACATTTGTAGTAACAAATGGAACTGTTAACATTCCAGAGTCAAATTACTGTTCTTGTTTGTGGAACTGAATTATTCCATATAATTGTGTTTTGGTTTGCATATGTTTTTGAGCAAGAGTTAAGTGCATAGAAAAAATCTATTGTCCTGGCAGCAGAGTAGATGATATCCTTCTCTTGAAAAATCCTTGTGAAACCTAACTTGCTTTCTCCTTAAGAGTCCTCTGGGTTTTTCAGTAACTCTCATATTTGTAAATTTTCTGCCCTTTGGGGGATATGTAAAACCTTTTTCAGAGGACAGTTATGGGAGAATGTTTCCTACTCACAGTTATGTGAAATAATGCTCAGCCTCTGGACAGCTCCAGATGTTTGTCTGCAATGGCAAATTACCTATCATTATAGATGCCTCTCTTAAAATTGCTGTGGGAATACTTTTATTTGTGGCATTACAGAAGTATTGGTTATAATGTGCAAGTTGAAGTGTGATATTGGCACAGATTAAAGTTTGTCACTGACATTATGCCAGAGTTGCTTTTGTTCTCTTTTTCCATACAGTATAGCCACACTACATTAAGCAGTTCCTCGCTTTGCAAATGGTACAAGGTGAGGATAAAGCATATCTGCTCCAGTTTCTACAAAACTTGAATTTTTACACCCAGTGAAAACTGTTGATAGCTTCAGCAAACAGAATTTAATACATTATTAATTTGCTGTAATTAACTGGCTACCAGCCAGTGATGAAAGCAAGAGATCAGACAGCATGTCAAAATTTTGCTTTATTTCAGTTAATAACTTTGGTAAACAAGCATTTTATACATCACTTTAGGACTCAAAATATTTTTCCTTACTTTTTGGTGCTTTACAGCCTAACAGGAGATTCATGAGGTTGCTTCCTTTCTCTAAAAAATAGCAGTTGTTCTTAGCCCTGCTTTCTGTGTTCTTCCAAAGTCTGATATGTAGCTGTTTTTATGTAACTGCATTCCTTTACTCCCTGAATGTATAATGCCTTTAAAGATTCTGATGGGAAATGCTGGAGCTGGATGTTAAATGGTCAAGTGTATCGTCACACACTCGTAGTATGCCAATTTCCTGACTGGCACAAAAAATTGTTACTGGAAAACAAAGTTCTAGAGATAAGGGATGAAATAAAGCAGTATGGAATTGTCATTATCTGCTCATGACCCTGAGCTGTGTGTTCTTGTCTCTGAAGCAGGAGATCACTGTCTTTATGTTATGATTTGTATTGGGGTGTTTTCTGGAAGCTGCAGGGATGAAGTTGAAGAGCTTTGAAGAGTTGATAATGGCAAAAAATAATTTGTTTACAGTGGGATAGAATAGAGACCTGTCCTTACCAACTGAGAAAGAGGAATATTCTCAAACTTCACCCACAGTGGGTGACCTGGGATTAGGACATGTGTGCCTTGCATTCAGTGTCATCTCCTGTGCCAGGTGCCTCTGTCCCTTTGCTTAGGTAGATCTTCAGCAGCAGAGCTCTCTGAGCTGCCTGCCTGTCCTTGTAGCCCTTTCTACAGCTGTAGTAAGAATGAGAGATGTTGAATTGTCCTTTTTTTCTTCCTCTTACCATAGCCTCTCTATTGAATGTCTGGGGTAATGCCTGCCTGCCTTCCTTGGCTGCTAAAGAATCTCTCCTGTGGGAAATCTTGTTTTGATTATGCAGTAACTTCTTAAAGCAAGCAGCATGCAAACTAACCCCCTCCCCACTTTCCCTAAAACCTGAAAGTTGTTAACGAGGTATTGCTCAGCAAGTCATCTTGTCCGTACGTGTTACTGGAGGACAAAATATTCTCTGGAGTCTCCTTCCCATCAGTTTGTATTTCCACAAAATTTCCTAAAAAGAAAATGAGACTTCAGTTGCAGAAGAAAGAGCAAACCAGCTTTGATGCAATGTCTGGGATTTTTTTTGTTTTTTTGTTTTAATTATGTATTGTCATGGAAAAATGAACTGTCCTAATGATACTCAGGCATCCAAAATGCAAAACCAGCCCCACATTTCATCTCAATTATGCCAATTTTGTTTTCAGTATCCCTGTCTGAACTCTGTAATAGAGTTTTTGGAAGTCCCAGGTCAGGCAGGCTGCAGAAAGCACAGGAATAATTGTGATTATGTCTGATGAACCCTTTGCAGAGTGCCTGTAAGGAAGTCCCACCCTGGCCTACCAGGTTCCAGCATACACACAATTCCAGTATTAGCAGATTGACTTCCCAACAAGATAATTTTCTTCCAAACTTCTGCCTATTTTGTCTGAATTAAAATCCATTTAATATTGAAATATTAGAATATGAGAATACTCTGGAAGTCTGAGCTTTTGTTTTAGCTTCAGATCACTAAAGGAGTGACCTTGAAAAGAAACAAATCTGCCTAATCTGTTCTCTTCAGTATTCCATAAATATGTGGAGGAATAAAATGTCTGTCAGAGATATGAAATTCTTCCAGCAGTATTAAATGCACAGAGAAAGCCAGCAAGGAGGTTTTCACCTTTGTTTTTGCTGCTTCCTTTGCTTTTTGAGGGAATGAATGGACTGGTTTTAACCTTGATCTGTTCTGCAGGATGGTTCAGAGTTGGATCTTAGTGATGTTTAAATTCCTTTTGTTTGATAGTCTTGCACAATGCCTACCTAAATTTTTTTTTAATGGCTAATAAAAAGAGTAGTATTTGTAAGATTTAAGCATTGTTTTTACTTTGATATAGTTTTTAAATGATTAATGCTACTTTAACTGGATCTCTGCATAATGGTGTGAATACAGAATGAGTGAGGAGGTGAATTTAAAGTTCAACATCCTTGCTGCATTTACAAGGTAGATTAACCCAAGCTAGACAAGGTACTTCTGGGTCAGAGTAAAAGCTGTGAGCCATGAGCTCTGTTGATTGCTGCTGAGCAGGTGAGGAGGATCTGGCTGGTGTCTGTCCTTCCTGTCCTGTCCCACAGCTGGCAGGTTCTCTCCCAGGAGTGGGGTTGAGGGAACAGTGGCAATTCTGCTCCAGAGCCATGGTGGCATTTAGGTAAACCAAGGGACATTTCAGTTTTTATGTGAGACAAAGAGCCATGGCACCTGAGAGGGCTGACTCACTGTCCCAGCAGGATTTGGCTGCAACAAGGTAAGAAATGAAGTTCTGCATCCTCTTCATTTGTTTGAACTCTCTGATTGGAATGGGACAGCAACATCTTAGCTGCTGCTATTTAATCAGGCACGAGTCATGAACCAGAGCCACAGAGCTCTGATTCATGATTCTCACCTGGTAATTAGGGAAGTGGGACTCATTTACATTCTGGTTCATTCACCCAGCCTTCCTGTTTGACACCCTTGGGTGGATTTGCCCCAGATCCACGGTACCAAGTTGGAGCAGTAGCTCCCTCGTGAAGCAAAACTTGCCAGTCTGTCATCCATGCCAGATTCCTGTCCTGCAGGAGGGAGGGATGCCGCTTGTACCAGCTGCAGTGGGCCAGGAGCAGGCACACAGTGGGAAGGGGACAGCGTCTGTATCCCATGGTTTTGGGTGCTCTGGGTTCTCCTGGAGTGCTTTTCTGGGTGATCAGTCATACAACCATTTACTGTGAAAGGACCTCTAAAATCATTGAGTCCAACCAGAAGCCAGCACTGCCATGTTCACCTCTCTGTCCCATCCCCAGGCACCACATCTGCACATCTGTTAAATGCCTGCAGGGATGGTGATTCCACCTCTGCCCAGGGCAGCCTGTTCCAATGCTGATCACCCTCCAGGGAAGACATTTCTCTCAATACCTAATCTGAACATCCCCTAGTGCAACTTGAGGCCATTTCCTCAGTGACCAGGCCCCTTTCAACTGTGTCTAGGTTATTGACTGCCTGCCAGGGTTGAGTGAGACCTGTTTCAGAGGAGCAGGTCAATGGAGAATCCTTAAAGAATGATCTTCTAGCTGTTGTAGGATGACTTAAGCTGACAAAATGTTTTTCTTATTCTCTACATGCATGCTGAGTGTGTTTGAAAGTAAGATTTGTTTAGAAATTCAATCTTTTGGGGGCTTTTTCCTCAATTATTTTATTTGTATTCTACAAACACAATATAAAGATTCAGGTGCTGTAAATTTCACATCACATGGTTCTGATATTGAATTTCTCTTCTGTATCATACAAGCTTTTTGTTTTTTTGCATGTGAGTAGATGGGTTCTTGACATGGCATTAAGGAAATGTCAAAGTAGACATCTATTCCTAGTCTATAAGTCATTATTTAACAACTTCAAAGGTTTGACAACTACAAAGAAATGAAGCACAAACACCTTGGTATTGATTTTGTCTTTTGCTTTGTATCTACTCCATTAAATTCTATTGGCATTGACAACTGCTGAACTCTTCTTCAAAATTCTGTGAGCTTTCAGTCTTTAAGGACAGCTTTATTTCATTTTCCACACATTTTTCTTTCTAAAATCTGTCATTAAACTATTACTGCAATCTCAAGAAGAACTCTTTGAAATGAAAACTCTTGAAGGTTTTCCTTATGTCTTTGCTAAAGATAATGGTATGGTAACATGTCATTGTTGAGTTTAAGGGTGCTTGCTATCAATGAATATTGGATATTAGATTTAGTTACCCAATGTAAGGACTAATCATTTGTCACAAATGTCTGGTTGCATGTAAAATAGATGCTGTAAAGAATAGTTGCTTAAAAAAGGTGTTTTCAACTGTATTTCAAAGTGCATATAATAATACAAGTTGGGAGGGGAAAAATGTTATACTTAACTAGAAATCATTACAGTGGTTTATGGATTGCTAGGTGGGATTATACTTAGTTTTAAAATGAAGAATAAGTAAATATGAGTAAGAAAGTATGACTTTCAGAAATATCACCTCACAGTGGAGGACAAATAACCATCAAAAATCAGCAAAGGCCTTTTGGTACACACTGTGTACCAGAGCAAAGTGAACGTACCAGAGGCCTTTTGGTACACTCACTTTGCTCTGAGTCTCCTCCACAATTTACAGAGTCTGAATCTGTAGACAGAGTTGGTTTTTTACTGCCTAAGGTCCCACTGCATGAAATATCAGGGCTCTTTTGCACTGACCAGCTTTTCATTTTGTAGTATGAATATCAAAGTGTGCGATGCTCTGTGCTGCGGCTGGAGTCAGAGGACACAAAATGTGCTGAGCTGGTTCTGAGAGATTCTCTTGGGTGATGGGAGGCAGTTGCCTCTGATGTTGGCTGTGCTGTGTCCTGAGAGCAGAGCTGGGAATAAATTGTCTGGAAAAAAGAAATGGGCAGAAGTTTTGCTTTGCGAACAGCTGGGTTGTTCCTTCCAGAGGAGAGTCTGGATAAAAGTAACAAGCAATGTGAGCGACCAGGGGTGATTCAGTGCTCAGTGTCACTTCTGGACATGTTTTATGTTCAGTGCAGATGTCCCTTCAGGGAAGTCTGCAAACAATTTTAATGTGGAGGAACTCAGAGTGCTGCAAAGTATTGATAAAACAAGCATAGAGTGGGGGCAGTCTGGAAGCTGTGGTTGTATTTTATTTCTTCTTGTTTTAGGAGAAACTAGAGATGGTTTTGCACTAAGCATCTATCTCTTATATGCGTGTTACTTCACAAACCTTGACCTCTATAAACAGGAAACCCCACAACATTCTCACTGAGCTGTTCTCACACTGTCCACTTTTGGAATAAGGAATATGCTGCATATCAAGTAGGAAAACCAGAGATTTTGAGAGGGAAAGAGAGATGAGATGTATGTTAAGGTGAGCAAAAGTAATATTTCTTCTTGGGTGGTGAGAAGAAAAGAAATAGCAGGAGGTGATATTTTCAGATTATATTTTAACTGCCAAGTTCAAGAACTGTGTCTGATTTTAATTTTCCCAGCCCTGGAGATACTTCAAATCATCTTTCTCTAGTTTTGTGAATCCAGAACTGCCTTTGCTTCCATTTTTCACATTTAATTTCATATCAACTGGAACGTATTAGGAAGGGATAAGCCTATATTTTGGAAAGGTTAGGATGGGAAGAAAGAAATTAGAACTTTTAAACCTAAGTTTGATCTGATCAAAAATTATAATTGAAGTTTTTGAGTTGTTTGCAGATGAAACAGTATTAAACAGAGACCTGCTTACAGCTATAGTTTCCAAATTCTTTCCAAGTTTCTTTCGAGTCAAGACTTAAGTGCTCCTTATGAATTTTATCTGTCTTTATTTTATGGAGCAAAGTTGGAGTCACCAAGAAAATACTGTGGAATGGTACAGTAAGCTGTGTTTTGAATTACAGAATAATTTTTAAAGGGGTTGTTTTTCTGATAGTAATATTTATGTACAATAAGAAACACTTGAATTTCAGCCAAGCACTGACTGTATTTCAGTACTCTCCAGCTGTAGGGAATGTAAACATTTTCATTTCTGTTTTAGGTGAAGTTTCAGTGGCTGTGGATAAAAAAAGCAATCTTCTTTTTTAAACTGTGTTTTACCTGCATTCCAGCCAGAATGAAACAAAAGTAGTGGAATGAACTCTATAATGTATCTTTTATATACCTACCTACATATTTAAAACACTGTGAATGAAAAGAAGACCTTATTTATCATTTATATGGAAATGACCATAATTCTCCAGTTCCTTGATCTTCTCCAGATAACAATCTGTAAGGGCTCAGTGGATTCCTTAGCAGACATTTCTGAGAGTAAACTTGTTCTGTACATTGAGGTGTCAGAAAGTCTTTGAAATGTTTCTAATAGTTTAAGACATAAACATTTCTGTGTGCATTTTATTGCATCAAATTTAGTGAGACAAAGAGTTTTAAATCTAACTGAAGCCATTGGCTTATCTCAGATTTTTTTTTTAAATTAATTTCTGAAAAGAGCAGCTAGCTAACAGAATGAAGTTGCTAGTATTGGCAGCTATATGGAGAGTGTAATTTGATTCAGGGATTTTTTTTATTATTTTAGAGGAGAATATGATAATCTTTCCTTATTTTGCCTATTATTTTAATAATTTTAATAATATTTGTCACCTTATCAAATACTAAACTTCAGTTTAGTAATTGATAAGGTGACAAAATCTAATTTGGGTATGGTCACGAAGAAGCAGCTGAATCATTCTGCCTCATTCTTGTGTCCTTTAAGAAGGTGCCATTGTTTGGATTTCCAGAAAGGAGGGACCTATAAGCTGAGAAGCAAAAGTTTTTTCAGCTGTCAAATTGAAACCTATACCTAAATTCTCTTAGGCCAGATTTAGAATAATTTAAGTTGAAAAAGATCACCAGGTCCAAGTAAATCTAACACTGTCAAGTCCACTGCTAAACCTCATCCCTAAAAACATCACTTGAGAAATATCAATGTGGAGGTACAAAGGCAGATCATCTTGAAAAATGTAGCAGAGTTTAAAATTACAAATATAAGACCTAAAAGTGATTTTGTGTTTTCAGATGGTTAATTTGAAACTAACCTGTAAGAATCAAATGCTTTCTCCTGGCCAGATGAGAGTTATTGTCAAGCTGGTTGACAGATTAAGGGCTGCTTGTTTGGGGAGGCAGGAAGGAAGCACCTAACACTAAGTTTTTAGGGGGCTGATTTAGCTTTTCTCCCAGTAGCTTGGCTAGAAAGGCAATTTTGTGTTCATCTGGCTGAGTTACTGCTTTCTACTTACGCCTGAAACTCCTGCCTGCATCTCATTCTGCTGGAAAGATGCAGAGTTTACTTGCAAGCAATGAGCAACGTGAAATTGGCTCTTAAAGCGATTTTGCTCTGGCATTTACTTTTTAGGGACCTGGGGGACAGATACTCATACATGTCACAGCATCTACAAAGTGGTTTGCTAGTTCACACACCACTTGATAGACTGCCTCATCAACAGGAGCTTCTGCTGCTGTTTGTCTAATGAGAAACATCATCTCTTCTTAGACCCAAAACCCAAACTTGTTTCAGTTCCTTTAAAACATGTAGCTTTGCACTTATGTCTCTATCATACAATGTTCACAATCAAAGAAATGCTTTTTTCAACCTAAACAATTTCATTCTAATTGCCTGTGAATATTTTCTGCTTATGGAGTCTGAAAGAATAGCATTAAATGTTACTGTACTTTATTTTGGTATCACAATTTTTTTGTTTTGTTTTTTAATGGACTCAGCTGCCTGTAAGAATTACAAAGGAATAGTCTTATTTAAGCTGCTCAAAATATCAGCCCAAATTTTGACATTCAAAAGCTTCCTTCAGTTTTCTAGTACAGAAGGCAACCTAATAGCATTACAGAAGAGTCAATAAATCCAGGCTGGGGAGCTAAAGGGACATTCAATTTCTGAGTCAAGGGGCTTTAACAGTGAATGCCCTTCTAGGAGGTCCCACTTCACTAAATTGACAGAACTCTAGCACAAATTTCTCTGCAGACAATCACACAACAGAGAAAATGTCCCTCAAGTACCCTTTTTCCAGTCATTTAAAGGTCAGAACTAACTCCTTTGGTTTCATTTGAAAGCCCACAGGTGTGGTAAGCAGCTTAGGTTACAAAGCTAATGACTGATAAAGTTGACTCTGCATGACAGAAGGAATACAGACATTTCTCAAACGAGCTTTAGTTTGTTATCTCTATTGCTAGCCCTGCTATTTTGACCTGCAGTAATTATGTGACAGCCGTCCAGATTTGCTAACAGATGTGTGGAAGTGAAGCAACTTCATGCACTTAAGGCTTGGCTATTGAAAGCAGGCAAGGGTGTGGGGAGGATTAGGGAAAGAGATAGCATTTTCTTTCTAGCTATAAATAGGTGTCACACAAAGTTGTGCAATGCAGAAAGTTTTCCTCTCCTCCATCTGGGCTTCTCTGTTTTCTGTCATGGTCGGTTTGCCACAGGGCCACTCACCATGGTTTTTGTTTCTCAAGTTTTATCCTAAAGGAAAAACAAAAAAAACCCAGTAAGTCTTAGAGTAGGGAAAGCATGAAGAAGAGAAAACCTTTCTATAAAAATGAAGTGATTCCTGGTCCTGAGTCCCCTGGTGAGGCTGCTGGGACACCTGGGGACCTCAGCTCTGCTCGGCCATCCATACAAGCTTGGGAGCTGACCACTTCCACCCTGGCTGTCAGCAGAGCTGGGGGATTTTTTAGAATTTTGGGGAAGGGAAATTCCTCAGGGGCTGGATAGACACACTGTCAAAGGGCCAGAGAGGATAGTTGTCAGGAATGGCCCAGCTCTGTGTTTCATTTTGACAGCTGAGTACCTCGGCTCGGTTGTGATGGACCTGCAGGGTCTGGTGGGAAAGTGGTGGAAAATCCATCACCAGCTCCAGCAGAGGGATAAATAGGTGGGGAGGGTTCCCCAGTTGAAGTGGTAAATCTGCAATGCCTCTCCCCTCTCTCTGGGTACAGTTGTGCTGTAGAGCCAGTCGGGAAAGTTAAGATCTCACTAAAATTCGCTGAGTTACTGGTAGGCAAAAAGGGTACAATGGAATTTCACCAGGCAAACAAGTTCACTTTTTAATCAGGGATTGTGATTGAAGAAATCTGTTAAAAGTAGTCTAAGCTAAAGGCAAAAAGAGGCAGAAGTTGCTTGGTGAATGGATGATAACAGAGGAGGAGAAAAGAGCTGGAAGAGGGGGAGTTCAGTGAGCATAAAGGAGAGCCAAGCTGCAGTTAAGGAGGCAATCTGAGTCCTACTCTCTTGTCTCTTTGTATTTTACTAAAAATTCCTTCTTTGTCCTTTAAAAGTTGTTAGCCTTGTTTTTTTCAAAGTACTACATCCCCGAAAATGGGGTGCCACACACTGAATACAGAAACTAATCTTTGTAGTAATTTTACATGTTGTTAATGCTTTAAGTGATTAACAGACTACTTTGTTTTCCCAAGGCGCTATTTTAAGTTGAATTTATTTGTATTTTAACATGGCTGATTTTTTTTTTAATATTAAATCCTTTTGTTGTTGGTGGTGATTGGACATTGGAGATGAAGAAACTGCAATAACAGTGTCACTTTTTTCCTAGTTAGTGTCATTGGTTTTTTTATTGCAATGCAATTTCATTGAGGGTACTTGCTTAGAATTGTGACCATCTCAGATGATCAATTACCACAAGTGGTGACTGACCAAATTAACATATAGAAAATCACAATATTGTAAATGCATTGAAGTATTCTTATCATGGGAAGTCTTTAAGCATAATCAAATTACTCAGAAGGCAACAGCCAAAAGCACCATAGTAAATTAAAATGTAGCATTAACAAGAAAGTGTACCCCAGAGCTGTCTGTATGGAAAATCAAGGCTCACCAGGGCAACACAAACCACTTTAATTGCTCCTCGTGTGTTTCAAGCATTCAGATATGACAACCAAATTTTCTTTCACCACATTATTTCTGAGTGTATAGATGCTTTATCCTTGTCTTAGAAGCATGAGGTTGAGAGGGAATCAACATCTTTACAGCTGCCTTTGCCAGGTGTGAAGGCTTGAGATCCATTATACTGGGCTTTAATACATATATGTGTGTATTTCCTTCTTTTTTATATGCATTTTTTAGGCTTTTTTGTTGTTGTTGTTTGCTTGTTTGTTTTTAATATTCTGATAATTCATTGCTTCTGAAAGAGAAGTACCACAGAAGAATTTGTTTTCTTCTGTTTAATTTATTTAATACAAAGGCCTATAGTTTATTGGGGATGTTCTGATGATGGAAACATCAGAAGTGCTTTAAGTGATGGCTGGGAGTCCCATATGAAGCAAAACACACACAGAGTGGCCTAGCATTCTTATTTTTGCACATAAATTAGATTTTGGTTGAAGATTGCAGTGAAAGTAGAATGATGTGAAAGATAAGAATGAATGTCAGCTGAAGGCAAGGAAATTAATAACTCTTGGACAAAATCATGGAATAACACAATTTTTCATGCTACTCTAAAGCATATATGTGAGTATGTGTGCATGAAAAGTTTGTGTGCAGTGTTTTATTAATGTGCATCAGAAATAGATTAAATGCCAGTGCTTAGAAAAGCAAGTGTGTTGTTTTTATAGTGACATTAAAAGTCACTGTAATGACTTTTAGGGATCAGTCAGCCTTTATAAAGATTTGGCTGAGCTGCAGTATTCTTTCTGTTCTATTCCTGAATTAAGGCAGGGGAAGGCTTCAGCTTTTTTAATTTCCTCTCTTCCTTCCCTTAATATTGTTTGCACTGATGTACAGCATCTCTGTTTAGGAAAATCCTATCTGCTCTGTGTGGTCACGACACTTGTTCCAAGATGATTCATTGGTGCCTTTTCTTGAAGAATATCTCCACATCTCTTTTTTAGCCGTGCTGCCCATCCCACATTGTCTTTGCTAACCAATTCTGACTTCTGAGGTAACACCAGCCATTTGCTGACCCCCATCCTCAATTCCAAGGGCTGGGCTGCTGTCTAGAGCCACGGTGATTACCCGAGGCAGATAAGGTTGGACAGGAATATATTTCCAAGGGAATGTGGGTTTGCTGGATAGCAAAGGGTGGGGAATTAAAATGAGATCTGGAAGCTCATCAGGGGGAGCAGGGGTGGCCCTGCAGCTCTTGGCTTCCACCAGGACTGCCAAACAAAGGCAATGATTGTGATGAGCCCCTTGATGGGATGAGCTGTCCACCAACACCTGTGAACAAGCACCTTCCACACAGGAAGGCTTTTAGGTAGCCAGTACCTGTGGCACCACTTGAAATTACAATTAGCTGCATTGTTGGGAAGTGCTTCCCAATCCCAAAGGATATCTACTTCCTTTTTTTTTCTACAATTGCTGACATGTGGTTATATCATGTAATTTTTCTGAAATTTGTTTTTGTTTATCAATACATGCTAATCATTAGGTCTGCTTTTGAGGGACTAAGAAAGTTTTTTCTCTGGGTGTTGGACTTGGGTTTGATTTTTCAGTGGCATAGCATGAATTGAGATGTATTTTTTGTTGTTAGCCTGTTTGAATCCTTTCTTTTCTTAGACCATGAAACATTAGCACTTGTGACAATTGTTTCATTTCAAAGAATTAACACATTTAAAATATAATAAGTACATCAATGAACTATAGGCAAGCTATAGGCTTTCTGTTTTTCTCACTTGCAATATCTACAAAATGAGGAAAGGAAGGAAAAGAAAAAGCAGCGTTTTCTTTCTTGCAATGTGTGCCCTTTAAATAAGGGCCAAAAATGAAGGTACAGTAGCTGAAATGTCCACAATACTGTCACTGGAGGGGAAACAGGTGGGTTTGGGAAGCTCTAATGAGGGAGTTTCACAATTAGACCAATTGAATTACAATATGTTTGTTTGGTTTTGAGTTGTTGCTGGCATTTTTCCATTTGGCATTGAGTGATTTGTTAAGATCCAAAGAATATTCTAGCAAGCAACCATCTCTCCAGGCCGTGAGATTCTCTTTTAGTGCAGGGAAAACTTGGAGGTCCTGTAAAGCAGCTGCATGACCTGCTTCATTTGGTACCTGAAAGGAACAGCTAATGTGAGATGAAATCTGATCTCACATTTCCTCATCAGCTTCTTAAATTAACTCAGAGCTGTCTCAGAGTTCCCTTGCAAATTTTTGTGCATTTTTGAGTGAGGTGTGGCAGGCTCTGAGCTGAGCTCAGTGGGGCCGTGGAGCTCCTAAGGCTCCAAATGGGTGAGGAGCTGCAAGGAGCCATTGAATACAGAGGAAAACTCCTCACTCTGAAACTTATTGAGCTTCCAAAAAGATTTCTTTCCCCCCCTCACTGAGGCAAATGAAGCCTTTTCAAAATCATGTGTGTGAGTTTATGGGTGGGGAAGTAATTTCTGTTTTTGTTTTGTTTTGATATGAAGCAAGACAATGAAGGAAATTTCCTGCTGGAACTGTGAATTCATACATCAGAAATAGTGACAAATGTTCACCCAAGTTCCTGTCTTAAAAACTGCTTGCTCGCTGACTAGATGTGGGTGTCTCCCCTTTTAAATTTGAACTTGTTAATCGTTTGGAGATAGTAAGTAACAGATTAATCTTTAGAAAATCAGAGGTATTAAATAAAATCATATGATTGTTTCTATAGTAGAAGTCCTACTTTAACAAATGTGGTATTAATCTAAACTTAATAATGGTGTGGAGCATGAAAAGTTCTTTAAAATGAAACTTTTTGTGTTTCAAAGCAAATACAAAGCAGTTTGGATGTTGTGTTTATCTCTGTGCTCTGTCTTTGGGGAAAGAAAGTGGAAAACAAACATGACAGTACCTTAATTCATTGTTTCAGTAAAAGATCAGATACATTCAAAATGCACATTTGTTTTCCTTCTTTGACTTTATTCAGTGCAATAGGGGAAAAGACCAGCTTTGTGGTAGCAGATGAATGTGGCAAGTACATAATAAACCCAGATCTCTAAACACATCAGTCATGTGTCATCTGAAATATGCATTGTGTCTCACATTGCAATTGCTTCCCCAATATTCATGAAATATTCATGCTGGATATATGCAGTGCGTGCCACACGGATGGATGTGACACGAAGCAGCAACAATAATCAAGGCTTGGGTAGGAGGAGGCCAAAGCAGAAGCAGAACAGCTTCCATCTCACCATTGCATAAGGAAGAAAATGGGTTAGAAATGAAATGTGAAAGGCTTCCCTTCTTACCTCTGTGTGTGCACACAGAACACACAAACACAGGGGCACAGAGGGGCGCTCTCTTCTGTCAGTCAAATCAGTGAAGAATTCAATGCCTAGTAAGTTGTTTTTTCTCTTACTAAAAGGGGATGATGTGGCTCTCTAATCATGGAGCAATCTTGGTTATTAATGGTGAGTTTAGCTTCTTAAGCTCATGGAGCAATTGAATGTAAAAGAACATCCACACCTTAAGCCCACAATTTGAATTACAGCTCTCTTTTTCCTGTTCACTTAGTCTGTCCTGTTTATTTGGCTTGGAAGCTGAAAAGAGAAATGAGCCTGTGCTTTGTTTTGTCATCACCCATAAATCCTCAAGAGGATGGAGTAATAAATTTCATTTCATAGGTAGATGGTGGAGTTTGTTTTTATTTAAATTATTTTTATATAGCTTCATGCCTAGATGCCAGGCACATTTGGATGACCTGAAAGAATTTCCAGGTGTCAAGGCCTGGTCAGATTCCATAGGCAAAGCCCAGGGGAGCTCGACTCAGCCCAGAGGGGTTGCAATCTTTGCAGGTGTTTTCAGTTGTAAATTTCTTGTTTTGTTTTAGAAAACCAGAAAATGAATCCTAACACTGAGAAAGGGCTCTGAGTCATAGCATTTTATTATCCATAGTGCTGTTGCCTTCCTTGAGTGTTCAAATATTTTCTCTGGTTTTATCAAGTGATCTAGGAGCTGGAACTCTGAGCTACTTGTGAAGCACTTGAAATGATTACATCCCATTTTAATCCTTTTTGCAGCTAAAATAGTGAAATGGGATAGGATTGGAAATGTCTCTAATAGTGACAGCTGATGGGCACCAAACATGACTGCCTTAAAAGAGACTTTGAAGCCATCAAGGGTGACCCTCCAGAAGAGAAATGCAACCCTTCCTAAACCAAAGTTTTATTGATGGCACATGGCCTTTTGAATGCCAGGTAACATGGAGGGGACCCAAGGTTTTATCTGTCTGCATTGTGCAGTCCTTATCCTCACAGGACATGTAATGCTAAGTGTGGGTTTTTAACAAAGTCTATAATCTAATCACCAAATCCACATTTAATAAGAATTATTATAGATTTTACCTTGCAGCCATGAATAACAAAATAACAAATAATAAAATACTTGCGAAGCAGTACTTCAACAAGAGAATATTTTTTTTCCAAGAGAAAAGTGTTAGTATGAATTTTTCAGATTTATTTGATTAACCCAGCCACTGATTTTCACTCCCACAGTGGACAAAGCAAAAGAGATGTTTGCTCACTTATACCACTGAATTCATAGTAAGGGGCTTCCTTCTATGTGGAGAAAAGTTTTCACAATGGTGAGTGCTTGTCATTCCTTAACTGACTTAGAGAAGGCATTATTTTGAAAATTACCATGTCAATTTAACTGTGACAGTAACAGAGGCCGGTACCAGCAGTTTCCTTCTGATTATGTTAAAATCTCATCCATTATTTAGTTTGAAACTGACAGCATATATTAAGGCTTAATGAAGGCTTTCAGTAATTTAAAAGATGAGATTTATCTTTGCAGATTTTGGGACGTTTCTGTCATTTATGAGCTCTAGGATTCTAACAAAAGCTAATCTTAGGAGGAGTTTCAGCCAAATTATTTTTACTTTGAAATAAGGAACTTTGAATTTGCTAAAAGAAAAAAGTTTTTTGAAAATTGCTACCTCTAGTCTGGTTTAAAGAACCACCAAAATGGTGCCATTTTTTATCTTTTCTCCTTTCTTTTTTTTTCTTGTTTAAGGAATATATTAAAATAACATTAAAAAGTAATAGAACATCATGAGCAAAAGTTGGAAGTTCAGACTGGTTTATGAAAATGAATCTTCTACATAGACTTCATAGTGCTCATTAAAATTGACTGAATTTAGATGAATATTTCTCCTGGAGTAAGGAGAATTTTTGAATTTCATACTTCTGAAGCATAGCTCAGAGACAAGACAGTTTCCATTTTATTTAAGGTAATACTGGTTTTGTTTGCCTGGTTGGTTTGGGGTTTTCTTAGTAGGATTTGGTTTTTAAAAGAAGAGTTGTACAACTTTTCAGGGTTTGTGACTTTGCTTGGCTCTGTCTTCCTCTGAAAATATCCAAAGCTTTTGGCTGATTTCAGTCAAATTTGACAGAGGGCTGCAGGTCCCCAAGGTAATTACGTTTATTTCGATTTCATAAAGACAGTCAGAAAAAAGAATGAGCTTTGAACCATAATAAATTTGCCTCAAGAACTTTTGTTCATGTTTTGGGAGAGCAATTTTAAGGAAAGAGGAAGTAATCATATTGAGAAAAGGAGTGAAATCTATAAGCATATGCAAAATTGATGAAAAATCTTTACACGATAAAGTGAAAATGAAAACCAAACAAAAGCCATAAAGTCTTAGAAAGGCAGGGCTTTTTTTCCTCATTTTACTTCAATGCCTTATTTTAGCAGAGGAAAGGGAAAAGTTAGTGCAGCTGCCATAAAACATCATTAACTCATCTTATGAGAGAGATAAGAACTGAGGTATAGAGAGGATGACTTTTTTATGAACTGCGTTTCTAAACTAAGGCAGCACTTGACAGAAAAATAAATTCCGCTTCTGAAGAGTGTTATCTTTTTTCAAACACTCAGAATTCCATATTTTTTCTAATTGCATGCTTTGTATGATGGCAGACATATGTATTAATCTTTAAAATTGAGCAAGAATTATGTTTCGTATTTAATTTTTGCTGTCAGCTGCGGAGAAAAGGAGCCACAAGTGGTTATGAATCTTTAAGTACTTTTTATAAATAAGCAATTTCGAGATTAATATCTGAGAAGAAGTGAAACCTGCATTTATGTTGTACTTCTGCATATATTCCTGGCATTAGCACTTCCTCTTTTTGCACAGCAATACACAGCTGAATTTCAACCTTATAGACACTGATAAATCTTCAGAATTGACCTTGCATGATGGGTTAAGAGTGCTGTAATTAATGTGTGGCCAGCATACTACTTTTTTTTATTTTTTTTTCCTTTTCCTTTTTTTTTTTTTGTGACCAAGCTGAAATTGCTTGGGAGTTTGTGTAGTCTTAAGCCTTGGAAACAGCCAAAAGCCATCTCAACATGGTTGTGAGCAACTAGCCCCAAGTGGTGCTTTTTGAGGCAAGGGGTTGGTCCAGGTGACCTCCAAAGGTCAAAGAAATTGTGTGATTCTGTAAAACTTATGTGTTTTTTCCTTCTCTTGTCACAGTTGCATTTTTTGCTATTAGTCAATGAAAGAATCAACCATTAAGTGCTTGGAATGTCTGAGATTTTAAAGGGAAATAGTAGCAGCCAAGAGGAGCTGGGACTTATGATGTGGATCATGTAAGGTCATTTGCTAATCCTGTTGGTAGCAGGGATGGCAACAAATACGGGTTAAATATACTGAAATATCTGTAGAATGAATGCAGAAACAATGAGTTTCACTCACGTGGTAAGAAAGTATGCAGGGCAGATATTGCACTGATCTATTTTATCTTATTTACTGTACATAATAAAACTCTAAAGTTCTATGTTTCATTTATTTTGTTGTAGTCTCAAACTTTGGAAACAGCCAAAAGCCGTCTCAACATGGTTCTGAGCAATTAGCCCTAAGCCGTGCTTTTTGAGGCAAGGGGTTGGTCCAAATGACCTCCAAAGGTCAAAGAAAGTCTGTGATTCTCTAAAACTTGTGTTTTTTCTTTCTCTTGTCACAGTTTTATTTTTGCTATTAGTCAATGAAAGAATCAACCATTAAGTGCTTGGAATATCTGAGATTTTAAAGGGAAATAGTAGCAGCCAAGAGGAGCTGGGGCTTGTGAAATGGATCATGTAAGGTCATTTGCTAATCCTGTTGGTAGCAGGAATGGCAACAAATATGAGTTGAATATGCTGAAATATCTTTAGAATGAATGCAGAAACAATGAGTTTCACTCACGTGGTAAGAAAGTATGCAGGGCAGATATTGCACTGATCTATTTTATCTTATTTACTGTACATTACAAAATTTCAAAGTTCTATGTTTAATTTATTTTGTGAAATCAAAAAGCTGATTAATAATTGACTTATTCTCAGAAACTTCTTAATGAAAGGGCAGCCCCCTCCCTGAGCAGCCCCTCTCCCAGAAGTGGGAATATCAGCCACTGCTGCTCACAGGTAACCTTCCCACCACGCCGAGCTTCAGTGAGATGGCAGCTCTCTCTTTCCCAAAGGCTCTCTGTGTCTTCTGAGGGATTAGGAGAAATAAAAACGATATTATCATCTGGAAGGGACCAGTTAGTCCCTGCCAAAGCTGCCTGTGGACAAGCTATTGCCTTCCTTGATCATAGACAGGAGTGGAATAACTACAATTTCAAGAAAGTCAAAATTCTGACTGTAATAAGGAAAAAAAAATTTAATTGTGTTTTTACTAAGTTAGTTATTTCTAATTATGCAGAACACTGGAAAACTAGCAATTTGTTAGTGAAAGAAATAATACAGAAATGAGCAAGCGCAGAAGCATAATTCTTATGAGACCCTGTGTTTAATTATGTTTAATTCATAAGCTAAGTGACAGATTTAGTTAAAATCCTGAGAAAATTCAATCTTTAATTACAGTGTGTCCTTTGAGCGGCGAAGGTGTTATAATATATCCTTCAAATAAAACAAAGAGGATAATTCCTTTTTTTTTTTTGAATACAAATATCAGAAGCCAGTCTTTATACAGGGCTTGTTTATATAATATGACATTAAAAGGAATGAAAATTAACATATGCCAAGGCTACTTCAAGGTGGCAAGGCAAGCTCTGGCAGCCTAGGAAACACTGATGAGGATTGCCTATGCAACCCTGATTTGTCCCCTGCAGGCAGGGACACTAATTCAGGCTTTAATTACCTGCTCACAGACTGGTGTCACCTCACAGCGTTTAACTTCTGCTGAGGACTGCATGAGCTGCTATTCAGAGTTTCCTTCCAGCTTCCCCATTGCCTTCCTGCATGTAATATTTACAGCACTCAGCCCAGCCTTCACGCTGAACACAGACAGAATTATTGATTTCCTCGTGTGCTTTTTTTTCCAGGTATTTCAGCTTTTGTATCTTACAGCTAGATCCTCAAAGGGACAGAGGTATTTTGCCTAATTTGTTGGTGTCTGGCTCTCTGCTTAGCCTGTACAACCCTGTCTTAAATTCCCTTTTCAGCGCACGGACACCTCAGGGTATTGCTGCTACAGGCTTTTCCACAGAGCAGGGAATCCTTGGCTGGGTTGAGGTGACAGGAATGCTTGCACTGGTGCAGGCTCATCAGCACACATCCAGCTTCCTCTGCCACCCTTAGATTTAGCTCCTCCATTGAGGGTTGGGAGGCAATCCATTGGTTGACCATTGCTGTTTGTACATATAAGTGATGCTTATATATGTTGGGTGTGAACTCAGGTGTCTTGAGCTACTCCTGGCTCATTGAGAGATTACACAACAAGGTCTGATTGCCTGAAGTCTTTATTTGTATAACAGATTTCCCAGGGAGGTTGTGGATGCCCCAGCCTTGGCAGTGTTCAAGGCCAAATTGTTTAAGGCCTTGAGCAAACTGGTCTGGTGAAAGATGTCCCCATCCATGGCAGTGAGAGTTGGGACTAGATGATCTTTAAAGTCACCCTTAACATTCTGTGATTCCATTTCTGCAGGAAATGAGGGTGATTCTGGCTCTTTTCCTGCGGGGATGTTAAAACCTCTGTCCCCTTGCTCACCCCTTACATGTTGGCTCCTAGTTAGACACAAACTGCAGGACGCCAAGGTTTACCTTTCACCTTTTTTGGATGATCTTTCCTATCTGCAAGTACAGCCTTTTGGGAATAATCTTGTTAGTAATAACCAGATGATGGAGTGGGAACCCTGCCAACACCTCCTAGGTGCCACCAGAGACCACTGCTGAACCAGAATGGGGCTGGGCATCCCTTGCAGCCTAGGGTGGGGTAGGTGTGATAGTTGAGGGACAGCAACAGGGCTGGGGATTAGGGTCTGGGGGGTATTTGGGGTCAAGCCTGATGGTTTTGGGGTGGAAGGATAGCCCTGGGTCATAGCCCCAGGACTGGGAGCAGCCCAGCAGACAGGGCAGTGCTCTCGGCCCTGTCCCACAGCAGCCATCGGGGCAGGCCGGGCAGGCCTGAGGATGGTGAGAACACCCAGCCAAGGGTTCTGATTCTGTGCTGTGGCTGTAGGAGCCAGGAGGGCCAAGGCTGGGTCAGTCAGGGTCCAGCTCAGCAGGAGCCATGGCCAGGAACTGGCAGGGCTGTGGCAGCACAGCTCAGGCAGGGATCTAGGATGAGAGGCTCAGCATGAAAGCAGCTCTCAAGGGAATGGGGAGCAGTCCCAGCTGAGGTTCCTTCTCTCTTTCTTCACAGTGTCTGTCTCCAAGGTCACCAGCTGTGCTTTGTGTTGGCTTTGAGTCTAGCTAGACAAAGCTCCAGGAGGTGAAATTCACTTGGGGTCCTGACAGCTTTGTTTCCCCTGAAATCTTCAAAGTGTCAGAAAGGAGAGATCATGAGCACCTCATTACTTGCTAGGATTCAAACCTGAGCTTTTCTGGTGCAAGAGAATTTTATTGTAAAAAACGTGTCCGTATGACAAATCCAGTTTTGAAACATCTCTGTGATTTGAAGTCATGTTAATATTATTCTTAAATTGTGCAAGGCAAATGCAGGCATGGACAATATATGTCCAGCAATTTAAAAGCATCAGTTGGGTCTTAATTAGGACACTCGCAGCATATGTGTAGAGGTTTATGGGCTGATAGCAGCATTCTCTTTCTTTGTGGTGTAGTTGTGAGTGCTTGTGTCTGCAGATTATGTCCTAGGTGTCCCAAATTAATTGCTCCCAAATACAGAATGGACAATTAGCAGCCATGAGGAGGACTTTGATTTAATATTTTTTGATTACAGTGTAGAGGTAGAATAGACTGCTGCTTTCAGCCATAAGATTATTTTTCTATGGTTATTGCTTCTTTCCTCCTCAGTGGACAGCTGTGAGCTCCCTTGTGGATGGGATGTGGATGGTAGAGGTTCAGTCTTTCCCAGGTGATAGTTCTGCTGTAAATGGGCAGAATTCCATGCAGGGAATGGATGGCTTGAACAGAGGCAGTCCAGCTTTCAAAGGAGCTGAACCATCATTATACAAAGGAGCATAGTCCTGGTGTTTAGGTCAATAAGCACATATTGTTTAAAAATAGTTTTTTTACATAACAGTAGGCAGTGTCTTCTGTGTACAACAGCAATCTGTTCTTGTTTCATTATCGATATCTTTTGGGGGGGAAATTGTATAAACAGACTTATATACCTCAACATATATAGAGACAAAGACACAGACAGATAAAGGAAAAGAAAGTTTTAAAGGTGCAAATAGAAGATGCACTCATCACCAAGACTTACACAGCCCCACCTGCATTTTACCGCCCAAAAACATAACTGCTGAGCCCTACAGCTCTGTCAAGCACTGTCTAGAAAAGTCTGAGATGGTGTAAAAACAAGGATTTTCAGAGGGGTTAAAATGTTAATTGCATTACAATAAGAAGGGAGAGTGAGAGAATTGGAAATGCCCTAGGTATGTATAACGAGTAAGTAATGGGAAAGACTGAAATGCATTAATATTAAACCTTCACTGCATAACTCATCCTTATTGGACACAGCTGTCGATAAAATATGCCCTTACTCTTGACAAGTAGCTCCTGTGTTTTGCTTGTAGATTAGCTTGCAGCCCTGCTCTGTATTCTTTATCTTCATCACTGCACCAGTCCTTTAATTAGGCAGTGAAATCTTCTGCATAGTGATTAGGAAATCACAGTTAAGAAGGTGTTACAAAGAGAGGCTCTGGAAGCTGCTGAAAATAGCTTTCAGCTTTGGAAATTCCTCCATCTACTGTGGGAATGAAATGCATGTAGGATCCAGAAAGGTGTGAAAACTGACCTTTGCTCAGTTGCTGCAGAGAATTGCTGGCTTTTAGTATAAGGATATCATGCTTAATAAAAATTATCTTCATGTGAGGAGCTAACAGTTGCTCACTCAGAAATTAATGTTAGAAATTTTACTGAGATTGCATATAGGAATTAAAGATGTGTTTAACAGCTTCATGCTGATGAAGATTTTTTGATTTCAAGAGAAATTATCTGGCATTCTATCCAAATTTATTCAGAGCTTCAGCTGTTGGCACTTAAATAAAATCTAGATTTGCTCTTCATAGCGCTGCTTCTGGTAATGCAACCCACTGTTATTACTTGGGTTTACTTTTTTTGCTTTTGGGAACGTTCGTACTTCAGATCCTGGCAATTGGCTTGTGTTAGCTTTCTAATTCCCCAACTTAAATCATTGCCTGCTGCATATGAAAATTTACATATATATGGAGAAGCAGAAGAGTTGGGTATAAAGAAAGTGCCGTCAAAAAAAAAAAAAAAAGTCATTCCTGTTGAGCTTCATGCTCATATTTTGAGGAAAAAAAGCTCTCTAACATACCTGTGTGGAGGCAGAAGATGATGGAGATCATTTGTTGAGGGAGAGATTCATGTTCTTGCTATAAGTATATGTGGAGAAAAAGAGGAAAGCACCATTTTACAGGGTATCTCCTGCCTTGCTTTGTTTCGTGTCCTTATATCTACGTGTTCCCTGTGATTAGGAGCATATAAATGTCTGCCTTTACCCTTACTCCTGTTCTGTGCCAGCGTATCTCAAATCAGAAAATAGAATGCTAAAATGCACATTTAGCAGTAGAGAATTCTGGAATTCTCTGCATTAATCATACCTGGGATGAAATATATGCTTTGCCACATAAAGTTGTTGCAAATTCTGTCACATTAGATGGAGAATTTGGACAATAGAGAGTCTAATTCAAGGAAGCAACATGCTGACCAATAAAGTATAGCTCAGAGTAGTGTATAAGACCTATATTTCTGCGTTGAAGAGGAAAATATGAAAAAGAGTTGAGTGGAATAAGAAAAAAAAAAATGGAGAAAGTTCTGATATTTTTTATCCATTCCTGGTATAAGTGCCAATTTGAAGACTTCCTTTTCCTTTTTTCCTCTCTTCCTTCTTTCCTATTCCCTGCATTGTTAGAGCTGCAGTAGGTAAGTTACATTTCATGGGAAATGCTCATTTCTATCGTTTTCCAGAGTACATGCTATTTTTTTTTAATGCTACTAGTAAAATACATAACAATATAGATACCAAGAGCTATGAACCAAGACTTTATATTTAGGCTTCTGAATAATACTGATTTTACAGTAACAAACTTCATCCTACAGAAAATGTTGATTTCTGCTATTATTTGCATTTACTTAACACAGTGTGTGTTGCAAAACTTAAAAAAAAAACTCAACAAAGGAAAAAAGAAAATTTGATTTTTGAGGCCAGAGCTCATAGAACTCCTTTGACTTTAGAGAAAAAATTACACAATAACTTGTGGCAATTCTACCTTTTGTTTTTGTGAACCTCTTCATCAGGAATGTTAAACACCTGAAATATCTTAGTGTGGGCAGAGGGGCATAAATAATTTTCTGCTGTTTTACAGCTTGAAAACTTAAGATGTTGTGATGTGGTGGCTTGGCCAAGAACTGATTTCTCACACTTAGATTTTAGGATGGTAGTTTCTTTTTCAAAAGAGGACAGCCAGTGCCAGGCTGCCTGAAAGCTTGATTGCCTGTATGGAATCTGCTGTATGGAAGATTTTCTGTATGGAAGAAGTTCAGGGCAAGTAGGGCCGGGTAATTCTACATACACTTTGTGACAATGCTCATAAGTTTTTCCTTTGGAGCAACGCATTAGTTGGATAACCTGGGAGTATCTTTTTGTGTTGCTGCTTTACTTTAGAAAAACATCAGAAAGCAAATGAAGGAATAGTTCATGGCAATGTATGTTTCTGTGTTGAATTAATTTCACTTTCTCTTTGAGACTGAAAAGAAATAGATAGTGGTAGTATAGCCTTGTAACAGAGATATATATTTACAAAAAAGAAACTGTGTGAAGACCAGTATTCCTGAAAAAACCTTTCCTCTGCCGTTTGTCATTGAATTAATGCACAAACAGATTTTTTGAACATAACATTCACACTCACATATTCACAGATATGTTCTAGGCCTGTGGTTTTTTCCCACCTTTCCCATCAATTTTGTTCCTTTTGAAGCTTGTCCCACCTGCTGTTTTCTTTAGTAGATACTTGTGTGGGGTGAGGTTGAAAGAGCCTGATCTTCTCATCTTCCTTTTAGGATGCACACTCAACCTTGATGACTTTAGTCCAAATTTGATCACATTCCTAAGCCAGCCTAATAAAAAACATTTTTTGCTACTCATTCAGCTTGATAAAATTCAATCCTTCAAATATAATAAAAACGCATTGTCTACAATAGATCTTCCATGCAAAAGATTCAGTTATGTTGTCACACTCATCTGCAGCAGTATTTTATTTTAAAATTTACACATCTTTTGGAGCACGCTGTATGAAACATAATAAATGTCTCTTCGTTAGGCTTTGCAAAGTTCAAATTTTCCCAGTGAAATAAAAAAATAACTTCATTTGTACTCTAAAAAAAAGTACTAAATTACCAAAAAAAAGTAATAAATGCTCTGCTGAGTCATAAAAAATGACGTAAAAATGCTCTTTGGCCTCTAGCAGGCAACGGTGGAAAATAGGTTTGTCACTCAATCAATTGAGACTTTTTGCCTCAAGGTAGAAATATTAGGTGTGCATTTTTCCTGCCTTTAAGGTTAGGTGCCCTGTCATTTAATCCTCTGGTCTTATCTTTACTAATGTCTGCAGTGTACAACTTCTAATTTGCTTTTTAAGGTTTTGTTTCCAATAGTTATTGATTGTCCAGCTTTGTTTGCCTGGTTTTATTCTTCCAGTTATTTAAGTTATATCATTGTAAGTCTTTAATCTCTACATGTCTTGACAAAGTAAATGTAGCAGAAAAAAAGATATTTTCCTTTAAAAACTCAGTTAAACTAATTAACAATAAGCCATATATTTGATTTTTTTTTATTGCAATGTGCCAGTCACTGCTGTTTCTCATTGCTATATAGCTCTTCTAGATAAAGGATCCACATGGAGTAGTCATTGGGCCAGAGTACGTGGAGTTTCTAGCACTGCAGGATGCACTGAATGGCTTAATAGCTTCTGGAGAATGCTTAGGGCACTTTCAGCAGTGCCATTAAAATAATTTTATGTTTGAAATGAATTGCACTCCACACATCAGATTTTAACCCTGAGTTGCTCCCACACTTTGAATGTAAGCCTGTTTTGAAAGCCTGAAACTGGACAGTGGAGTTTTTTTCTTGGATCAAGTGAAAAGCATTGGAGATAAAGCCAAGTCATTGCTGAGGAATTATTTTCAAAAGATCACGAGAAAGATGTGAAAATTGTGGTAAAAAGAAAGGGTGGTGAAGAGAATGGATGATGCCACAACTATTCTTAGTCCTGGTTCTTAGTCCTAGTGCATAGTGGACAAAATTGGAAGAACAAGTCACTAAAATGGCTTTCTGGTGGATTTAACTCCTTGTCCTAAATCTGGAGGTGAAGATGTTGCATAAATGAGCAGGATAGATAATTTATTTGCATATTTTTAGCAAAGTGGTTTTGACAATTAAGACTGGAACTAAGTGCAGCTGAAATTAAATATTCATGTGCATTTAATGGCTTGATCATTATTGTTACAGAAATTATTTAACCCTTGGGACGTCAGGTATTTCTGGCATTTCCATTATCAGCCAGCAGCAGGACAGTCAGCTGCCACTGCAAAATATTTGTGTGCCAGAGATAGGATTTATTTGGTACAGACATAAATATCTGGAAGTCACTTCCTTGGCTTTTTTAGGTAGGTGGAGACTTCTCTAACCACTGAGATATAAAAATGCAATTCTAAGTTCTTTTACTTCCTCCCTCCCCCCTCCCCAAAGGCACTAGTTCCCTATTAAGCATTGCAGCATGAATTCAGATATTTTGAATAATGCTCATTTTTAACAATAAACAGAGAACCTTGGCTATGCAGAGATACCTAATAAGTGTTTGCTCCTGGAAAAAGCTTAGCTCCAATGGTTAATTGTCGGATTTTTTGGGGGGCTGATTAGATGGTCAGGAAAGCCCTGAGGTGGCCTTGGGCCGCCCGCGCTCCAAAGGACGAGAAGG
>JAWWEX010000001.1:6120051-6164745 GCA_035583215.1 Arremon brunneinucha | reverse complement strand
TTCCAGGACTCCCGAGCCCCCCAGGGGTGGTCTCGGTCACTCTGTCCCTCAGCCCCGAGAGGCTGGGATCCCACAGTTAATGGCAAAGCATCTCATGAGACACCCTAAAAAAATTTATTTTTATTCTGAGTGTGGTTGGTATATGTGTCCAAGTTAGAAGTAGATTAGCTTGAAAGCATATTAGGGATCATTTAATGTGGTGTACCTCTCAGTATGTATTCCATGCTACTAAATCACCCCTGATACCATTTAGGATTTTCTGGGGGAAAAAACACTGCACTATTAGGTGGTAGATGTGTCCATGCCATGGTGGAGGTTTTGTGCTGCCAGTTATTATTTTTCAAACCTAGAAACTTTTGTTATAACCTCAACTGCTGCTTCCAGGAGCAGTTTCTGTCAACATGAGGGCTAGAATGGTGAGATAAACTACTATGGAAACAAGTATTTGCTCCCAAAAGCCACCACATTTCTTAACAATTTTCCTCTTCAAGCACATAAATCCAAATCTAAGTGCTTGTGCAGATGTACTTACAAAAGGAGTACTTAAAGAAACTAGCATGTGTCCTGAGAAAAAAAAGAACTTTTAACAGTGGAGAGAAAATAAAAAGAAAGAAGAATAAATTCACTGCACTATTTTTGTATCCTGAATATAATTATAATTCATAACAGTGTTCTCATGGTGTATCATGGCGGCATTACATGTGAATGCCAAATATCAATAAGTCTAAACTGTAAAACCCACAGTCTGTGTTCACAAAGAATTCCACAATTCCACAGTCTGGAGGAGGGAAAGGGGAGAGGAGAGCCAAGGTTCATTGTCATGGTGAGATTCTTGGGGTGCCCTGCACGAGGCCAGGAGTTGGACTTCACGATCCTGATGGATCCCTTCCAACTCACTGTATTCTATGATTCTATGTTTTTAAAAATCTGGGCCAGTGAAAAGAAATAAAAACTGTTGCAAAACTAGGAAGAAAAGGGAGGTTTTTTTCCTAAAAGCAGTATATCCAAAGCTATCAACGGTAGAAAATTTATAGAGAAAATGAGAACATAGTCTTTAACCAGCAGCTAGCAAGGACAGTCCAGAAGGAGTTTAAACATATGAGGAGCTAAAGGAATCCTAATGATTTCTATTATAAATAGTAACCTGTTAAGAAGGATGTGGAAGAGTTACAAGGACTAGATGATGCATTTGGGGGAGGAAGAAAAGCAGACAGCTAATGCAGTCACATTACACACTGCTGAAATACTTTGCATTCCAGGAGGTAAGGGATTCTAATGGCTGTGCAAGTAAAACCCTACTGGGTATTGCTCCCAAGTACTTTCAGAGGAGATGGAGGCTGGTCACACAGTCATGGAGCCAGCATTTCTCCCTTTCCTTCATTACTGTGCTGCCTTGCTCCATGAGTTCAGCCTAAGAACATCTCCAGGTCTCTGGAAAGAAACAGGCAGAAATCTCTCTCTCTTTTTCTCCCTTGCACACTCATTTCATCCAGCTCTGTGTGAGTTCATCCAGCTTCTCCAGCCCCAGCCTGGATGTGAGGGAGCTGCCTCTAATTGGCGATTAGCTTGCATCTATCAATCTCATGGTTAGGAGGATTGACAGTCGGGACAGATGTCCAAGCTTAGTCAATTAAAGCTCCAGTTGCATCCATTGCCAACCTTATGTCAGGTCAGTCCCTTCAAATGCAGTTTGCAAGGCTTCAAGCAGCAGCTTTTTACGTGCATTTCCAAACCTGTTCTCTAAAAATGTTTTTTTACAATTTCTTCCTTAATTTTTCTGAGTGCGGCTGGAATCTAATTTTAATTTTGTCTTCATTTTGTTCTGTGCTGGTCTAAAGCATAGACTCATTATATTTTTGCAGCATGAACTCACTTAAGTTTGTCAGGTTAATGCTTCATGATTCCATAGTCAATATCCATAGATGGCATTTCCAACGGTATTATTATCTACTGCAGGTAAACAATTCCTTTTATTCATTTTTAAATGCAAATCCTTTATATGAATCCCACAAAAGAGATTAGTTTCTCATTGAAATAAATGAATCTCTAGCAAGATAAAATCTCCTTGCAGTGTGGCTATTAAGGTGGTGAGTAAATGCCTTTTGTACATAAGAAGGATTTCATTAACAAGTCAGATAGAACATTTTGACTTGTTTCCAACTTGATGCAGGTCTTTTTCATTCTCACTGATCAGCACAAAGAAAAGCAAGAGATTTTTCTTCATAATGTTTCAGAAAGCCACAACAAAAAGGTGTGTGCGTATTTTTTTTTAGATTACATTGGAAGGGGGTGGAGGATGAATCTAGCTCAGTTTTTTTCTCCTGAAAAATTTTGAATTATTTCAAAAGCACTGGAATTCTTTTGCAAATGTTTTGTTACAAGTGCCCTCATGAGCAGTCTATTGATGTCATTAGCCCTCTTTGTGAGATGGATGGAATCTGTACCTCAAAAGAAGCTGAAAAGGATTAAAAATGCTAAAAGAAAAATAAGTAGAGATTAGAACATCAATGATTCTTCTTTTTTTGTAGAATGCTGGTGTGCTACAATTGATGAAAGTAAAAGATGCAGCATAACAATTCATAACTCTGAGGGAAGTGATCTAACAGGTAGCTGAACTGGGAATAATAATTCCATCCAGAGGCATTCAGATCTCCATTTTAATTTTTCTTTCTTGTGTTCACTGTACCACCATCACATTGTTATATTTTCAGAAACAACAAAAAGCCACGTTTTGATTCAGTCTTTCTGCCTTCTTTTCTACTGTCCATTCTTCACTCAAAGGGGCTGCATAGAGGCAGAGAAACTGTATATGTAAATTATTTTAAGGGTTTGAGTGTCTAAATGAAGGGAAAGGAGTTGAGAGAGATATTTAATTTCATCTTTATACTGGTACCAGGCAGTTCATCTGTATCTGTAAAGCAGTCCCTGGCATGCCTATGCTGGATAATTGAAATGCTCAGTGTAAAATTCCCTGCACAATGTATTTGCAGGTATTTCATTTTCCTTTATCACGTTTCCTTGAAAATCCGGTTTCATTTCGTGTTGGTGCTCTAGTTTGGGTTTATGGGTATATCTCCTTTTTCTTTTATGTGATACAAGTGTTCTATTTTTGGAGACTCATTTTTCCTTAGACTGAGCTGGAGCTCTAATTGGTTCCATAGCTCATATCTAGCAACATCTTTCAAAACTACCACAGAAGTTATGACTACATCCTACAATGCTGCCCACTGGACTTTAATCAAACTGAATTTTAAACGTATTAAAAATACAATATGCGTCATGCCTTAGCCTATTTAACTTTTTAAGTTGCATCAGTAATAATGTCTGGATGACTTTAAAAAAAAACTTTCCTTGTTGATATGAGGGGTTTTTTCTCATGAGTAAAAGTTTTTTGTGTTTTTGTTTTTTTTTTTGTTCTTCACTTTCAAAATAACCTTGAAAATTTATAGGCTGAGCAAGCAGGGCATACTTACTGGCAGTGTTCAGGGTCAGAAATTGAAAACTCGCTGTTTTATAGCATCCCAGGAGTTTATGTAGAAGTTTTATGTCTTCCTTTATTCCAGGGTACACAAAGCCGCCTGAGTTTTCTGTTACAGAATAACAGCATCAGATTTTCGTCCTTTTTTTATCCTTGTGTACAACCAAAGCCTCAAAAGCAAAGGAGATTTTTTGGATTAGTTTTATGAAGCGCCATGAATTGGTTTGTCTGGTTATTTTGTGTGTTGCTTCTAACCTTTTCCTGTGATGTTCTCTATTTGCATGGGCGTTGTTTATGACAGGCAGTACCTGGCTAGGGACAGTGAAGAGGTTAAAAAAGCTCATTGGCATTTGAATAGGTCCACTTGGGCACTGTGGTGGAAATGGGGAAGAAGCTGGCCCAGCAAAGCAGCAGCTTTGCCAAGTGGGCCAGCGACCAGCTGAGGGTTCATCTAGCATGCTTGACAAGAGGCATTCTAACAGAACTGTCTGCCAGGTTATTTGACAGGGACTGGACACCCACAGTTTGGGGAGGGGAGAATGCTGGACACAAGCAGAGGTGCTAAGAGATCCTCCTGTATTAGGAGAGAAATTGGGATCTGCACCAAAATGAGGAGAGTGAGCACATTTACTGATTTTGACCACATGCTGCTCTGCAGCTGAGGGAGATGAGTGACACCAAGGAAGCAGTTGTAGATGTGATATGGTTTGGCCACACCTGAGCAGTAGGGCTGCATTAAGTACAACTGAAATGAGAACATCTGAAAATTACTCTCTTTGTGTTCAGTAGAGGCTTAGAAAATTTAGATACAAACCCAGAGCTCTGCTTTGTGATCCTTAGTTTGCTGAGGTTTGTAAGTAAGTACACGAGTCCAGAAAAGCTATTGCAATTCTTTTTATTTTTTTGTCTTGTTTTGTTTTTTTGTTTGTTGTTTTGGTTTGGTTTTGGTTTTTTTGGATATTGGGAGAAATTGAAAACTCTGTGGGATTCGGGTTTTTTTGGTGCATTCTTTTCCATGAGAATTTCTTCTTAAAAACTTCTCTGGGAATCCCGAAATCAGAGACTGCATCTGATCTCTTTTCACACTGAGGAGGCTTAGCAGTAACTGGATCCTGTCTGGGACACAGGCATAGCAGCACAGCCAGATTCAATCACAGGAAAGCTTTACTAGAACTAATGTCAGGCAGAGAGAGGCAGAATTAAGCTGCTTGTTTCAGCTCTGGAACAGAACATTCTGAAACGCGCGGTTTAAGACTTGTCGATTCCCGACCCCGGTTGAATCACTTATTTTATCCAGTTACACTCAGGGCATTCTAACTTCAAAAGCTTTATTGGCACAGCAGAGCAGCATGCTAATGTGGCTAGGCTGCTTCCAGAACAGGACAGATCATTTCCAGCAGTGCTGTGTGGACTTGCTATTCTGGGACCTCTCTCCTGATCTTCCTTCCGTACTCTAATTACGTGGCCACTAATTCATCTGCATCCTTCATTCCGAGAAGGGCTCTGTCATGCCACTAATTTAATAATATACACCGCCTCCTCATAATGTTTAAGGTGCTTCAGTCAGTACTTCAAAATTTAAGGAACTGAAATTAGTTGCTGCAACTAGAAATTGTTTTTAATGGTTTGGGGTTTGTTCAGGTTGGGGCTGGGAAGGACAATGTGAGGTGCTGCTCAGGTTGCATTTCAGCAAATTAGAACTGCAGGTGGTCAGTCTGTTGGTACACAGGTGACAACATAAGGATTTAGGAATTTGGCTTTAGGCCCTGTATTTTGTATTTCTCTGCATCACTTTTTTTTGTCAATTATAAATGAGAACACAATGACGTAATTCACTGGGTGTCGATGCCAAATTCAGAGATGCTTTTCAGGGACAGCGACAAGCAGCAAGGACAGTGAAGTGTCTAAGTAAACAGATATAACTTCTAAGCACTGCCTGCTCTTGTAGAACAAGAGGGCACTTCCATTACGTGAACTTGTGCTTTAACTGACACTCTGTACAACTGAAGTTCAAGAGGGTTCCAGTCACCACTGACTGAGTGCTTAATGGCCACATGGTAAAGATAACATTAATTTGTCTCAAAGAAACCATCAGCTTAGGCTTTAAGCATGTTTTAGTTCAAGTAAGGGAGAGTACAAGTATCTAAAATAAGGTATAATTTCTTTTGTAAGCAAATTGAGTTTGTAAATTGAGTTTTTCTCCCTTTTTCTTCAGACTGCTTTAGAGTTCTTGTAATATCTTGCCACCAATGAAACCTCTCATTAAAAAAACACATGGATGGAAGAGTGGAATTCGAAAGGAGGGTGCCAAGATCATTTTGTCTCCTGTTATTTATACGTTTTTGCACTGCACATATGACAGAGTTCACAAGTAAAAAGTGAGGCATTTCACCTGTGGTAAAAATCTGATAAGATTGAACTGTGAGCTTCTGGGTTTCTGTGACTTAGCTGGGCAAGAGCCAAAGAAAGAGCTTGTTTTGCATTTATTCCCTCCTACTGTTCATAATGCCAGCCTCACAGATCCTGTGAAGAGAACTGTGTAAATGGTAAAATGTTAATGGTAGGGTGGTAAAACAGGCTCTTGTATCTGAAAATTGCTCACACTTTTTATAGTGGAGGTTGCCAGATCTATAAGACTACACAAGGTTGAAACAAAGATTTATGATTGCACTGTTTTTGAAAGGACAGTATTTTGAGAGGGAAATTTATTTTTTCCTACTAAACCCAGTACCTCTTGCTGAGTGGAAGTTCTCATTTCCTTTTGATCCATGATTTACACACAGACAGGTACAAGACAAAAAAAAAATTGAGAGCTTCCTCTAAAGGTGATTGTGGATAGGTCCTTGAATCTCATTATGGTAATTTTCTAGTTAACAGACAATTTTCAGCAAGCTTGTGTTGTGAATAATATTTGTTAGAAGTGGCAATTGCTGAATGTCTGTGGTCACTTCTGCTTTGGTCCTGAAGAAGGCACAGTCTATGCCATCTTTACTGGATAGCAGAGGAGGTTTGATTCCTTCAGAGTGTTTGTCTCTTCTTCAAACCATTGCACACTCACTTGTTCACTATATTCCTGAGCCATGGGAAGTGGTTGCTGCTTCAGTTGCTCTATCCCTGCGTAAGGACTTGCCTTGAGTTGGAGGGAATGTTTATGATGTAAGGCTGTGAGCAGAGTGCAAGGTTGCTTTGCAGCTGAATTAGTTCTTCATTGAATACCAATGAAGCCACCCAAGTGCTGGTTTTGATGCAAAATGGGGTTATGGGGGCAAGAAGAAACATGAACAGCAACTCCTTTAGAAGAGTTATTTGGGGAAAGAGCAGTTTCAGCCATCAGACTAAAAGGCTTGTTAGTATATTAATTAGTCTGTTGTTAGCATTTCCTTTTCTTCTGTTGTCTTAAAAGGGCACTGAAACTGTTCTTGTTCTGTGGTCTGGCAATCAGATACTGGGGGTTATCCATGAATCCTCATTGCCTGCTGCCCAAACCTCCTCCATGTATTTCTGAGGTGTTTGGCTTCTGACTAATTACTCACCAGCACTAGTGATCCTCCTCCAGTGCCTCCAGAAATCCAGCCTCTTACCACAGGCTCCTGCTCTACCTTAACATGTCCAGACCCTCTCAAGAAACAAAAAAATTATCTTTGTTTCTGCTTCTTTTTCTCGTTTGCCTGCAGAATTTCAGCCTTTCCTGAAACCCGCTCTTCATTATGCCAGTTCAGCCTGCTCACTGCCTCAGCCTCTCACCTCAGCTAACAAGCTGGCATCCATTTACTCCTTAGACACCTGCAGCTTCCATTTGCTCCATCCAGCACAGCTTGAAGCAGTTTGTTTTGCTATAAATTGGAGTTTGTGGTAACATACAATGCGTTTGCAAATGTCACAATATTTAAATAACGAACTTACATACCCGTAAATAACTAAGAGAACTATAAGCAGTGGTAAGAATAGGACTCTGTTTCTGCAGTCTTAAGGATTTACATAGGGTCTTTGTAACTGAAATCTCTTTAGGAAACCATAAAATTTTGATCTATATCTGAAGTCTCAGATCAGGCCATATGGTTTTAGACAGGCTTCCAGACCACCCACCCTCATCCATCTTCATCTCCTATTTGTTTGTATTGTGACAACGTCAAATTACATTTTTTCCTATTTTATTATCAGAATTTACTTTGCTTCTACAACAATCTCTTTAGATAAAGCGTTTACAAAGAAACAGATGGTGGTCTTATTTTCCGTGCTGTGAAAGGACAGCAGTTCTCAGTTTAGTGAGCAGAGTGAGATCCTTGTGCATTTAGAAGGACGAATCAGGCATCAGAACAGAGATAGTCCCTTTTCCATTAATCACTATAGCACCAGCTATGTGCTATTTCTGAAAAATGGCAGAGTTGCATCTTGCCAGTAGATACAAAGCAAGAGTCAGTAAAGCCACTCTGTTCCCACTGATCACTAATCTGTTTTCAGAAGGAAAAAAAAAAAAAAAAGAATATTTTTGTTCAGGAACCACCATCAAAACTATTCCATTTAAACTGAAAGAGGTCAGATTGGCTATCAGTGACAAATTCTTTACTGTGAGGGTGGTGAGGCTCTGGAACAGGTTACAGGCCCCATCCCTGGAAGTGCTCAAGGCCAGGCTGGATGGGGCACTGAGCAACCTGGGATAGTGGGAGAGGGTTGGAAGTTGATAATCTTTAATATCTCTTCCAACCCAGTCAATTCCATGATGATTTCCTATGCTGGGATTTTCCATTTGCTATGCTGAGAGCACAAAGGATAAAATAAGAATTTACCATTAGGTGAAGCACCTTGTGATGTACAGTATCTTTACAGATGAGTGGGTTATTTCTGGTATTTTTTTTTTATCTTAGATTTCAACTAGGAGAATAAAGATCCCTCTGATCATGAAATATAGCTCGATAAGAATGCTATTTCTGAAAGTCTGTTCTATAAGAGGAAAGTCTAGAGAATGGAGATACTTGATCCTTTTCCTCCAATCAAATAACTTAGATGTTTACCCATACTTAATTATCTATGTTACAAGGTTCCTTTCTGCTTTTATTGACTGCTATTCCACATCTTGAGGTGATATACTTTCTAATAACTAGGATATGGTCTTTTTTTTAATTCTTGGTTTCATCTGAAGCGTGCCCCTCTTAATGATAACTCTCAAAAATGAAAAGGTGTAATGCTCTTCGTGTTTTTACACATATATAATTATATATGAAAGCCTAACATGTCTATTTAATTTATTTTTGTTTGGTTTTTTTGGGGGGGAGCAGATTGCATGTTTTAGAAGTCACAGCTTATTAAGTAAAATGCAGTCCCCATGTATTTGAAACTTAAAAAGGAAAATTAGGAAAAGTTCTTTGTTTTTTAAAAAGAAGTATTTAAAACCAGCTTAAAGTTAAGCATGAGCTTCTGCGATGGTGAATGTGAAGTTCAATAACTGCAGATGATAAAAATAATAACTGCTTTGCATAGTTATATGTGATGAGAGACATGGTAATAAATATCCCAGCACATTCAATAGCAACAGTAGTTGTTATTCTTGGAATAGCTACTGCTTTTTTATTCAAGGTGAGATTTAAGAACAGTGTAAATATGAGTTAGTGCAACAAAGAACTGTGCTTGCTAACCCAGAAGATGTGTTTGTGTCAGTGTAAAGTCAGTAAGATTTTGTATTTAGTTTCAGTAAAGATCTTGAAAGGGAAATTTTGCAAAACCATGTCTTATGACTTTACCAGTTGTGACTAGTGTAACATATCTGATGAGCACTGCAGCAATTGCTAAACATGATATAAAATTAAAATATATTCACAATGGTTTATTTCCTTCCTGTTTGCGGATCATTTATTTTTTATATATGTCTCTTTTTTGTTTATAATTCAAGACTGCTTCAAAGCAACACATGCATTTTAGAATAGACATCTGATTTTGGTTCTTATGTATCCAAACCTTATTACTGAGTTTGATTCTTGTGCTGAAGAAGACAAAATTATGGGTTTGTTTTAATTTTGTGGCTGACAAAATTATGGGTTTGTTTTGGTTTTTTTTAATGGTCAGAACTATTTATACAGACCCAAACCTTTTGTGCGTGTCTAGTTTTATAGTTAAATTATTCTGCAATGCTCTACTGCGCCTCTACCTGAGAATTTGCAGAATACCTTTCCAAATTTATTTTTTTAAGTTAGTTTATTTATGTAGTTATGGACTCCATAGATTCCTATAAACTGCTTCCAATAATAGCTGGATAATTACTTTTAAACATTTAGTTCAAATGCCCATTGACAGCATAAGGGAATAAGAAAGGAACATATAAAATAGCTTAGAATTTTATTTGATGTTTGTCTACATGGTATTAATTACTCATCTAAAATTGTTGATAAGTTTTTTTTCTGTCTGACAGCAGAAATAAAAGTTATCTGAGAATTGTGTGTGCTGCAGTCACAATTAGCACGTGAAGTCACCACTGTTCTGCTGCCTGTGTTTTAATTCATTTCATGGTAGCATATGTCAAGTAACACTTAATGCAAAGTCCAGCAATGACAAAGTGGCAACATAATCACCTCGTTATAATATATGGTGTAGCTCCTGGCCCCAGGAGAAATGCAACCAGTTAATTTGCTTAATGTATTTTTTCTGACAAAAAGATCCGCAGGAACTCTGCTAAAGAAACTTAGGAATGGTTAAAGGTGCTAAAAGATCACAGAAAATGAACTCAGCGCTCTTGGGATCCTGAAGCTTTTGTCAGCTAGAAATATGATGATATTTACTGTAGTATTTTATTTCTTGACCATCTTTTACGTTTCTGGGACTGAACTTGATTTGCCAGTGAGGAGAACTGCACAAAATCTTACCTTGAGATGTGTTTATGCACCTTAGAAAAGAGGTATTGTATGAATATTACCAGGAGAAGGTAGACAATTTACTTCATAAAGTAGAAAATTGAGTACTTATTTGCTTATTTTATGCTACTTTATATTTATATCGATGTGTGCATATATCCACAGCATTGCTTAGTAACTGCATTATGTGTTGAAATAGGGAGAAAATGTATTTTAATGTATCAGTGTTTTTTATAAAATGTATTGATACATTAGTATTTCATAAAACAGTCTTTCTCAGAGGAAAATGGTTTAAATTTTTTTTTGCAGTCTTCTGCCTTTACCCACTGAGTTGTGCTTTTAAATATAATAATAAATTATCTTGTACTAATTTTGTTGAGTGTGAAAATATAATAATTTATAATGTTCTGCCAATTAGCTTTTCTCCTTAGTTGTATTTTGAAGGCATTCATTGCTGTTCTAGAATTCTATTAAGATAAGACAATACAGACTGTTGGACTTCTTTGCCTAATTTTCCTTGAGACTATCACACAGTGCTTCTCCCAGTAAGCCAGGAGGAGAGGGAATGTAATTTGTACTTTGCAATGCTTTTGATTTGAGCTGATTGTTGTATTCTTTGCAAAATAGGCTGAGTAAGTTTTATTACAGTGCAAACACGACCTTCAGGGTAAAGTTAAAGATAACTTTGCCAAACTTCTTTCCCAAGCACTCCTAAAGAAACAGTTGAGCAATGGCTGTGCTCAGCTCCTCAGGTGAGCAGCCCTCCTTGGCTGGATGGTACTGGCATGGTCATTGTTATCAGATATTTGCTGTTACTGAATCTGGAACAAGAACACACAATCAACAAATGAAACTGAAATGCCAGAATTAAGATGTCGCTAGTTAACTTTTATAGCTAACGGGGAGATTTTTGTGGTCGCACTGGTGGTTGCAAGTGGTTTAATGGGATCCTTTCTGGGGTTTTATAGTTACAAGATCATGTGGGTAATTTATTTCAAGCATGTTAATGTGATCTTCATTCTTTTCACCTTTCACACGAGGAGACTCATTACTTTTCTCCAGGGATGCAGTATGATAGACAAAATGTCAGAAATAATTAAAACTGATGATCGCCACAGACAGAGAGATGTTGAGTAGGAATTCACTCTATCTGGCATCAAGAATTCCCCCTGGAAACTTGAAATTAAATTCTTCCCTGTTGAATTTGGAGGCTTTCTCATCAGCCTCATGGTTTCATCAGTTTGATGGTGTGGTACTTCTTTGGCACCCTGATTTATTGGCTCGTGGGAAAGAGGTCAAACACTTTATGGCCTTGAATTGTTTAGGCTGTTTTTATAACTCCCTGGATAGAATGATTGTTTTGTGACAGGAGTGCCTCCAGTTTAAAATCCAGCGTCCTGAAATTTGTTGTCATGGTCCCCAGGTCCCTTTGGCAATAAGAACTGTGTTTCTCTGTGCTGTAACTTTGAAAGAGCTTTTATATCAAAAATTCATGTTGTTTTAAAACAAAAGTTTGGATTATTTGCAATTCTGACTCATTGTATGTACTCCAGCAGTTTTACCTTCATTAGAGTCTGGGAAGATTTTCATAAAAGTCATATAAGCAATAAGGTTTTCTATAATATTAAATAGTTGCATCATAGCACTCCACATATACAAAATCTTGGCTCCAGGTTTTCTATTCAGAATATGAAGGAATTATAATAAGATATTGTCTTCGTGTGGAATATGAACACTTGGCTCTCAGATTTTCAAAATCATTCCCTGAAATTGTTGGTTCTGTTTCTTAGCACTGCATGTAGCTCAGGTGAGCAGTGATTGGTAAGGGCAACCAGATTAATAAAACCAACCAAAAAAAACCTATGTATTGAAAATGAGAGGCTTTGCTGGTTTTGGGTGGATATGCAAAGGCCATTCACACATGGTCAGGGGCTCCTTTCATTTGCACTTGTGAACTTTTTCCTCACCTATGAGGAATGTATGCCACTTCATTTGGTCATGGGACAGGGAAGAGCTGCAGTTTACAGCCAAAATTTTCAGGACATCTGCTTGCCTGGCACATCTGTTTGCTTCAAGCCTGGAACCACAGTGTGGGCAAGGAGTGATCCAGCTGTGGAACTAGGGATGGGAGAACAAAAATATCAATTTCTGTTGATACTTTGAGGGGAATTGTGACCCTCAAATTGTAAATGTTGGATGCTGTAGTTAGATGGATGTGGAATTTATATTAGCAATATGAGCTGCATCTTTCAAAGCATAATTTTTTCAGGATCTCCACTGGAAATCTTGTTTCTGTGATTTTTTAGCTAATGTGGAAAGTCTAGGAAAAAGAACTAAGCATGATACTACTTAAATATTGGTTTTGAAAATAATGTTTACTTTAGCTTCTGAATCTCCCTTCTCAGGGACCAGAATTGAGAAACACTAAAGCCAAGTGAAATGGTTACAAATTTTCTTAATTCCAAATGCATGCGAATCTCTGAGTGCATAAGTCTGTTGCTGTCTTTTAATAATTCATTTCACCTGTTTCATATGAGACACAAACAAAGCTCAGAAGGTGGAATATTTTGAAGACTGAAATATTTCCAACTTGGTTCCTTGCATACTTAGACTTCCTATTTGGAATATATGTCATTTTTATTGAAGACTTATTAATACAAGTGAAGTGAGTGTTAAGAATGGTCCTTGCTTCACCCAGAGCTATCAGGGCTCCTTCCCTTTTCCAGTGTTAGGAGCAGCACTCATTTATCTTGTGATGCTGAATCCCCATCTTTCACACTTGATGAAGCCTTGCTTCAGGATAAATCTTGTGTCATGCTGCTGCTTCTTTCATAAATGAAATGCTGTTAATAAACCAAGTGCACACAGGTTGCATGGCACTGCTAGCAATCTACGCTATGTATCTACCTGTGGGTTTAACTGGTGTTACTTTTAATTTTGCTTATCAGATCTAACCTCTCTCCCCATCTTTCTGATGGCTCTGACTGCAGTGGAAATTGATTCTAGCTTTTAAGATCACTTTGTCATTAGGTTTGCATTGCTATCTTGAAAAACCACAGATAAAAGGGGCTGATGGACGAGGTGCAAGGATTAAAACTATGCCCTGTTTGTGTGAGAGGCAATAGATCTGCAAGATGGAGTTTATTTTCTCCTTGCTATTGTTAATGCTGTTCTGGAAGATGAAATTCTGCTTCTTTTTCAGAAGTTTTTTTCTTCGGTGCATTTCCATCTGTGAGATTGTTCACCAGTGCTGAAACTTCATGCCCTATATTTTTGTTGTTGTTGTTTTTATGTTTTTTGATTTTTTTTGTGAACAAAAAGCAGATTTTTAAAAGAAAAAAGAGAATTTTTATATCCAGAGAATACTACCAGAGAAACGTAAGAGAAAATACAGGAAGAGTACATGAAGTTTTACACTCAGCATGGAGGTGAAGCACCAAGATTGCAAAAACTAAAATAATTAAGCTTTGACTAGAGAATATACAAAAACCGTTAAGCATTACTGACAGCCTAAATAGCAACTCCTACTATCATCCACTCACAACTATGAGCCAGCATTGATTTATTCTTCTTCTATTTGGAAGCCTAAAATCTTCGCTCTCTTTGCCTTCAAGTGAAGCTTTTGCCACTGCAGTGCTGAAGAATAGATTGTGGGATGTGGGTGAGTTCAGACCTTGAAAAGAAAACAAAATTGCTCAATTAGACCCTCCAGAACAGGTTCATTTGTTGTAGTGAATTACATTGGTCACTGGCTACCAGTAGGAAAGGGAAAGGGAAGGAACAAGGGATCAGACGTTCAGAACAGGTCAGATTAAACCAGACAGAAAGGTTCATGGTGTCATAAACATTGCAGAGAGTGAAAAAGGACTTTGATAGCTGATAACTTAATTATCTGCCACTATCAGTTTGGAAGGGCTTTTAAGCATGTCCGAAGTGTCTACCAAAATTTCCAGCAGGAGTGACAGCAGATTTTTAAGTAAGGATGAAAATGCAGCAGTCTTCCTGGAATAAGAGCCTGGCAGACTATGATGAATTACCTTATTATAGTTGTTCGCATGACAAATGTACTTGATCAGTGTTTCTTCTTGGGAATAGTTGAGCTTATCCAGAGGCAAAAGTCGAAAGGAAATGGAAGCTAACTGGTAATCCTAAGTGTAATGCGTCAGAATTCCTAGCAAGAGAAGCTGAGAAACCTAATCAATTATTGTGTATGTCAATAAGAAAATAATCATCATGTCCCCCATAGTGTTATTTCTTCCTTCATCTGTTTAGTGTTATTGATAGAAATTTCACATGCACATACTTCTATAATTGACTCAGAGGTCTACTTAAGCAAAATGCTGGATAAATAGAAAGATTTAGCTTTTTTCTCAGCTGCAGGAGCAGCCACAGCACTAACTCAGAGTACCTATCTTGTGTACAGAGACTGACAGAGGAACTGAGATTTGTCATCTGCCTGATGGCAAATGACAGCTGACTGTGCTGCCCAGCTTCCCCAGAGAATTTTCAGGGAATCCTGGTTATGAAGCCACTTTGGGGACCTGCAGGTGCCCAGGCTCTGGCAGCCAGAGCTGCCCTTTGCTGGACACAGCAGGATCCAGCTGACCCAGAGCAGGGCACAGCTGAGCCCACGGCCAGGATTGTGAGGAAAAATGTGACAAAGAGTCCTGAGAGCCCCAAGGGGAGAGCAGGAAGAGATGTTCTATGTTGCCCTGTAGATCCCATGGAAAACCCAGTGCTGGAGGCCGGGAAAAGTGTGAGGAACAAGGAGGGGCAGAGAGGAATTGTTGTGGACTGATCACAGCTCCCATTCCCCGGCCTTGCTCCACTGGGGGAGGTGGAGGATTTGGGATTGAAGAAGTGAGTGTTTTGTGATTTTTGTCTTTAACTGCCAATAAATTAAATTAATTTTCCCTGAGTTTTTGTTTGTGGCAAAAAGAGAAGAAAGAGCATTTTCATTGTATTCTTTCCTCCCTGTCCTGTTTTGGACATCATCAGCTGTGTGGGCAGCTGGCAGCCAGCCAAGGTCACCTCATCACAGCTTCTCTGTGTTTTCATGTGTCTTGCTATTGCATCTCAATACAGGCCTGTATCTAACACACACATATTTTCTTTTATTATTTCCCAAGTGTTTCTACATTAATATGAGCCATAGTGTGTAATCTAGAATCATATACAGACTTTGTAGGTACCATTCCTTAAAGCAACTAAAGTTTGTATATCAGTATAAATGGGACACAATAGTTATTACTGTTTTAATTTCTGCATCATTTCAGAAGAAACTCATGGCATAGGACCTAATATGTGATTATTAGAGCTATCCTAACTTGTAGTTTCACAATTTGCCTACCTCACAATTTAAGCATGAAAGTAGTGGAGATCCCACTTGAGAATTAAGAGTTTGCAAATAAGCTTTTAAGCATTGATTTCTCTAAAGGTTTAAATTGGGCTGTTACCCCAAATTACAGTTGAGAGCCTACATCTGGCCCTTCTGGCTTTGAGAAAAAAGGCTACAATCCAGTCTGTCAGAGCACGGAATCTATGTAATAGGAGTGTGAAGTTGAGATGGAGAAAAATCCCGGTATTTTTGACCAGTTAGATATTTTGGGTTGACTCTACTATTTTTTATTTTTTTTTAACTTGGCATATGCATTTAAAACATTCTCACCTTTTTTGTTTGGTTAATCCTTAAGCAAAGAATATCTGGTTCTGATATCTCCTAACACTTCTTACCATTTTTGTGCCATAGTAAGTTGATTAATATACTGAAGGTACGTTTTTTTGTGATGCTTATATCTTTGATATTTGGTGTTTTTTCTCAATATATTATTACTGTTCCTCTGAATTAGTCATTGGCAATGCTTTTCTAGCCAGCAGTGTGAACTGGGGGCATTTTCCTATGTTTCTAGTTATATATAATTATTAGTTTGTTCCAAGGAATGATTTGAAAATCAACAATGCATGCATGCAAAGAAAAAACTTGCACTGTAGTTTATCTTAGCTTTAGAGGACAGATAAGTGCATCTGCATCCAAGCTTTCAAAACTCATCAGAAAATCATTTTATAAAGAAGAATTGCTTCTGTTAATGCTTACTTGGCAATTGTGGAAAATAGGAGTTTGTTATTGCATGTGCTTTGCAATACTGAGTACATAAAGCGCTCAGCAAACTTTAATGTCCTTGATTACATTAAAATAATAGAGTTAATGGGAGATGTAGTCAGCAATTTTGAGAGCAGCATTGATAATATAACACATTTTTTCTCATTGTTTTCTTTGATTTGTTCTAGCGTTTCTGTGATTTAGAGGATGGGAATGGGACAGTATTTGGATCAAAAGACCTATTTATTTATCCCCATGTGTATCTTTCCAGACTTTATATGAATATGATGCCTCTGAAAAAATTGTCATCTCTCACATTTTTCAGGGAGTGACAAGCTGTAGGTTTTAATAAGTTACGTTGATTACTGGGAGAATGTCTCCACAACAATAAGGGATTCTGTGGGAATATAAGCAGAAAGTGTTTACTAAAGCCCATTATTAGTTTTTTTTCATTATGGGGAGGAAAAAAAGAAACCAAAAAAGAAAGAGCAAAGTATCTTTTTCTCCACAGGACTCCAGACTGATCATCACCCTTCTATATAAACATACTCCTAAAGGTTTACTGATCATCATCTTTAGACGCACCCATGTTTTGTCTTTTTGCTTTTCCTCTTATTCTAGGTAGATTTGTGAAGTGAGAAGTGAGTCCTTGCATTCTTTGGTTAGAAAAGTACAGTTGCAGTAGCTCTCATCGCTACTGAGAACTTAGTACATATCTACAGTAATTTAAAAATCTCTCTGAAAATTAAAATGTTCTGTAGTTTCCATACCAACATTTGATTGGTGTTCTTTTTTGATCCATTTATATCTCAAGCAACATTTAAGGTGGAAAACTGGATTGAAAGATAGAGAAGGCAAGTGGGGGTTCCTTGATGTATCTGAGGACAAAACTGCAGCACTTTACCCAGTTTAGGACTGATTTCATATCATCATTGGGATCACACATTATTTGGGTTGAATTGTGTCAGAGTACAACAAAAAAAAAGAATTGTTAGTTTCCTGCAAGGTCGGCTGTGCCTTTTCTCCAGGAAGACTTTTATAATTTATACATTTGCTCCTTCTTTTAGTTCTTGAATATTTTTTTGTCTCTTTATGAGGGGATTTTTTTTACATGTATTTATAAAATATCATTTCAAATTGCCAGTAAAGAGAAAATGCATACATTTAAAAGTAAACCAGAAAAAAATTGAATGAGTTTGTTTGCTTTTACTGGGTCTTGTTGTGCAGAATTATTTATTTTGTCCTTTATTTCAGATATTTATCTTACTGATGTGTGTAGCATAAATTCAGTTATATGGTACTTCTGCTGAAATTTTGACAAAGCAGTTAAACAGAGGAGTGGGTAAAACTGCAAATTAATTGAATGGATATACTTGGGTCTAATGCTTCTTTAGCTGTCATTTGCTTGTTTTGTTCTGCTTAATTGAGCTGCTTTTCAGCTCATAAGCTTCAAAGTCAGCTCAAAGTCGAGCTCAAGGAGAATTCATATAATGCAAGCAGACCTGATCAGCCTGAGAGCTGTGAGCAAGGCTGGGATCTGTGCAGTCTGAATAATTGCGGTGAAGATGTAAATATTTATGTTTTTGTATTCTACATTTGAGCTCAAAGGAATAATTTATAGTAAGAAACGAAGGAGGTTGTTAAGACAGAAATCACTATTTTAAAATTTTAAATGTCATCTGTTTTAAGGGAAGGTAATTTAGTAGTTTGACTCATTAGTAGTGAACACAATCATGAGTTTTTACCAGTACTGTGGATGATTTTATTTTTATTATTATATATTTTATATTTAATTAAATATTATATGTTTATTTTTTTTAATTTATTATTTTATAATGGATTTTCCCAGCTGGGTTTTAAGAACAATGTATCTGTTTATTCAAGGCTACTCTTGTAGGCTACTGTTGGTGTAGGATTGCTGTTGGTTTCTAACTGGTCAGATATTTGTTGAACTCGGCTTGTTCCTGGTTCATTGGTCATAAAACATATAACTTTCAATTTACATCTAAGTTGTAAAGCTCTAATCTCCCTAAATCATATGGAAATGAACTCTAAACCTTTATAAAAACCTCCAGTGATTCTTTATCCTCGTGGGATTCCCTGTTTCTTTGGTGTACATGACACAGAATTCCTATTTGGTCTACTTTTCTCTGTTCCCTTTGTGTCAAACCAGAGCATGTCAGTGCCCTTTTGCTTTCCAAAACTAAAGCTATTTTCTTTACTAATTATTACTTTGAAATCACTTGTTGCTCATGAACATCTGCTGCTCAGTTTCACAGCTGAAATTACAGGTTATTATATTATACTCTATTTTTTTTTTCTTTTCTCTTACATATGTCCCAGCTACTAAAACCTGCAGATGTTTTGGTGTTTCAGATGACAGCAATAAATCCCTGAGTTCACCCTTAGAATCTGTTCCTCTTTTCCAAAGACAATTTAAGTTTTCTCTCACACGACATGAAAGAGATCATGCTGGTGGCTGCAGTTGTGAAACAGAATAGAAGCAGAATAATACACATAAATCCTACGTTAAACACATTTTGGACTCTACAGATTGATAAGAAGAGTAAAAAGGAGCAAGAAGAGGGATGCAACAGAGAGTCTAACTCTGGAACTCCTCTTTTTCTGTCTTGGACAAATGGCATGGCCACTGAATAGGGAGGATTTTTGGAACTGTGACTGCATTGGCAGGAGCAGAACTTCCTCATGGCAAAGTCCTCCTTTCTCAGAACCTGCTTGTCTTGCCCTGATGGAAGCCCTTTTTTTTGTTTTTTTTATCTTGATTTTTTTTCAGATAACAGCACTTTTGCATCCTTCTTCAAAGTGTTTCACAATCTCTAAATAATATACATTAACATTTAAAGATGTAAATACTTTGTTCTTTAACAAAACCTAAAAGTTGATGTTTTTGACAAAATATTCTATAATTCTTCAAGTATAGTAAAACCTTTACTGGAAGTTGTGAGGATGAAGCCAAGCAGTTTTTCTCTAGAATAAAATCTGATAGACACTAGAAGCCATTTACCATTGGGAATGTTGCCTTTTTTCCTCCCCTCTTCTCCATCCCAAGACCATCACTCAGCCCAACTGAGTCACAGTTATCAAAGAAAATCTACAAAAATAGCTAAGTTAGTTATTAAAAAGATAATGAGCTCAACAGAGGGAACAGGAAAAGAATTGCTTTTGAAGAAAACTCTGTTCCACAGGTTTCAATAGCAGGGGAGGAAAAAAAAAGTTAGTTTTGCTGTCCCATAGCTGTTCACTGAGAAAATCACTTAGGTTGCCTAATGGATAAACAGAATTAGGTTAAAGGAAAGGTTGGGATCATCTGCCAGCACAGCTTTCTCCACTGAGAGTTGTCACAATCTCTGTTGTGCCATTTCAAGCATTGCTATTACCAGAAACTAACCCAGACCTGTCTAAGTGATCTAGTTCAGAAAGTAAACAGAAAACTGTTTTTCAAGTCTAAATGGTTTGAAGTTTAGAGTGGGGAATGTCACTGGGAAGTTTTGGGTCAGTGCATGGATGCACAAACAGAGCATGAAAATGCTACAGCATCTCGGGGGAGAAAGGGAGAAGCAGATCCACAGTTGTTGGTGCTAGAAAAAAATATACCCAGCCTGTGCTTGCTGGATGTGTCAGTGATACTGGGCCAGGACCAGTGAGAAATACTGTACTGGCGGATTTTAAATCATCTGAAAACCTTTGTGTGCTGAAGACATAATAAGTTGGCTGGGTTTGTGTTCATTTTTGCTGTGTTGCTCAAAATAAGTTAAACTAAATGTCAAATCTAAGATTTAAAATCATAACTATGATAGCTGATGGTTTATGGCAGCAGCTCTAAACTAAGAGATATTTTGTTTCCTTGTTGTCATAAGGAAAACTCTGGTGAAAAGTAAGCAGTCTTTGTTGAGACTCCAGTAATCCACACAAGTGATAATAAATAACTTGTAGGAAGAAACTTTCAGTTGTTCCAAGAATCCATATATTCCATAGTTCAAGCAGTTGAAAGAACTTGTGATTTCTTTGTTGTTGGCATCATTAAGGTGAAATTACTCTGCTTAAAAGAATGTATACAATTTAAAGGTTAAATTGGTTCAAAATATATGCATTTACTAGTTTATTGCCACTTTAAAAACAGAAAGTGCCACTACCACTTCAGACATTCCTTTAGCTTCAAGGTACTGCTGACAAAAACTTAGGGGACCTTTGTCATTGTTGAAAAAGAAAGTGGAAGATAAAATGAAACCAAAGTGGTTTTTTTTTATAATATCATTACACCCAACAAACAAACAAAAACCCAAAAAAAAACCCAAACCAAACCAAACAAACAAAAAAAAAAAAAAACCAAACCAAAACCAAACCACTGTCGAGTGTGGTTTACAGAAGCCTTTGAATTTCTACTTTCAAAAAAAACCCTGAATATGCATTTACATTTGTACAAGTGATGCACATTGGACGAAGTTTGAAAGTTAAGAACCTGAATCATACCAAGATAGATGTGAACATGGAGCTTGGAATTTTACATGGCTTTTCACTTTCCTTGATGGAAAATACTGAGTTTTTAATCTAAGGAGAAAAAATGACAAAGCTGTGAAAGAAGATGATGCCAAATATCTTGGATTTATTTAATACTCAAGACCATTACCACTAAATAGTCAAAAGTGAATATGTTGGTAGTATGTATTTAATTTTTCTTTAATTTGCAAAATGTATGATTTGAACAATGCTGTGAAGTAATCTAAAACAATTTCTCTTTTGTGTTCTAGGTAAGAGAATATCAGGTTTCTCACACTGTAATCAGACTACAGCAAGGTAACATATTTCAGGTATCTGAATCTTATGATGGGAATATATTTTTTTGTTTGTGTGTGTGAACATCAGATTTCCTCCCACATGAAAAGTGTCTGAATCAGTAAAATATTTGATTTCCAAAGGAGAGATAGCCAACCTTAGCAGATATTTAACAAACCTTGAGAATCTATTTTGAACTACTGTGTCATATATGTAGCTACTGTTATAAATACATATATGTTCTGAGTAACTATTCTGCTTTTCTTCTCTGAAAATGGTTTAATTCATATTGTTACCATACTGGATGTATTTTACATGTCGATATATTTACAAAGCAAGGATAAGACAACAATATTGTCACTTTGTGAAGTGATTTTGAAAATTTAAAGGAAAAAAGGAAGAAAAAAATTGTTTGATGCAAATAGTAACAAAGTATGGAGTTGCACATGTGGTTCACAATATCAAGATTAATGTCAAAAGCTCCTGAAATACCATTGTGCCATAAGGATGCTTCATACTCATTTCTGCTTGTAGACAGTATTTATAGGCTGACATTTTGCTAAGAGGTGGGATTGGCACAGCTTGGCTGTGCTGCATAGACTGATGTGCTCAAGCATCCAAAACACTTTTTATTTCAATTTAAGTTAATATTGGATATGGACAACTCTAAAAACAAACCAAACTAGCCTGGTTTCTTTTTACATCCTGAGTGTTAAACAAGATTTATGGATATTACTGCTGTAAGAGTCTTGTGTTTTAGACAGACAACTGAACATCATTTATTTATTAACCTGTGATTACTGACACAAAATACAATGGATTACAGTAGCTTCAGCCAAGATTCAGTACTAGAGTGTCTGTCATCTACAGCTTTCTAAGAGTCTCCTGGAAAATATAATTAAAATTGTTTCATGTTTTTCCCCTCACCAATAACCTGTGCTTTTGTGGTCCTTGATGTGGCTGTTTTCCAGCAAGAGTAGAGTGTAGCCTCTTGAAAGCAACTGGAACATTTCAGAGGAATATTTGTTTCCTTGATTGCATCCTGCCTTTAGAAATGCAACTTTAAAATGAATGATAGTGCCAGGGTACCTTTAATAATGTTGTATTCACATTTGAGCACTGATTTTTTTTGTTGTTGGTGCCAGTATCTGCACTGTTGGATACTGGGATACATAAAATCCTGCAGCTACACAAAGACAAGTAAACAACATAAATCCTTTGCTGCTAGACAGAATGGTGTGATGAATCTAAATGGCTTTTTAAAGGTAAGGTTTGCTGAGATGTCCAGAGGTTTCCAGATTATTTTGCTAAATCACCCAGAGTGCCATGAATAACTTTGGGATGGGAAGGTCTTTCGTTGTCCAGCTGCATTTTGAATGCCTTGTCAGTGCCACTGGATCAGCACAAGATTGATAATTATTTGGTGTAGCAACATCTGTTGTTCTGCAATGTACTCCCAGCAGATGCTCTTGCTTTAAATGTAATAAGCTATTTGTTTTAATCTTGGAGCATGTTACCTGTAGCAGATGAGTGGTACTAGAGCTGAGGTGAGGTTTGAAACCATGGATTGTCAATCTCTGATCAGATTGATACCTGTAACTTGTGCAGAGCATCATTAAGTTTGATAAGGATGGCAGTGGGAGCAGTTTCTGATTTATTCCTCAAACTGGCATACAGAATCCTTGTGACTGTAGGGGAATTTGTGCTTTCATATTTTCTTTTTATTTCCTTCTCTCCCTTCCATCTCTCCCTGCCCCATCCTTTTTTTGTTTCTGGTGAATTCATGAAACTGCATAGGCACAAATTTGTCACTGTTTTTGCCTCTCACACCATATGAAGAGTTGTAATGAGAGAAATGTTAAGTGCTCCAATCTGTGACCTAATTGACTTTGCATACATAGCATGCTGGCAAGTGGTCTAGACTAAGATCATTTTTAGATAATCAGTGTTTCCTTCTTTATGTAAATGTATGATAATGCATATTTATTTAAGATCAAATGGGGATGATACCAGGCATTTCTGTAGTAAAAGGAAAGTTTTTGGTAAAAAAAAATGACCCTTTTCCAGCAGGAACACTTCAACTAGAATATTTTACAATGCAATGCTCTTAAATAAGTTTGCACAGCAGGCATCCCATATTTCTTGGTGTTAACAAGTCCACTTGGAAGTACCATTTCCTTTTTCCAAGGAGTGGCTTGCTATTACTTGTATGCAAATCCTGTTTTCTGTTGCAGAGTTACAGCAATCAAGATAGTCTCACATAATGATGGCATCTGCTGAATGTTGTTAAAATTCTTCATTCAAGCACAGGAAAAAAAAAAAAGGTTGCTGTAGATGTTTCTTTGCTTGTGGCTGGCTATTTCACCATTGAGCAACCTGAAGTTACTTTCCTGTTTAAATTTTTTTTAGTGACTGAATATTTTTTTAGCCATAATAACTCTGCAGGGTTGTGTTTTACCCAAAGAGAATGCAAGAACCTGTATAAAGCAATTTAGAAGCTCCTTTTCCTGTGTCTTTCTCCACCCTGAAGTCTTTGCTCAGTACATTTGCAATGTCTGTTTTAGAAATTTGATCTCTTTTAGGACTGTGTGGGGAAGCAGAAAATTCTAGAATTTCTTTGACTGTAGGTAGCTCAGTCCAGGCTTTATATGGGTTTGTTTTTGGTTGTGGTTGGTTTTTTTTGTTTGGATTTTTTGGTGGTTTTGGGGGGCAGGTTTAGATTTTTTTTGTTTTCTTTGACAAATATTAACTCTGCTTCTCTGTCAAGTAGATATTTATGTTATAGGATCTATCTTCTTGGGATAAATAATCATCTACTGTGTTGTGGTCTAACCCCAACCAGCAACTAAGCACCAAGCAGTCATTCATTCATTCATTCACTCCTTCCCAGCAGGATGCAGGGAGAGAATCAAAAGTGTAAAACTGAGAAAACTCATGGGAGTTGAGATAAAAAGAGTTTAATAATAGAAATTATTATATAATAATAATAATAATCAGATCATTTGTAAGTAAAAGGGAAATAACAAAGACAGAGAAATAAACCCCAAAGAGGGCAAGTGATGCAAACAAGAGTAGATCCCTGCATTATCAGCACTGCCGCCAGCACAAATCCAAAACACAGCCCCATGCTGGATACTGTGAATAAATGAACTTTATTCCAGCCATGAGCAGCACACCTATACCAAAAGAGATGTTATTAAATTTCTTAGGAGATCTCTTGCTTTGGGTCCATTAAGATTAATAGAGGTTTTGAGCAGTTTGATGAAATAGCATATTAATGCAGTGTAATGTTATATAAAGCTACATGATGCTTAACCAAAACTACTCAGGATAATTTGTGACAAAGACTATTATAATCCATTAGCCATTATTTCCAAGGCAATTCTCAGTCACTTTTAAGTTGTGACAACAGTTTATGCTGTAAATTGTTATATGAATTGCAGAGATTCTTGGGTTTTATATAATTTTCACGTACAACTATGCTGTAAGCACTGTTTTTATAGGTGAGGTTATGTTAGGGCAACTTGGATTTTTGTGTGTCTGTACCTATTGTGAATGGAGGTATGGTCTCTTTGTGATAAAAATGGGTAGGGATAATGGATAATCCCTCCTTTTAAGCTGCATCTCTAGTTTAGGAAAAAGTCATTAAATATAAGACTTGAATTCACAAGTAAAATAAATTACCTTTAGTCTATAAGATTTCTTGCCAGTGCAGGGCTTAAATGAAATTTAGGACTATAAGTAGATTTATGAGGTTAAAAGCACATGGAATTTCCCCTTCCTGTAAACTGCTTTGCCGTGAATGAAGAGGGAGTTGTGCAGAAACACCAATATAAGATTAAATTGTTAAAGCACACACCTGTATTAAATATGCATGTGGTATCACAGGAGATGTTATGTAGAAATTGTGGGGCTTTTTTTGCAAACCTTCTTTTGGTAGTTTATTTTTCACAATTTAACGTTTTGCATGATGGTTTCTGTGCGCGTCTCTTAAATCGGTCGCCAAATTAAGGTTTTCTTACAGAAGGTGAATAATAAAGAAGGAAAATAAATTGATTTTGATATCACTCTAAATTCTAAATTTCACTCTAAATTCTAAATATCACTCTAAACTTCTAAATTGATTATGATATCACTCATAATGAGAAAAATAATTATATCCTTCAGAAGCGTATTCCACAGAATCAAGGATAGTTGGGGTAGGAAGGGACCTCTGGAGATCATCCAGCCCAAGTCTCCAGCCAAGGCAGGGTCACCTCAAGCAGGTGACACAGGAACACATCCAGGTGAGGTTGGAATGTCTCCAGAGAGGGAGAATCCACACCCTCCCTGGGCAGCTGTCCCAGCGCACTGCAGCTCTCAATCTAGAAAAGTTCTTCCTCGTGTTGAATGGAGCTTTTGCTGTTTTGTTTTATGGCCATTGTTCCTCGCCCTGTTGCTGGGCGCCACCAAAAACATTTTGGCCTTGTCCTCGTTTTTGGGCAGTGATCTGGAATGGTTTTTCTGCTTCTTAGATTGCTGGCAGGGTAACCCCAGATCCTCGGCCAGAATTCCTCCAAAAGCAATGCCCCATTGCATTGTCCTTGACGTGGGTGACGTTGTTATATCCCATTTTAGCTTTTAGGGAAAGACCATAAATTCCCAATGCATGTACACACAAATCAAAAGCAAGCTGAAGCAAAGCTCATTTCTACTGTGATCAAATTATTCAGTAGAAAAGCTGGCAAAATTACTGTACTGTTGTGATAATAAAGAAAAGCACATTACTTTTCAAACTGTACGATTTTAGTAGAATTAAAACTAGAAAGCTAAATCAAAACTATTTTCATATCAATCAAACACCAGTTAATTTTTAATGAGATTATTTAAGAAGAAACCTTCACAATTAAGCTGCTATTAATGTATTAAAAAGTAAATGCAAATATGTTGCTTTCCAGATCATAGAGTTTCAAATCAAAAAGCAAATTCTAGTGGAATGCAGTCAACTAATTTTTCCTCATCTGAGTAATTCAACTTTTCATCAGTCTCTTTTTGTTCCCCTTGATTTGACTATTCAAAAATTCCGTTGCTGTCACCCAGTCATAATTTTTGTGCTCTTTTTCATCTTTTTTAAAATTTTGTTTGAAGAAGTTCAGTGGGGTAAAGAGCAACACCATGGTGTGTTTTTTCATGCCTGCTGGATGTTCCCACGCAGGTGACACTGGGATTGAAGGCACAGATCTATGATAAAACTGCTCAAGCCGAACATGTAATGTTGGTGGTGGTTTTTGGGTTTAGATCAATGCAAAATTATTTGTGAGTGAATGCAGAAAATATCTTAGCAGTCTTGTCTAAGGACATTTTTCTGTACAATTATTGTTACTCATGTGGAAGATGAGTTGGAGAATAAAATGACTTACAAATAGGTGAATAAAATGCTCCAAGACCCAACCCACAACATTTTAATGTTATATTTCAGTATCTAAGTCTGCATACCCAGAGCTTTTGTTTCCAGAACATTCTTGCTATTTTTGTTGAAAAATTGGCCAAGTATTTAAATTATTGACCAGAAATATATCAGGTTCCAAGGAAACCTACCAATAATTCTTGTATTGTTAGAAGAAAATCTGATGAGTTTATCAGTATTACCACTTGAAGAAGTAATAGGGATTTTTAAAAATTGTCTTTATTTTTTTCTTTTTTTTTTTTTTTTTGTTTTGTTTTGCTCTAAAAATCCCAGGAAGACTGTCTGCTGAGAACTCTCCTGCAAAATGTTGTTCATTTCTTCATTTCTCTTTGGGAGGAATTAATTTAAAAAGGGTTGAGTTCTGGCATAATGTGAAATATCAAGGAATTAAAACCTGGAAGGTGGCTACTGCTCCTTAGGATGAAAAATATACATTGAGAACTAATAGGAAATGTTTTATACTGTGGTGCAAAACTCCTCAAATAGTTCCACTCTCCAGTCACCTTTCTTCATTAAGTATTCTTTGTTGGTATTTTAGAGCAGTGATCCTGGCCCTGTGCAGCTTCAGCGCTGACAAAGGAGCCAATGACAGTTCCTCAATGATTTTCAGTTAATCAGTCTAATTACCTTTCACTCCCTGGCAGTGGCAACATCAAGCTTGTGAAGGAAAACTCTTGGAGAAATATCCAGGTTTCTCCTGTTGTGTTTTCTTCAGGCAGGCTCTGTTGCAGCAATTCATTTTAGCATTTACTTCATCCTCTCCTCAAGGTCGCAGGAGGTACCAGCCTGTTTTGGTGTCTCTGAGGGATGGAGCAGGGTGCTGAGGAGATTCCCTCAGCTGCAGTCTAGCAGTGAGGATGGAATTAAAACCTTTGCTTTACAAGCCATGAGTGGGCCAGCACAGGATTAGAGAATCATTGAACATTTTGGGTTGGAAGGAACTCATAAGGATTGTTCAGTGCGAGTCCCTGCTTCTCACTGGTGTCATCTTGTCTTGATGTCCCTTTATCCTCACAGAGGGTGAGCCTTTGGACAGTGAGGCAGTATGGCACTGACCTGGCACTTTTTAAATTCAACCAGCAGTAATTTAAGTCCACATTTTCACATTAGACTTGACCAGGGGTGATGAGGGAAGGTTTTCTGAGTCTATGTTGTCTGTTCCAGGTTTGGCCATGTTTCATTTTTGTGAAGCCTCACATGGCATCCATTGGTTAATATGTCTGTAGATGTATTATCTGTGTTTTATCTTTTTTTTCATATAACTCTACAACCTTCATTAGTATCTCCTGGTTCAGTGGCAGCTCATAAAATTTTATTTTGTCCCTTTTTACTTCTGTTAAAAAAAGCCCTCACTGTTCTTTCACGATTCTGACGGATGTTTGTGAATTGCTCCCTTAAATCCGTCTTGTCATTTTAGTTTTGCTGTAGTTCAATTTAGTGATAACAGGTAGAAGGGAAGTAAATTTTATGTTAACAGTGCAAACCATCAGAGGATGAAAGCTGGTCACAGTAAACACAATTGCATAGCTTGTGATACTCAGACAAAAGTTAGAAGATTAGTAAATAAGCCTGAAATCAGAGATCCTTCTCTTTGTCATTACATGGCTTTATGTGGATAGTTAGTTATTTTTAACACTTATTTTTGAAAATTGATTTTCTAGATGACTAAAAAAGCCTATGCCAGAAACCAAATGATTTGTGTTCTCCTGAGTGATGTATTAGATCCACATTTTTCCCCATTTGTGAGATCTTTGCTTTGACCCATTTATTTTGATTCTCCTCTCAGCATGTTTTCACAGGCACATCAACAATTCAAATAACATTAGCATGTGTAAAGAAAGTACACCAAGATACCTCAGGCGCTCTATTTAGGTAGAATATGCATCTAAATTGATTCAGAAGTAATATGCACTTTGGTAAAGTGACACGACTTTCAGACTTATCTGTAGGAAGAATGGGCAATGAAAAATAATCAAGAGAAAGAGAAGACAAAGAAATCCAGAGTGTCTTTTTGTGCATCTTGAACTAAAAAAACCCAAACAATTGTATAAGAAAATTGTATCATTTTATTGGAAATGCAGAGTGATGCAAACCAGCATGTTCTGTTAACCATCAGCAACACTAATTCAGGCTCTTTGTGTGATGCCTTCTGTCCTCTGTGTTTGAGTCAGTGCTGGTCAGTTTGTACATGTAGAAGCAGGGAAGTCTATTTGGGACTATCCCACGCATCCTACTGGTTGTGCATCGCACTGGACCTTGCACTTCTGCCCCAACTATCCCATCATTTCCAGTTAGAAGCTAAGGATGGTGCCAGTCCCACAGTCACCATGGGAGAGCAACTCTGCAGCAGCATTGTCCCTGTGCCTGCTCATAAACTGATGCCTGTGACCTGCACATTCTCTCCAGGGTGTTCAACACCCCATGGCATGGACAACCTCAAATAGAGACCCTCAAATTCCCATTCCTTCTTTTTTTTTGCCTCTTTGACTTAGAAGATAAACCTCTGGCAAAACCTGGAGGATTTACCACATCTGCCACTGTCTTAAAAGAGGGAATGAGTCTTTGGGAACAGTAGGAAAACTGAGAATAAAAACCTGTCAAAAGAATAATGTTCTTTTTAAAGAGCTCTGTGCACATGACAATGTGATAACTTGCTCTGTCATGCACATTTGTGTATATTGTCTGTCATGTTTGTTATACACCTTAAATCGCACAGAAGGCTCTTGTCTCTCAAGGTGCTCTTTAAAATGTTAACAATATTTTTAATTTAAAAGTTTTTGAGATGAAACCTCATCGTTTAAGTACTATATTCAATGATAATTTTATTAGCTTTGCAAGGCCTCTTAATTCAATATAAAATCATAAACACTACTTTTTTTCAGTTTATACTTTTGTGTAATTCCACAAAGAAATCCTGGTAGATTTTTTGAATGCTGTTGCGTCTGCCAAACATACGAATCATAAACAGTGCAGAAGGACAAAATCTCAGTTTTTATTGATTGACACAGCCTGAGTGAAGCTAGAGAATGAGTGGCAGCATGGGGTGTGGTCCAACCATTCTAACTAAGCAACTTGCTGTATAAAAATCAATGGGTCACTTCTCTTACTGCACACTCAGTATTGCTCATGTTTTAAAGTTGGGTTTAATGTACTTCAGTCACTGATCAGTAGACAAAAATAAAACTCCTCAATTTTTTTACTTCAAAATGAAGAATGCAAAGAATTCCTCCGATGCTCTTTTTTAAATTTTTTTTCTGACTTTACTGTTACTGTATTTTACTCTTTACAGTCTATAAAACTGCAGTATTCACTGAGAGGATATCTGTATCTTGAAGTGTTTCTCAGTTTAGATTTTTATCTCTAATTTGTGATTTTTGCAGTAGTTGTCAACTACAAGATAGTCATATATTAACATGAAAAGTAGGCTATAATTTTTAAGAAATTGTAAAGGATTTAGATCATTCTTGTTTGCAGATAAGTAGTTCTGAAGAAATGAATTTAGAGGTCCTGCTTAGTTGTTTTCTTTTTGTCATTGAGTACCTTGTGTCTTTAGTGCCTTTTCTCCTCCCCTAAAGGTAAAGCCTGATAAAAAATGGAGTTCATTAAGCTTCTGTAATGAATTGTTTCTCTTGAAAACAAGAGAAAATTGATGTGTCCTGAATACAAATTAGATCCTACATTTATAGAAACAAGTTTAGGTTCAATCAGAGGTTTCACTCCAGTTATTTTTTCATTATTCAAGTTAGTGTAGACTTCAAGGGCTGTGTTTTTTAGTAATTTTTTTTTAGTAAATACCTTTGTTTGGCTTTAACAGAGGCCATCTGTCTTGTCATTCTTGTTTGTTGTTGATGCTTCTTTCCATGTGTGACCTGAGAGACATCCTTCCATTTCTGGAAATACTGAAGAAATAATTTCTTCACATGCAGAGCATTTAACGCATTGCAAGTCCCAGCTTTGGGAGAAGAACTTGTGTTCTTTATAAAGAAAATTAGTTTTTTGTTTTGCAACTTTTACTGCCTTTTTTGGTTATAAAGTGTCCATGTGCACATGCAGGACACACATATTCCCTATTCTGTATTTTATTGCCCAGACTCTGCTTCTTTGACCCTTTTAACCCTGAGAAATGGTACTGGGTGGGAAGCTGTCTGTACTGTTCTGAAGCGTGCATGTACATTCAAGAACACATTTTTATCACATGAATAATTTGCCTCTTTTTATAGCACTCAGCTCTCATTCATTAGGTCATTTGTTTCTGTGTTAAGGCTGGCACCAGGCTTTAGTGATAAAAGCAAACTGAAGGTGAGCAATCAAAGAAACACAGGTGCGTGCAGCTAAAGCAGCAACTTTGTTCTCTGAAAAAATGATGTGACTTTGTAATAGCAGATTTGGCATGTCTGTTCAGTACAACAAAGTGACTCCTGCAGTGGTAAGTCCTCTAATGGTAATGAATGGTGTTTGCTCTTGAGGGCTCTTTGGTTTTCTCTCTGCTTGTTGAAGTACCTGGGGTGGCTGAGAACCTTGTGAGTGCTCCAGGGGAAGGAGAGGGAGAAGCAAACAGGAGTCTGCTTAATGGGAGTGTTTGTTTACTTCATTTCCTCAGTCAGACTTTTCTGTGGAAGAAAGTGTTGGAGGTTTAGCTATTCAGACCTTGACAGGTTATATATCCCCTCAGCTCCCATTTAATTAACGGGAAAGAGCTCCAAACAATATTTTGGTTTCAGAACCTTCACAAGAAGAGGTGTCAGAAGCTGAGCCCATTATCCACCTGATCTCCTCTCTAATCTTCTGTCTCCTCTGCCCATCAAGCACAGATTCAGTGCCTCATGTTTCCCTTTGGTGCATCCTTGTGACCCACAGGGTCTGCTTCCATCATGATATGGGTCCATCAGTCATGGATGGATCGCTGACTGCGTTGCAGGAGGTTAAAATGTGTCCCAGGCTTCGGTGGTGGGATGAGAGAGAGGAGGCAGGGGAAGTCTCAGGTAGCATACATTAGTGCAGAATTTCACTCAAAGGGGTGTTTTAATTTAAATACTTCTATTAAGAGTTTAATAGAGTTGTAGCTTCTATCCCCACTGTGCTGACTCATAACTATTTTTCTCTCCCCATCTCTTCACTGAGACACTATTTACATTCACTTCTTCTCAAAAAATGTCTTTTTCCTTGGGTTAATAGGGATATACTGGAATTGCTGTGTATCTCTTGTAAGCATTCAAATCATAGTAGGAAATATTTTTGCTTTCAGAAAATAGCATGTGGAAGAGTGATGCTTAAAAATGAAAGAGGGTTTTGTAGGCTTCAAGGACAACTCTGTGAGGGCAAGCAGTATACAAAATTGTGTTTACTGAAAGGAATAGAATGAAAAAAGTAGAGACAAAGGTAAAGAGTAAACACGCCTCATACCTCCTTGAAGATAGAGTCAGTTGTCCCTCATTGAAAAGGTCTGAAATTAAATTCAGCTTTGCCGTAAAGTAGATAGCTGAAATGGAGGTAGGTACTGCAGAAAACGTGACTTGGAGGTAACTGTGAGATAGTATGGAAATGTAGGGGAAAATACTGGCAGAGAAATAGAAATTTTAGGAAATAAGTAGAAAGAACCTAGTAAAAAAGCCTGTCAGTGTCACAGAAACACTTGTAGCATTACTGTAAGTGGGTTAAAACAATTCTGCAGATTAGTATTTCCTGGTATGTTCATGTTTTCTCAAGATGAAATGTGAGGTTCCTGTTGTGTTCAGACAAAAGAGTTTTTCATAGGCTCCTTGTACAATCAGTGACTTCTGTATCAAATAAATAGCGATTGGATATTCAGCTTCTCCTCTAAGCATAAACTGTCTGGAAGATCCCAAGCCTTCACTGATGCTCTGACTCAGATCATTCAATTACTGTTTTCAAAGTTTATTTTAGCTGTTGGATAATCTCATCCACAAACATTATGCTTATACCTACACCCCTAAAGTACTCTTAAAAAGTTGTGTGTGAGAGAGGCTATATTTGGTTTTGTTCCTGTAACCATTCTGAAGCAAGTGTGGAATTCAACTTCAAAGTGCCTGCCCTAGTGTATCTAGTCAAATTCTGAACAATTATAAGGCATAAAAGGCCAACATGGGGCATTTAAAATAGTTTGCTTTGTGTCTCTGTAATGTTTCAGTGTGATCAGTTTGTTTAGTCTTCTGCCTTGTTTGGCACAGGTTGTCAAATATATATCGTTATGGAGAATATGTTTATGATATAAATTTGGTGAGTATTCATTCTGCTCAACCAGTAGTGTCCCTGGCATGCTGAGAAATAGGAATTACAGGGCAAAATCCTCTTCTGCTAAAAGAAGGGAAATGAGGGTTGCTCATTGTGAAGCAGAGGAGTAGTGGGGAAAATTGTTATATAGACTTGGGTCTTATTTTAAGCAGACTTGAGTGTCTGCAGAAGGAGCTGCACATGCAGTTGTGAAAAAAATACAGAATTTTTCAAAAGATCTACAAGTGATGCTGAAACACCAGGTCTCCTGCAGGTGGCCTGTGCTTGTAGGCACTGCCTGCTATTGTTCAACCTAAAACTTGCTTTTGTTTTTCTTTTTTTCTTTTTGTACCTCCCTGTAGTATTTGTTACCTCTTTACTCATTTTTCTTTGTTCTGACAATATTATTTTGACTTGTAAAGAAGTCCTGTGTGTATCATGGGAATGTGCACATGAGCAAAAACACCAATAACTCCTGAACCCCCTGTGCAAAGCCAAGCTGAGCTATAGGTAGCACTATAGCTCAGCTCTAGCTGGCTAAAATGTCTATATTTATGTGAATTCATGCTGCATATTAGAGTTCCTATTTCCCAACTTTATGTTGCATCTTTAATTAATCCTAGCTCTCTTCAATTCATAAATTAAAGGCTGCCCTTTCTTCTGTTGACAGGAGCACCAGTTACAAATTTCAGTAGCTGAATCCTGTTGCACTGTAAATCAACATTAGGCAAATAGGTTTTCAATTATTGACTGACCAAATCAGCCTATTTTGCTTCACTCTATTGTTTCACGCACTGGCAGCATCATTAAATTGGAATTAGCAGGTAGCCTTGAAACTCTTACTGCTTAATTTGTAAATGTGACTTTCCTGTGGTATATTTTAACACAGCCTGGACAGTGTTTTTTTATTCTTTATTCTTGGTAGATGTGTTAATTTTCTGTCTCTTTCCTATATGGAGCAAGAAATTCAGGGGTCTAAAATCTTTCCCTGCAGAGTGTGTGCGTGTGTGTGTGTGTGTATATATATATATATATATACACACCTACATATATACATACAAACACAGAGAAATATAAGAAATTGAGTTCATGATGTCCTCAAGCATTTGGAGTTCATTTCATATTTACAGACTCTTACATTTTCTATGCAAATGACTCATTATACTTAGGAAAATGAATATATTAATTTCATTAATTCCTTACCTTATTTAAATCTTCGGAAATGTCACCTGCCATTCAATCTACATGCCAGTTCTGACAAAACAACAAATATGACAAAGAGGTGAAGCATTAAATTTCTCCTAATCACAAGACAGACATGACAGGTCTCAGTTTATGCACTCAGACATTGGTGAGTGTGCTGAAAATATGGAGATATTTAGCTCCCTTTACAAAACTCATTAGAATAAAACCTTTGGTTTTAAATCTGTAACTGAAAATGTGTTTTTCTGCCTTGTGGAAAAGAAACACAGGGTTCCTTAAATTTTCTGGTGAGACTGTGGACTAGATTTGAGGGTGTTTTAGATAAAGCAAAATATACATGAACTGAATATCTGGAAAGATGGGGAGGGGATTGTTTGGTTTGGAGTTTTTTAAGTCAGTGCTTTGCTCTGGCCTTTTAGAAATTTTGTGTCTGGAGTTTGATGTCTGCTGAGAAGAAGTAAATTCCTCTGTGTCTTTATTGCATAGTAAAATACTCTATCCTTGTGCCTTTGCTGGGGTGTCCAGTGGGTAGCCTGTCAGTTCCATTATTGCAGGAACGCTTAGCCCAGCAGTCATTAGCTATCTCTCATGCTTTGCTATAGAATTCTCTTTAAAACCACTTGAATTCAGCATCTTCTCTGTAAGAAAACCATTTTTTAAAGCATTAGTCCAGTATTTAGAGCTTTAACATCTAGACTCAGTTTTCCATACTGGTTTGAGACTGGGCAGAGTAACTATTCCAAAGCTTTATTACTATAGCATAAATTATTACAGCTTTTCTAGGAATTTTGTGAAACATAATGACTTTTAATACTTTCAGATTAGTTTGCTTTCTTCTAGTGCAAGTGATGCACAATTCTAGTGTGATAATAGTATTTTTGTGATGGGTTCTTTACTCCACTGGAGGCTTGTGGTGCTAAACCTCACTGCAGTCTTCTGTTCTGACATTTTTATCACCAAATGTTTCCTGAGACTGGCAAAACCCAGTCTTCAAAACATGAACTTGCATTTAAGCTTCATACATGCATGTAGAGGTTTCTAACCACATATAAATCGCTGACTGCAAAAATGTCAGAGCTTTTGAGAAAGTGATTCTCCTTTTGAGTGTTTTATGTGTTATTTTCTTTCTTGAACAACTTACTTCTATCACTGAAAATATGATAAGTTAAAATGACCTTGAGTAGAAAATATGAAATGTTTCCTTAGTTAAATATACATTTGAAAAAGTTTACTTCAAAAACTACTCCATGTGAAAGTAATGTCTACCTACATTAATAGTTTTTTTATTAATGGCTTTGGACTATATTATATCATTTAATTGGTGTTTATAAATAGCCTCCTTCCCTGTGGTTATGAAATATAACATTTACCAAACTTCTTCTTTGATGGAATTTACATATGGCACATCATGATGATTAAAAGCCAGCTGTCTTTTCACAGCATGGCAAGAAATAGGATTTGATTTATCTGCGTTGCTCGCCTACCACTTGCTGTGACTGTACTTTTGAAATTTTAATATTCTCATTTCTCAAAAGGAGCTTGTTATGTAAAGTATTATGTAAATATCTTTTATGCTTTGTTTTTGCCTTTCTGTGTAAAAAAAAATTGAAATTTTAATGTGATGAGCAAACAAAGCATGAAGGTGGGAATGAAAAGTCTCAGCCAAAGAGATTTTGTGTCAAAAGAGGCAGATTTATTTATACTTTGAAATCTGAAATAATTTAAGTACAGTGTAATGTGAGCAGTGTTTTGAATCCCTTTCATATGAACTATTGGTCGATAATAATTTGAAATGTGCCACTTCCAGAGTCCCAGTTCTTTTATAGATTAGTACAGGTACAGTGTGTTTTTCCAAGACAAACAGGGGAGTACAAACTTGCTGTGTGGGGGCAGACAGATCCCTTTTCCTGCCCTCCTTCCTCTCACAAATGACTCCCCAGCAGTAAATATGTGAGTCCAGAGCTCAGGCAGTGATGGGATGACCTTTATGGGATGGAGATGCAGCAGCTCCATCTGCATCTGCTACAGCAAAGCACATTTAAAAGAGCAGGGATTGTGTATTCCTGTTGCATCTGCTCAGACTTTAACACTCCCCCTTTTAATGTTGGCCTTTCCAACACAAGAGATTTGATCAAGGTGTTCTTCAAAATTCAGTGCCACACTGGGAAAGTCTAGTATAAACCTGTTGTCTGTCACCTCCTAATTCTTTCTAAGCAATTAAGCACCTGCTGATTCTCTGAGGTTACACCAGGATTTTCACTTTGATTTTTCTCCATATTTTAGCTCAGTTCTTTTCTTCTGTTGATCAGTTCAGCAAGGGAGCTAAAACGACTTTGACTCTCTTCCTTTCCCCTTCTTGTGAGGCAGCCTGTGCCTACTAAACATCTGCTCCTTAGAAAAATTAAAATCAGGATGAATTAAATGTACTCAGTGCTACAGTTTAGAAAACTGAATACAGAACTATGTATCCAATTTAAATAGAATATTGTCTAAAACTGCACACAAGAGAGAGAATTAACCAACGCCTGTACCAAAGCTTTGAAACAGGAGGTGCACAGTGGGTGGTTCATATCAAATGCAACCCACAGATAGATTGGGATATTTTTTTTAATTGATGGGGTTTTTTCTGGGTTGTGAATTTTTTGTTATTGGGGTTTTTTGGAAATTTTTTTTGTTGGTTTGGTTTTTTCTTGGATTTTTTTTTTTTTTTTTAGAAAACATCCTAAAAGCTTTCAAGGTATTTAATGAGCCAAGGAAGTAGGAATAAGTACACTAAGGGCAAATTATATATATACATGTGTGTATATATATATATATGTGTGTGTGTGTATATATGTATGTATATATGTATGTATACGTATGTATATGTATATAATATATATGTGTATATATATAATATATATACATTATATATATAATATATATACATATATGTGTATATAATATGTATATACACATACATATAATATATACATATATATGTATACATATTATATATACATAGATATAAAATATATGTGTATATAAACATAATTATATACATATATATTATATGTATAGTTCTGACAGTTTGAACTAGTAAAGGTGAAGAAATACTGTCCCCTGTAGAATACAGTCCTATTCTTATGCACCATTAAAAAATAAGAGGAAGCAATCGTATCTCTCTCTTAATTTTTAATAGAATATTTCATATACTTGTCAGTTTTCTTTGCCAATTTTCAGAAATTAGTGTGGCAGGATGAGTGATTATCAGTTCTAAAAATAACAGATACAATCATCCCAGAAGTGGAGGCCTGCTGGGGCTGTCAAGCTGGTTAAAATGGGGTTTGTCTTGGAATGCTCTCAGGCCCTGCCCCATGAGATGTTGTACATCCTTAAATCCTGTTGGATCTGAATGGTAAAAGGGATTAAATGTTCTGCAAGGCAGAGTAAATGACTTCCTGTCTCAGGAAGAATAAACATATAAAACTAGTGAAAAAATGTATTTTTCTTGCTCTGTGCATTCTTTTAAATGCTATTTGTTGTGATAAACAATATATACAAATAGATTGTAACCACATTACCTTGACTGAACCTTGTTTGCTAACTGTAGAAGAAAAAAAAATGAGGATTAGGTAGGACTCCTTAGGATTTAGTTTACAAACTGTAAACTGTAGCAAATCTCCATTTTAATAATTCTTGAAGAAAGCATGACACTCAAGAATTTCAAATTCAGAAGTTTCTCACTCGCTAGCTGGGTTAGCAGTAGTAAACTCATGATGTTTCCGAAGAAATAAAAATATTAAGCAACAGGCTGCTCTGTCTTGAAATACTAAAGGCTTCCTATCTCCAACATGGTAATTTCAGACACTTCAGATATTTCTTTTCTGTATCTTTTCAATTTAACAGTGATATAGAAGACTGTAATTAAGCAAGAACCTATGAGCAGAACTATTTACTAATTGAGCTAGTAAATGGATTGTCATTTATTGTCTTCAACGCACACTTTCAAATCATGGTGAAGACGTCCAAGGTGTTGGTTGTGTAATGGTAAATTATAAGACACTTAAATAATTTTCTGTGTCCAAAGGAAATGCTATAATGGAAATAAAACAGTATAAATGACCTATGGTTGAGCTTTTGGAGCCTTTAAAGAGTATTGTAACAAATTAGAAAGCCTTTCTTTTGTCCCCATTGTAGTTTTATAAGTTGACTGTTAGGGTGCTGAACTGGAAAGCATTCAATTTCTGCACAGGCATTTTAAAAGTTGTTACATAATCCTAACATTTAAGCTGGGATAAATATCTTTTTATTCCAATCATACATTCTTTTTTTCTTTTTTTTTTTTTGTCGAAACATAAAATATGAGTTTATCTTCTTCTTGCAGAACAGAATAATTTGTATTTACCATTACTGAGGAGGGCTGTAATTACACTTGTGCAGATTAAGACACTGATGAAAAATTAAGGGCCTTTCATAGCACACACCAGGTAGGGCACAGGCTGCACAAGGATGCTCACGGTGTTCCACTGCTGATCTCAGCCATGCCCTGCTCCAACAGAGGATTTCCTCTTCCTACAGAAATAAAAATAGGTGCTGCAGTGTTTCTGATAATTCTGTGCTTTGTACATGGGAAACAATGAAGTGCACGGTCTCACAGCAGCAGGAATAGTAACAAACAGATGGCTTTAGTTTACCCCTGCAGTGGCTGCCCCGTGAGCACGAGTGAGTTATATTTTGCCTTGTTTTTGTAAATCTGTTTCACTGCATTTATTCGAGATGTGAGTGGGCACAGAACAGCAGTAACAAGAAGTGTATAAACAAAGCAACAAAACAAAAAAAGCCCAAACAACCAAAGGACAACCCCCAGGCCTATTATTTCTAATTGTGGATTGTTAAATGAGTGTAAAGATGTGGACAGTGCTTCTCAGGAGATCTGTACAGTGCTACTAAAATAAGAGTATTGCCTGGCTTGGTCATGGTCTGGATTCATGGTAGCCACTTGGATGTATCCCTCAGGTGTAATTGTCACTGTCATATTTTCAGAAAATCCCTTCACCGGGATTTCTGAAGCTGAGAAACCTCAGAGAAAAATGAAAACAATAATTATCTGATTTGCTTCTCCAGTGTTTTGCTGCTTTGGAATGTGGTTTGGACATTGTTTACCAGCTGGTCATGGTTTGATTGGTTTCATGTGAATTGCTTTCACTTAATGACCAATCACAGTCCAGCTGTGTCGAGGCTCTGGAGAGTCACGAGTTTTTAATTAATATCTTGTTAAGCCTTCTGTAAGTATTTTTTCTCTATTCTTTAGTATAGTTTTAGTATAGCGTTCTATAATATAATATAATAGCCTTCTAAGAACATGGAGTCATATTAATCTTTTCCTTCCTGCCATGGGGGACCCTGAAAATGCCACATGTAATGAAGCATTTTTACGTTTCATTGCTTTGCTTTGGGATTGAAGCATTGAGTGTTCTGACCTTACAGACACTTAGTTCAATCTGAGATGTTGAGCTAAAATGAAAATTGTTTATCCTATGGCTCATCTTGCAGGCAAAAGCATGCTGAAGAGAGCTTAGAATTGTTTAAAAGGTAGAGAGAAGCAGGAGGAGAAATACTTTCCCTGCTCTTGGAAGCTTGGGAGATACAGGTAGTGTCTAGCAGTTGTTCCTAAATCAGGATTATCTCTGGCACTTTGTTGTAAGAGCTTTGCATTGCAGTCTCAGTAGTCATATGTGTTAAGTGGTGACACTTCCTACACCTTCTGCTGTGCTCTGGTGGGACATTTGCCATCCCCTTTCCCTCTGGGGCCCTGACAGGTTCAGGCAGGAATAGGGGGAAGAGTGGGTTGCAGTGAGTCACCAGCGTTCTGTGGCCTTTACTAGGACAAGTATGTTATAAATGCTTTATTTCCCCCTCTTGCCGGAGTTCATTTGAGGCTGATAGGACTTCTTACTGCAACACCTTATCCTTTTTTCCACTGCTTTGCATCCTAGCTGATATGTTTTACAAATATTGTATTTTTGTTCATTTTTTTTCTTATGATCCAGATCTCCATGTTGCATCTCTTAGTGACCAGTAATTGGTTACCAAGTACTTTTTCTACAGTCCTGAGTGTTCTGGCTGTACTTTGAGAGCCTTTGCTCTCATTTCATGACTTCACTCCTCTATCTGCATTTTTATGGTTCATAAATAACTTGCTAGATGAGGACTAACAGCTAGCTACTGTTTTGCATTATTGCTGAAAATATTTCAGGGTATCAATAACAGTGGAGTTTACACCCCATCACCGTACAAAGCCAAACCAAATCAAGTGGGAGTTAACCTGATATGGAGAGGTTTGCTGTCAGTGTTTATTATGCTAAAATAATGCTCTAGGTGAGCCTAAAATAAGCCTAGACAAAAGCTTTTATGTTCTTGCAAAGTCACCCAGCAGTGATGACACCTTGACTGGGATAGAGAGCTGCACAGCAGCTTCATGAGTTGAAGCCGCTGTTGCCATTCAGTACTGCTATTCACATTATTTCATCATGAAATCACATAATTTTGTGAATCTTTCCTCCTCCCTCTTTCTAATTTTTTGTGTTGCTTTTCTGTATTTGGAATTTCAGATGGTATTAGACTAGTTCCCATCCCATTCTGAAAACATTAGATAGCAAGTCAACCTAGGAATATGTCTGCTGTGCCTTAATTTTTTTGTTGTTGTTTTGGTTTTTTTGTTTTGTTTTACTTCAAATTGGTATATTGCAAGCTAAATCATGGCAGTAATACCTTGAAAAGTTAGTTCCTCCATGGAATCTCAAATAAATAATATTTGGAGGTTGCATTCTCAGGTTATGTCAGTTGCCTCAAGCTGACTATCAATTGGCTACAGCCCTTCTCCTTTTTCCCCCCAGATAGGCCAAAAACCCCTCCTGTAGAAATTTTCTTAACATGTTTGTCCAAAAAAACAAAACAAAACATAAAAACCAAACAAAAAAAAAAAAACCAAAAAACCAAAAAAAAAAAAAAACAAACAAAAAACAGACAAAAATCCTATCCTCAGCTTTCACTAACACAGAGTTTAAGTTGCCTAATTGCAGCACATCTCAGGATGTAGTTCAATAAAACTCAACATTAGGAAGAAATTAAAGGGCAAAGGCAAAAAACCCCAAAAAAACAAACAAACAAACCAAAAACCACCCCAACTTTAATCCTATGCCTCTTGAAGTTAATAGGAAGCACCTGTGAGCAATCCAGCCTCGTGTGTGTGAGGGATTCCAGGTGGGAGTTACAGCAGTTTGGCAAATCAGGATGTGATGGGAAACACATGAGAGGATGGTGCCTTGTGTGGTCACTACAAAAAAGGTGTGTGCCCCTAAAAGAGATTTATTAGCTCATTTTCAGAGCTGCTTTGTGTGTGTTGGGCCACAGGCTGAGCCTGCTGTCATATAAAGAGCTTTCTAGCAATTAATCTGTGCATTCTGGAGGCTTAATGCTTGGTAAGTGAAATTATAGATTTATATGGATTATGTGCTTATGGGCAAGGAAGGTGTCGAGTGGGAAAAATACTTGGAAAATTTATTTTCTGTGGAGTAGGCTGGAAATGAGAGATGATTGAGGGAGGAGCTTTAACACAGAGAAATGTTAAAATACTGAGTTTTTAAGAAAAAGTAGTAGTAATGTTAAAATTAAACTTTATGGCTTTCTTTGGGTGCTAAATGATGATTTCTTGGTTGTTTAGGAAGTAGGTAATTAGGAAAAAAACAAAAGAGCACTTTTATCAGATTAAAGTAAAACTATTCAACTTGTTGCTGTAGAGTATTGTGGATGGTCAAAATCTGGCTGTATTGGAAAAAAATATAAATCACATAGATAATGGAAAGGAAACCCAAACAACTCACCGGGGGTTTCTTAACAGAAAAAACTGTTCTTTTTTCTGGGGACTCTTTAGACCTCAGACTGTGTGAAAACTACTAAAAGCTGTGCTATTTTTACAGTCCTGCCCTGGTTGTTACTTGTGGGTGTTAAAGACTCACAGCTCCTCATTGATATGGGGAAAAAAACCTGAGATGCAGTTAACTATTCTGGAAGGGGCCTGAGTGTCTGTCCACCAAGGAGAGGGAAATATAGACCTTAATATTCCCCACTCTTTATTTTTTAAGCTTTATTTATCCTCTTTTCCGAGACTTATTCTTTGTTCCTTGGCCCCTAGTCCCTCTCCATATGTTCACCTATAGTCCTGTCTCTCATTTCAGCTTTCTGAGTGCCCTTCCTCTTTTGCCTGCCTGTGTCCAAATCCTAATTCATAACTGGATAAATGAGAGCTATATCATTGTAAATAACTTAATTAAAATTAGCTATGATTTCTTTGAAAGAAACTGTGAACCCCTTATTTTAAGGGGGGAAAAATCTGTAAAATATTTGTGAAGTAAAGACAGTGTTTTCCCTCAAAACCAAGAAGTTTTTCATCAGGACTTGCAGAGTATTTTCACAGGGTCTGAAATCTGTACGAGCAGGTTTTCAATCTTTGGCACCTGTTGCAAGATTTATGAAGTAGGTTCCCATTTCATTTTAGAAATGACTGCCAAAGGTAAGGCTTGGGTAGAAACATTTTTTTTTTTCCTGAAGTAAGCTGGGACACATCAATGTGTGTGGGTGAAGCAATTTATACTATTAAACTTTTATGTAACAGCACTGAAAGTGGAAGAATTTTGAGGCACACATTTATTTTTTTTTAGTTCTGCCATAGGCCTCCTTCTTTTGGTAATGAGCAGAATCTATCAGCTGCAATCAATGAACTTGTTAAAGAATAATTATCCACGTCTGTGTTAATGTACTTTGAGTTACTTGTGCGTTTGTTATGAGTGCCACAGTATTGATGTCTCTACTATATTAAACAGAGGAAAACTAAAATAATAGACAGCATTTTAACTGTATTGAATTGGAATTTTGCTGACCTCAGGAAAGCAGAAAAATCCTCCAATACAGTGATAAAGTAACAAGGCATCATTACTGTATATTTGAGTGCTGACAGTTATTGTTTAGACAATTATTATTAGAGGAATACATTATATACTGTAGGAGTTAACTTGTCAATTGCACGTACAGCACATTACTTGTGCTTATTACTTAAACCAAAAATAAAGGCAGAAGGAGCAGTAAATGTCAAGTTGGGATTTTTTTGTAACTATAAATTGGTTTATATTTAGAGATATATGCAGAGATTTTGCATGCTCAGCTTAGGCACAAAGCTGGTCTGCCTAACCCACTTCTACAGGTGATGTATGTGGACTATCAGATGATGGGCTCTAAGTGAAAATACTAATCCATCAAATAAAAGGCCTAATTTTCTAAACAATAAACTTTTTTTATCTCCCCTTGCTGGCTGTCATTCACAGAATTCACAGATAGGCATGGCTGCTTGCAGAGGCTGTGTGGAAAAAATGAGAGCAAGGGCTCTACTGCCTGTATGGGTTGGCAAAGTGATTCTTTGGTGTTTGGACTTCATGCAAAACTCATAACAAACCAAGATTTATAACTTTTGAAATGTTGGAGTTGTTAAAATGTTTGTATCTAACTTGAGTAGTAACTTTGAGTCTTTTGTTTGTTGACTGAGGTGTTAATGGCAAGTGCTGTTTTAAGGTGTATGTAAATAGTGGAAAGCACCTTTTCCAAATCAAGAATGGGAACTAATCTTGTGGTATATACTTGATTACCACTCTTACAAGTTTGAACCCAGAGTTGGAGCTGGGTAGAAATTGCTTGTGTTACCCTGTGATATTTCTGACATCTTGGGGCCTGTGCAGTCTTTTCTCTCATGCTAAGAGAGGCTGCCAGGCCATTAAATGCAATTTCATTGTGTAACTTTTATTATTATTATTGATTTGGTTTTTATTTTGGCCTCCCTTTTTGCTAAGATAGAACTCTAAGAGCTCCTCATGATGTACTGGGCCAAGTCACTGGGGGTGCTAAGTGTGTCTTTGTTGGCTATGAAAGCTGAGCAGAATCTTTAATGGTGGAGTTAGTGATGGGGTCATGCCTTTTTCTTGTAGCTCACACTTAGATTTAAGTGACTTTTTTTTTTTTTTAATAAGTCATGTCTATTGACAAAGCCTTGAGAAATGGCCATGATATCCTTTATATTTGGAATCCAGGTGTCTGCTTCCTGCTGGCTTATGCTATGCCCAGAACTCTTTGTGGAGATCCAGTGCGAGGCCTAAGAATGTCAGATCTTGCTGAGCAGCACTGTTTACCAATGGAACTGAAATTTGGCTGAAATAGGGGTTTCTTCCCAACCTAACAAACAGGAAAATGTTGGGCTTGATGCTTGAGCCACTGTTTCTATTTGGATATGTCTGGTTTCCCAGAGCTCCCTCATTGCTTCTCTGTTCAGCAGCTGAGTTTCTGACTGGGTCAGGTTTGCTTCATTTCTGCTGCCTCTGCCTCCAGGTTTTTCTGGCCTGATTGCCAACTTAGACATTTTGGTCTGATTGTCTGATTTCACATGTGAAGATATTTCTCTTCTCTTTCTCTTCTCTTCTCTTTCTCTTCTCTTCTCTTCTCTTGTCTTTCTCTCTCTTGTCTTTCTCTCTCTTGTCTTTCTCTCTCTTGTCTTTCTCTCTCTTGTCTTTCTCTC
>JAWWEX010000001.1:6090855-6110608 GCA_035583215.1 Arremon brunneinucha | reverse complement strand
CTCCTCCTTTTCCTCCTCCTTTTCCTCCTCCTTTTCCTCCTCCTTTTCCTCCTCCTTTTCCTCCTCCTTTTCCTCCTTTCCATAGTAAATGTGAAAATGCAGATTATGAATTCTTTGTTTAGCCATGTTTTCCAAAGAGGCCAGATGAGCTCAGTCACTGGAAGGCAGTGCTTGTGATTTCTGTCAAGATGTTGCCTGAAACCTGTGGAATTTTAAATTATTCTTTGCTGGCTGAAATGCCTCCTTCCTTTGCTTGACACGATAGCAGCAAAGGTCAAATGATGAGCTGGCGGTATCCATCTCTTTGTGTATCCTATGAAAAAGCAAAATGCATGTTTGTTTTTAGTGAAGGCATGGTTGTCAACTCTGCGACGTCTCTTCTGTGTTTGTCCATCTAATTGCAAATTTGTTTTTACTTCAGACTGTTGTAAAACACATCTTTGGTCTGAGGTTTATACATGGTAAGAAAACAGAGAAGACAATGCTCTCTGGAGAACCTGCCCACAGGGAATTTTTAAACTAAGTTTTATTTGACTCCTCTTCTAATTTCTAATGCAAAACAAATTATAAAAGAATGTCAGTGGGATGATTATAAAAAATACAAATGAATGTATCAATATGATCAATGAGAAATCAGTTAGCATTGCTCATGCAAATATACATGAGAATGTAACAAATACCAGTAGCAGAACATGGGGACAAGAATGATTCAGATTTGCTTTATTATTCTCTTAAACACAACTGATGCATTCAGTCTTATAATGTATATATAGGATTTTTTTGTGTGTGTGTTTTTCCTTGATGATTGTTCACTCTTTCTCTCATACAGAGTTTGAAAAATTAATATTTGTTCACTTGCACTACTACCTAGGTCAGGTAGCTTGACCTTCTTAGTATCTTACTAGTGGAATGTGTGTTAGCAGTGCACCAATTTTCACATAGTTATTTTGGTGTCATGATGGACATGGTTTGATTCAAGTACAAAAAAATCAGTCATGAACTGCAGACAATGAAAGGTTTTTGGTGTTGTTTGTTTATTTGTTTGGGTTTTTGTTTTGTTGTTGTTGGTGTTTAAGATGAATAATTTCAGGAGCTTGTCTCTGGGCAGCAGTTGTAATGGATCTTCCTGGAGAAAAAGGGAGGAATTTTCTTAGGTTGTAACTGGTATAAATATTTAAAAGCAGTCACTTCGGTGAAGTTGAGGGGGCTATGAGAATTTAAGACGTTTGAAAGTTTCCTAAACATCAAAATGTACTTAAGTTATTTGTTTGAATTCATTTGCTTTGATGCATATTGGTTGGAATTCCTTTTCATAGCTTGTCCTATGCTCTATTTAGCAATTAAATTGTACTGAATACATCATGAGAAAAATGCCTGGACAGAAATAAAAAATAACCTCCTAATATAAGCAAAGGTGACTTAGTTGTATTAAAAAGTTCATTTTGGCCCAGCTCTTAGTTTAATTTGGGGAAATGACTCTTCCTTTGGTGATCACCAAGCCTTGGTTTCCATTTTTCCAATGCTATGTACGTGAGGAACTCCAATGCACAGGACATAAGTGAGAAGGTGGAAATTAGAAAGCTTTTCTCTAGCACTGTGTAGGAAAGGCCAAACTGAAAATACGTGCACATTATTGTGAAAATATTGCATCCAAGGCCATCTCTGCCTTATCAAGTGGAATTAGAGAAAGGGGCAGTTGATTTAAAGGGCTGGTACTGAGGACCTGCTTTGTGCCTTTTTGGAACCTTTTGTTGTATGGACTGGAACATCTCTCAGAGGCTGGAGAGCACTACAGGTGTTCATGGAGTATTTCCAGTTTAGTTTCATCCTCAAGGAATCTGTTTGTGCCTCTCAGGAATGCTGATAGATGTGAACCAAAGCAAGTGGGAATGATCAGTTTTGTCCTGAGAAAGTGCTGCTCATATATAAACTAACACAATTGCATAGGACTCACCCAGAGTAATGTATGAGATTTGATTCCAATCCAATTCTGTATTCAGATTACAAGCAACTTCTTGCAAACAAGTGAATGTCTGAGTTTGAGTTTCTTGAGTTCTTGAGTTTCTGCCTGAAGGAAGCATGTTGCCAGCCAGAACATTTTCTCAGCCCATCTTGATAAAGACCACTTCTAGAGGAATTGTACTAATCTATTGAGTGTTTCAGTGAGCAGTTAGCAGAGGAAACTCAGAACAAAGGATGAAAGCTGTAAGCCTGACTTTGCCCAAGTCAGCTGTGAACTATTGTTGACCTGAGAGGCTCATTCTGAGGGATGAGTTCTGCCCTTTCCCCATCTGCTGTGGCTTCAAATGCCAGGAAACTGTCCTGGTGGCTGGCTGGCCCTATTTCAGATGTTCTGGGGGCTTCACTTCCACAGTCCTGATGGAATTTAGGGAACCATTCCTCCTGTCTGCTAAAATCTAAGATTTATCCTTCCCCTTGCATTTCTAAACTTTGAATAATTCAAATTTACATGCTGTTGTTTCTACCACTTTTCATTTTCAGTCTTGACTTTCTTTTTCCTCTTCCCTCTTCTTCTCATTCCCTGTTTATTATTAATGACATTTTTTTGCTAAGAGGAATATGCTCTGGTTTTGGGCTTGTTTCTTTGGGTTTTTTTTTTTTTAATTATTCTGTGGGTTTTTTTACTCCTGGAATAAGTATCAAATCTCAAAGGCTGTGTAACTAGATAAAGCCAAAGTGCTGCCCCTGTACTCTGTGTCAGTTTACATAGTGCAGAAATAGATGATTAGAGGGAAGAAGAGTGTTTTGCCTTCTTTACCACTTCCTATATTTTGCATCCAATTTTGGCTACACTTGTGGAAGCATTGAATCATGATATAATGGAGAAGAATCTTCTCCCAGTTTCCCTGTCCCAGGAGCAAAAACTGAGCTCAGGCAGGATTGTTCCTAGCAATGTTTGACCCAGGGATCAGATAATGTAAGGGATATTTCTCAGGGCCTCAGTTTGATGGGAAATTGTTTCCTCTGATTATAGGACTCAGCCACTGATGTGTGACATCAGTATCATTGGACCAGGCTTCTTTTTGAGAGGAGATAATATTGGGAAAGTTTAAAATCAATCTTCTTTAGTGCATTACCCAAAGAATTCAGGAAGAATGGGTTTCCTTCCAATTACATCTTCAAATATGAGAATTTTGTGTGAGGAGAGTGTAAAATTTGAATCTGAATACAGAATGCAGGCAGCTGTCAGCCTGAGCGTGCTTCAGGGAGGCCTAATATTCACATTTTGGTTCTACAGATTGGAGGAGCTGCAGAAAGTCAGTCTCACTGGGTGGTAATATTGAACAGTGGAGCCTACAGACATACTGATCTCCAGGGACAACTTGAAATCCACAGGGAATGCACCCATGTTAGCTGCATGACAGTGCCAACTGAATCTCTGTCATAGGAAAAATGAAATTTGCCAGATGTTTGTATCTGAAATACACCCCTAAGGCATCAGAGTGATTATTGTGGCAGAGCAAAGGCCTTTGCAGGACATGAAATATGCTTTTACCATACAGGTGGAGGTATTGCAAGAAAGAGTAACTAATTCAAGTGGGGTCAAGTTGCATTTTCTCATTCTGTAGGGAGGGTGGCAGTGGAAATGGATGCCCTCTAGAATCGGACTTGCCAGCTAAAAGTTGACCTCCCATGTATTGTGAGGTGTGTGCTGCTGATGTGGTTTGGGACACATTGCTGGGAATGTAGAGACTTCAATGGAGACTGTGTCAACACTTGGATTGCATGTGCTGACTTTTCCAAGTTAGACAATTTTCATGCCTTGCAGGAGGAAAGGTGATCTGGCAGAGAAGCTGTGTGTGTCAGCATAAGGATTTTACCCAGAATATGCTCAGCCTGATTTCAGGGCTTCAGAGTCCCTTGGCCCATTTGCTGAGTCCCTTTTGTTCTTTCTGTATACACTGGGAATCTTAGATATCCCCAAGTTTAGCTGAAGCTGTTCCCTCTGTGTATCCAGGAACACTTCCCAGAGTTTCCACTCATTTTTTCTCCTGGGGAACCTCTTCCCCTCCATCTGTTGCCTCCGTGCTGGCTGCTGTGACCATGCATCTGAGTGCTGTGTACCATGACAGTCCTTTTTTGGTGTTGATGCCATGACTAAAGACTGGGAGCTGTGCTGGCTTTAGCAGTGGTGATGAGATGCCCTGGCAGCAGCTGGCTCATTCTGGGGGTTCCTGTTGCAGGGGATTGAGGTGACTGATTCAGTTTGGGGATCAGATTCACGTCTCCTTGTGCTTCGCTTGTGACAATGGTGCTCCTCCAGGCTTTCTGTTTGTAAGAACACTGTCACTCACACAAATGGAATGACTCAGGATCTGTATAAATCCTGAGTGCACTGTAGGGAAGAGGCAAGCTAATGGAAGGTGAGAATCCCTCATTGTGTCTTGAAAGGGAATGCTGTTCATTTCATTTCTTTTAATGTGTTATAAACATCTGTGAAGGCATAATGCTGCTAGCAGGTATAAAAGTGCTATCAATAGCCAAAATTCAGTTATTTAATCCCCTTTATGGAATTTGCAGTGATTTAGTTTAGAACTGTTGACTGGTTTCCAGCAGTGGCTGGAAAGTTACAATGTACCCATAAGTGTGCATTTTTTGGTGCTATATGAGCTAAATAGAAACTCTTTAATAAAACAGTTTCACATATTAGTCCCCTTTAAAATTATTAGTTATTTATTAGTTGAAAAATGGTAGGAAAATAGACAAACTGAAGTATGGGCAGAAGGTGGTTCTGTTTGTTCTGTCAAAACAGCTGCATTGCAAATGCAAGTGATTGAAGCAAAGTTAAGTGTGAAAGTAATAACAATTACAATGGTATGGTGTGTGTTTATGCTTCTTTTATCTTTGGTTCAAAAGATCATACAGTATTTCTGTCTTGAAGAGTTTTGAAATATATTTCAAAACCCTTGAAAAGGAAGTCCTCTGAATTGATATGAAAATGTTATTTATTATTACCAAAACAGTGTTTTGTTTTTTGTTTTATTTTTACTATCCAGAGTATAACTTGAAGAGATATCTGCTGTAAAACTAATTTTTTCAGTGTTCTGTGTTCTGAAATTATTTTGTTTTCTGCTATTTGATTTAAAACAGGATGAAATCTTCCATGATATTGCAATTAAATAATGAGACAGAGAAAGAATAAAAGGCAAAATGAGGTAATCAACGTGTATAAACAGTTAATCATGCAGGTGTCTGCTAGGCACTGACATGGAAGATTTCTACTTTGGGTGGCTGTGGCTCATATAAAGAAGGTTTGCAGTGTTGAATAGGTCTAGAATTGAGAATGTTGGACTCAGGTGAGTTTTCCTCTGTAGTGTTTTAATCACAACCAGCAACCAAACACCTCAAAGCCCCTTACTGCTCCCTCCCACACAGCTGAGCTGCCCTGGCCATGCTCCCTTCCAGCCCCTTGTGCCATTTCTCACTGGCAGAGCATGGGATCTGCAAAGTCCTTGACTTAGATCAAGCACTACTTACTAACAACTAAAACATCAGCATATTATCAACATTATTCTTACTTTAAATTCAGAATGCAGCTCAGCTCCTGGGATGAAAATTAGCTCTATCCCAGGTGAAACCAGGACATCCTACAGATGTTCTATGTGCCTGCCAGAAACTGGGACTCAGAGCACAGCTGTAACACAGCTTCAAGAGTAATGCTTGATTTCATGAAAAACAGTTTTTGAAAATAAATCTGTGAGGTTTGTGAACTTCTTAAATACATCAGCAGAACGTGGTAGGAATGTTCACTAAGAAAATATTTTTTTTTATGTGTCACGTAATAGATGCAGGTTTGTGATTTTAGGCACAGGAGCACTCAGTGAGCATAAGGGTGAAAGTAAGTTTGTAGGGGTCTCTTTCACTGCAATATGCAGGAGTCCTGGTGACAAAAGGTAAAATTTTACTCTTCAATTAGAAATGGTATTATAGTAGACAAGATTTTTTTTTTTTTTATTTTTCAGGCTACCTTGACTCTGGCATTTCCTTCTTTTGAATATTTTGCTTAGCAACCACTTCTTTATGTGATTTTGTGGAGGCAATTTAATATTTATGTAATGATGGTGCCCATGGGCTTGATCAGGATCAAAGACTTGTTGTATTAACATGCATACAGACACAATTTCTTTGCTCTTAACTGTTTCTCAACTGGAGCTTCTAATTCAGTGTCATCACATTAAAGCTCCAGGGAAAATATGTCACCTTACAGCTGGTGTTTTAGTTAACAAAACTCTACTTTTTAGAGAGTAATATTTACATTCTGGTGAAGTGACTTGGGATACACGAACTTCCCTGAAGGTGAAATTAAGGAGTGCTGAAAAACAAAGGTTCCCCATAAAAACAAAATTACTTTTTTTTGCAGGGTTGCACAGGGACAATTATGGATGAATATCTGTTTTAAAATCTTTCTTTCCCATAAGATGGTTAACTGGGAGATAATGGGCTGCAGACTTTAAGAAAAATGTTTTTTTCCTCATTGCCCACTTGGTACAGCATGAGGTCGTATAAAGAACTTATTACTGCAAGTAGAGAGAAAAAAAGGTGTTTGAGCTTTATGCACATTCAAAAGATAGAATCCTTAGCTTTTTGGATTCAATGTGTAGATCAAATCCCAGGCTGAAGTTTTCAGTACTGATCCTTAGATAATTTCTCTTCAGTGGTCAAAGAGAAGAAAGGAAAAAATCATGCCAGGCTTCAAAGATTTAACTTATGAAGAAAGATTAAGAAGCTGACTGAAAATGAATATATTTTATGGGTGTTTTAGTGAAATTTATGTATTTGAGGGGAGGATGGCTAATGTTAAATGAACTCTTTATTCATGCAGAAAGCAAAAGGGGCGAAATCAAAAGATATTAAGAAAGGGTAAGAAAAAGCTTGAGTGAAAAATTTTTACACATAGAGCAATCAATGTATAGGAAAAAATACTGGAAAGTTCATTGAAGTGCAAGCATTGATGGATTCTAGAGGTGTTTAGTTTCTGAGGATAAGAATATATGAAAGTGAAATAGTTGAATAGAAGTGAGGAAAGCATAAACAAGATACCAAGTTTAAGTTGTGTTGTTTGGGTTTTTTTACCTGTTTTCTTGAAATTTAAGTATTCGAGGTAAGGGAAATGTATTTTAAAGGAAATCATTCTGTTTTTCTCTCTTTCAAAATCTCTTTTAAAGATGAAAGCAAGATTCGAACCTCTCATGCACACTGTTCTTTGAACCTTACCTCTAAATCTTGGTAACTGCCATGAAATATTATGACCAATTATGACACAAAATATAATGGAAAACATTTAAAGAAGGTTTTAAATTAGCTAATTGTGCTATGTGAATGGAGTCCAGTCAAAATTTTCTGTATTGTAATAACATATGTAGGTCCATTACAACAAGAACCTCAAAATACAAAGAAAAAATAGACTGCAATCAAAACTGTTTTTAAGGAACATACTGAAGTTAGTAGTGGCATTTAAATGTGAAATATTGGCACTTGACAATAGTTTTGTTGAAGCAAGATGTTTCAGTGCAAGATTTAAATGATTGGGGGTTGTCTTTCTTCTCTTTTTGGGTGTAGTAACACAGATTTTAAAAACTTGATCCGTTTTTCTGCTTGGTAGACGAACAGAGCAATGTGGATCTGAGTTAACAGTGTGATATTTTGTTAGTCAGGGTGTGCTGTTTGAATGAAGTGACTGGAATGGGGTGGTCTGGACAGCAGAGCATATTTGAGATCAGATTTTGTGAAGAAACTCATTAAATTTTTGAACTTGCTGCCTGATTTCTGTCTCCCAAGGGCTCATGCAAAAAGGGTCTTTTATTCCAATGGAGATATCCCAGATTGCCATCTCACGCTTTTAGATTTTTGAAATCTCCTCGAAATGTTTTGTCAGCTATGCAGATGTGCTGGAAATCAGCCCTCAGACCAGCATCTTCCAGCCATGGTGTTAATTTTGGACCTTTCCTTTACCTTTCCTGCACATAGAGCCAAGGTAATCCATCATCCCCCTAAAGCCAGGGAAATTCAATCCATCACTGCTGGATTCTGATGCAGGGCTGTGAGGGGGATGCAAGTCATCTTCCCAGCAGTAATCAAACAGCTGTGATACATGCCACTTTAAGCTTGTATCATCCCATAATAGATGGGTTTCTTCTACATGGGAGCCTGCTGCAAAATCTTCTGACAGATGGACTGTCTTGCAGAGGTTTCTTTTTGCAGAATTTAAGGCTGTGAACTAGTTATTGACAAATACTACATCATCAGTTCCAGCTGAAGACACAGACTAATAAGTAGAACATTGGCACTAATCCTTATTTAATCAGCCTTAAAATGGTAATTTCAAATTGATGAGGGCATAGGGAATAGATTTTATACTTTTAAAGTGCTTCTAAAAATACCAGGAATGTGTGTGTACAACCCAAGGATGAAATTAAAGTGCATTCTGCATGTATGGTGAGTGAAGCATGCTGCAGAAAGCTGAGGCTGGAGTCATACTGGCACCAAAGAATTTCTTGTTTTAAAAACAATGCATTCCCACTCTGGGTTTCAGAGTGTCTGAGGGAGCACAGTTGGTTTATTTTTGCTCTGTGGCTTTTTGTTATTTACTCAAGCCCTTTCAGAGGCTGTTAAAGCATTTTAAATCATTAACAAACTTTAATATAAAAAGTCCCCAAACTTTGGCAAGCTAAAGCACCAGAACTCATTAATCTGAATTCAGTTATCTGTCTAATATAGCCTCAGTATTGACAATATTGACAATAACTTCCCAGTTGTCTTTACTGTATATTTAGAGAACCTGAGACTGATAGCTAAACCTTTAATTTTTACAATTTAACACACTGATTTCTATAGTGCTTTATTTGTTTAATAGTGGTACTGGCTATTATTATTAAATATGACCAATAAGTATTCACATGAAAGCAGAAATTATTTGTAGCCACTTTGAGAGAGTTTCAGCACAAAGAAACAGTGCAGCAGGAGAGGATTTGCTGTTCAGGTGGAGTAATACAAATATTTAATAAGCCTTACTGAGTGCATTGGTGAGCAAACATCAATCTCAATCTGTTTTGAAACTAAGGAAACATGGAACATGCATCAACCATGCAGGTGCTTTGGTTTGGTTTTGGGGATTATGAACTTGATTTAGATGTGAGATTTATCTATGTACAGTTAATTAATCACTTAATGATGGAAAGTAGCTTTGTGGAAACTGAGACCAGGGATGTTAACAGGCACCAAATTAAAGGTGCCCACAAGATATTTAAAGTTTGGGAGTTGTCATTGTATAGGCCTGAGCTATTGGAGTGCAAGTATTCACCTAACCTGAGCAGAAAAAGACTCACTGTGGGCTGCCTTGCTCTGGCAAGTGCTCAGGTCAATTCATCCAGTGCTGTGCCCCTTTAATTTATTTTTGATTTCTTTTAATTTTTAATTTCTTTAATCTAGGTTTGAATAGCTTGTTACACTGCAGCACAGAGTCATTCTGGGGCAAGGATGGAGAATGCAGTGTCTAGAAATTAGCTCAGTATTTTTATGTAGAGATAGCTATATGGATAACAGATCATATTTCTGTGGACAATATTTTGCCTGCTCTGTGAGAAAATCAGACTAAATCAGTAGTAACTTTTGCAACCTTTTCATTTAGCAGCAGTTCAAAACCAAGAATTGAGCCAAATAATTTGAAAAAGCAGCAAAAAAATGGGGTTGTGTTAATGAACTGAACCCTCTATTTTCCCTTTAGTTCTTGTTCCAAACCAGCAAGCAGAGTTAGAGTGTTTTTATAAAGCTTCTGATAGTTGGTACAGAAAATCTGCTGGAGATCATTCTGCACTCTTAAAATATATTTAAACTGTATCTTTTTTTCTTCAGTTTGAAATAACCAGTAGATTTACTTGCATAGATTTCTATCTATTTGATAATCTCTCCATCCAGCAGTTCTGGAGTTACCTTACAGACACAATTACCAAAAGAAGAAAAGGAAATGCACCTGAACCTTATTTTCAAAAGATGATACCAGGAATACTGGGAGATGTAGGAAGCCTAAAGCATTTGATGTGACACCTGGACTACTGAAGATAACCAAAGGAGATAGGGAGGGATGGGTTATGCCCTTTGGTAAGCAGCAGAATTTTGAAGGCCTGTTATAAGCTTATGATGTGCTTTTCTCCCCATCTCTTTTGAAAACACTTCAAACCTAACAAACATCCAGTATGCAGGTAAAAAGAAAATCCACAAACTAGGCACTTTTATTTTGAAAAACTCTTGGAATATACAGGATATGACCACCTTCTTTGGCAGTATCTTGCTGTGAGTAAAACCAGGTGAATGCTGCCCACAAACAGGTATAAAACCCCTTTGTTGTTGTGGGTTTATATTTTGGAAATCTTTTACAAGTCCAGCCCTGGTGTAGCCATTTAGACCATCACCATCCCCAGCAATTTCCCTCTTTCTTCTGCCTCTGATGTCACCTCATGAGAGGAAACCTGAGGCACTGAGTAAAATTATCCTGCTTAGGGTGTTATCCTTGTTTTGTAGAAAACAGGAGTTTGTGCTTTGTAATTGCTTTCTAATCTTTGAGGTGAGAATTGGTTGTGTGTCCTTCCAAATACTAAATGTAGATCAAATAGCTTATGGGAGCTGAGGGAAAGGGTAAAGAAGGAAAAAAATGTGATATAACAACCTTGTGTTTTACAGAATGTTACAACTGTAGCAGTGGTTCTGGTAGAACATGAGAAAAACAGTGGCAAGCAATTCTGAAAATATCTTTTAATACTTAGTGCATAACAAAAAACTGGGAATAAACAGAAGATGATTTGTAAGAGCAGATTCAGACTTAAAGTGAAAGCAATTTAGGCAGAATATACATGTTGAGTAAGCCTCTAGAACTAACAAATATAAACTATAAAATGTTTTTACCAATAGTACAATTAGGTAGGAGACATGCAGCATTTCATATTCATGGGTTGGAGTTCAGGAAAACATAATTTTCCATACTGTAAAAAAAATTCAACAAGGGAGTGAAAAATTTCTTCTGGGTCTTTTCTGGACTATGTTGGTCAATGAAAGCTAAGGCTTTACATATATTAAGCAAGATTAATGATTTTTATTTTCTAAGTATGGTTTTCATTAACATTTTTAATCAGTTGTCATTGTATTTTTCCTAACATAGGTATTATAAAATAATAACATAAATTATTGTATGCTAAACAAAATAGAACAATTCTAGTGCTTTTTTCTAATTTTTAAACAAACTAGAGGACCAGAATTTTAGTGAATTGGTTAGATAGAGGGAAGTGTGGTAAGTTGCTTTATTTTGATGTGTTCTGTCATGAGTTGATATGAGCACTGTAGATGTTGGTGTTCGTCCATCTCCTGTCCAAAAAACTTGAAGTGACATGATGTTGAATACTAAACAAACAGACCTTGTTACCTCATAGCACACTTCAAGGGTGTTGTGAAGATTGATTTGTTCATAACAGTTTCCAGTTCCAAGTATTTGTGTATTAAAAGTTTGGTTTGAGCTTAGAAAAGGGTAAATTAGCTTTTATCAAAGGAAATATTCTAGAAGCTGTAACAATTTGCTCACAGAAATTTATACCTAGGCTTGTCCCTGATCCTACTTTATTGGGGGTTTTTTTTGGACAATAACGTCCAAGTAAAAACGCTTTCCAAAGGTTGGTTGCTGTGGTCCTCAGAGGACAGATTTGAATTAAGTGACAATTTCAAGATCTTGTGGTTTACTTTTTTGAGAACATCTTTGAGGTAGTAACTCAAGTAGAGTGGCAAAAAATATTTGGGGTTTATGTTTAAAATAAAAGCATAGATTTGAGGTTGTGTCCTTTGCTGCAATGCCTCTTTGTAACCATTCCAGGTTGTGAAGTCAATTGATGACTTTTTTGTGTGTGTTTCCAGGCACTAAAAAGGCACTGTCTCTCTAACAAAAAAGACAGGAAAGCTTCTTCCAGAGTCTCCTGAGTTACTCTGACATGTCATTTATAAACATTAAGCCTTATTTAGTAGGTCTAAAAGTTCAAGCTTTTGAGAAAGCTTCCAAATTGCTTCCATGCCTAGCTCATGAAAGGCTCCTTATAATCTAGAGCAGATAAGACAGCTGCAAGGAGGGGAGCACAGTGCCTGCTAGCCAGGGGAAGGGTTTTATTCCAGATAATGTGCTTTGTGGGAGCTGCCACGGATCTGGCTCTCCCTCCATCAGGAGATATCTCGATCAAGATAAAACCATGATAGTCAGTCTCTGAGCCTGCCAGGGGAAGCTACTGGTTCTCATTGTTCATCTTTACAAGGAATAATTTCCAAATATTTCAGATTAGCTACCAGGGAGCAATAGTGTGCTCTTTTTAGTGTGGCTGATTGCTGCAATTTCTGTTACCACTGTGGAAGTCAGCAGTCAAATTCATTTAAAATTTCCATGTCTGCACAACATCTAAAGAGGGAGGGAAGAAGCTGGAGAGGTTCTTTACCAACTTTTGGGGGGGTGTGTTTAACATCTTAAAAGTAAATTTAGAGGAGCTACTCAGATCTTTGCTAGGAATACTTTAATTTTAATAAAGCTTGTACTAGCTTCCTCTAATCTCTAATTGTTTGGTTCAACTGTGTTCTGAGAACTCTGATATGACAAATCCGGAGAAGAAAGTTTGAAAAATACTAATGAGTCCTGCTTATCCATACTGAAGGTAGTTAAAATTTAGGTGAAAATATCAGCACAAAGTTTGAGTGGCAAATAAATTCACTTCTCCCGAGCACACTCGCTTCCATCTCCTGTCTGATGGAGTAAAGTTGGGGTAACAGATGAAATCTAAGTGCAGGGATGGCTTGTTAGAAGCAGCATTCATTTCAGGTGTCAGTGTAACTAATACTCTAAAGCCTTCACTTTCATGTAAGACATGCATGTCTTCAGCTGATAGCTCTCTCTAATGGCACAAAGAGCTCTCAGTAATTAGAGGGAGTGAAACTTGAGCGTTCTGAAAAATGAATTTGGTTCATGTAGAAACTCTTGTCTCTTACTGGCAGTTATTTTCTGTGCTGATTCATATAAGTGTGTGCTCCTGTTGGAAAAGGTAAAGATAGTAATTGTTGATGGGAAAAAGATTGGTTAATTTGTTTCACTGATGCTTGGAAGTTTACATCCTCTTTCTCAGGAGCACCAGCATAGTATCTATATAAGCAGATGTCTTGCAAGAGCCTGACTGTCAGTGCTGTATTATTGAACAGATAATTTAAATATTTACTGGATTTTTTTAATTTTTGTTTTTAATTCAATTTTCTTGGTATACAGGAAACTATCTAGGTGGGATCTCAAATAGGCAATATGGTTTTGCAGAATTTCCATTTAGAGGTTCTAATTTCCTTTGGCAACTCCTGCCCCAAGTCTCCTCAAGCCCTCTGACACCTGGGCTGTTTATACCACTGCAACTGTACTGAGATTGTGCAGGAAGTGCCAATAGTTGCACTGTAATTAAACCTGCATATAAAGTAAGAAAAGGTTGCAGAGGGGAGAGAGAAATTTTGGATGAGAACTCAAATGGAAAAAAGTTATTTTAAATATATTTTACTTATTTATACCTTCTGTGAAATAAAGGGGGCAGAGGGACCCAACTTCCAGAGTGTGCTGTTTGATGAGCTGGTATTTCAGTGCTGGATTCCCTTTCTGACCCTTTCCCTGGTCACACAGCAAATCTCTAACTACTACATGTTCCTTCAGACCTGCATGCCAAATTGGTGATGGCGTTTTATCTGAATGATGGAAGTCAGGGGAAAAAAGAAAATCATAGAGAAAGCTGATGATTGTGTCTGTCACACAGCCGCTGACTTTTCTTTCTCAGAGTCACTGTGTTGGGTTTTCTTTGCACTTCTGAATTGGTGCAGCTTTATGAGCTGCAAGGCTGAGGGCTGGGATGAGCTGCCAGCTATTTGACAGCTCTTGAGGGAGAGAAATGAGAACTGCAAAAGAGGAGGAGGAGGAGGAGAAAGATCCAACTTTGCATGACCTATAAGTCCTCTGGAAATATTAGTCTTTAAAATTTGGTATTTTTGCTCCATACTGACAAATACCCAGTTTAGATTTCAGAAAATTAATATCCTCATTATAAGATAATTTAGCAGCATATGGAGAAACTTCAGGCATTGGAAATCTTGTGAGCAGCGACCTATTGGTATCTCAGTGCTTAGTTACTTCTCACTGGCTGTTCTCTTGCTTGTACAGGATGTGGAAAACGTGCATGGTGTAAATTACATTCCAAGGAGGGATAACAATTTATAAAGTGCCTGTTTTAAATAACTTTATGCATTTAAGCAAAGGAAAACTTTCTTCATTTAAACAAAAGAAAAAATAGTTATGTAATGTAGTTATATTAGTCCTTGGCATTCTTATTAAGTCACTGCTTTGAAGGTGTGAAGAGCTATCACATCCATCGTCTTCATTAGCAATTTTTTGGTCTTTGTCAGTCATAGCAATGTTTAGCATATATAGATGAATAAATGTTGTGTGTATATATTAGTTGTGTATGCATACAAGTTTTAGAAAGTCCAAGTTTTTGTGCTTAAATGGGAAAAAAAAGTAAACAAGAAAAATCTAGTACCAATAAAATGCAAAAACCCCTCTGGTGGGAGATGGATATTAGTTTAATAAATTGTTGGGGTCTGTAAACTCCTTTTTTTTTTTTTTTTTAGTTCTTTTGAGAGTCAGGTTTGAGGGGGGACACTGTGTTCATCCAGGTGGGACTACAGTCTTTCATAAAATCGCAAGTGTGAAGGATGATCCTCATAGCAGAACAGCAAAAAACCAAGAAAATTACATGTAGTTAACCAAAGATACAGTAGTAAAAGGCTTGTTCTGAATGCTCCAGCTAATAGTATATCTTAACCCCAAAGGGTTCCTTTCCCCTTCTCCTCCCCTGGAACTGCTTTTTCATGTTATCTCTGCCTCAAACATCTTGTCTCTGCTCCTTAAGCATCAGCATGGAAATCATAAAAAGGCAGGAAGCTGTGGCTGTAGAAGCTTGAGAAGAAGTGTAAGAGAATGAGATTAATTTAGTCATAGGGACAGAAAGAAATTATTTTTTGGGAGAGCGAGCCCTGCCCCCATGTTTATTCCTAATTTTTAGAGGATGCAATAAATTACTGGTGAATTTGATAACAATTTTATTACCTAAGACTTAAAACTGACTATTTATGGCTTGCAATAATGTTATGGTAGAGATGGTGGTTGTTTTAATGAGGAATGCATTTCCTTTTCCCCAGATAAAAAAGATGTTACATCTGAGTGTGCTCTTTTTATGAAGAACTTGTTGGCAGTTAAAAGTCAGAAAGTCCAAATCCAGAGGTGTTTTTTTCATTTTTATCTTGGTTCTCTGGGGGAAAAAAAAAATTTCTTTGCTTAGTTGTTTATGTACAGATCATCACTGCAGAACTTGGTTCTCCTCCTGCAGTGCAGCAGAAGCAAATGGGACCCTGTGTAGTTCATGGTGTTAAAACATTCATTTGCATCTTTTGAGAACAGCACAAAGATTACCAAAAATTGAGTAGGATCAGCTGAATTGGAAAGTAAAAAATGGTTTCCATTTTAGTTTGAGAGTTATTCTTGATGCTGTTTTTAATGCAACTTCTAAGATGATCATTGCTTTTAGATAACTCAAGTTCTAAATTTGTAAATGTCTAATGACAATGAACAGATAACCTGATATTTACTGTTAGATTTATCTAACAGTAGTAGTTCAGAAGGAATAATCTTTTAAAAGTCCTCTTTAATATAACTGGGTTGTGATCGTTTGTTGACCCACCTCTTCCATATAATGATAATGGGAAAAGCCTTAATCTTTTTTTCCATCAACCTAGTTCCAGGAAAGGAGAGATTTTGCTAAATTAAAGTCTTCTGTACTCCAAAAAAATATCCATAAATTGTATGTTTTACATGCATTTATAATACGTAAAGTTCTGCATACAAACACAACAACAGCATAAAGAAGATTACATAACAATAACATAAAGAGTGTTTCAATAACTCTCCCTAAAAAAAAAAGAAAAAATTAGAGAGAAAAGAAAAATTGCAAGCAGTTAGAACTGGAAATTAAAATTTACTAGTCTCACTGCATTTGAAAGTTCTTACTAATGAATGGTAAATTGTGCTTTTCCATTAATTGCAAAATAAACATGATTTAAACAGCTGTTGCAGGAGGGGAATTTGCAATTTGTGATGCATGATTTCATTGCTCAAAAAGAAACTATCACTTTGAATCTTCTTTCTTGAATCATCTTCACCAGCCAATCCCAGCTTGAAATTACTTGTTTATTTTGTTGACAGAGTATTTTGAGAGGTCAGTGAAATTAGGAAGACCAAATATCAAGACAGAGATAAAATATTTACTTCAGTCTGTGGTCTGTAATAGCCACAACCCAAATTTTGTATTGTTGAAATTAAAATTATCTTTAGTGGATAGATCTCCATTAATGGAAGAACAGAAAATATTTCAACAACAAAAGTATCTCCAAGAATTTTTACTGAGATCCTATTAGAAGATCCTGGTAGTTCTTCAGTCTTTAAAGAAAATGGAAAAGCACAAAAGTAGCATCAAAAGTATCTTTGGTACTAAAAAGCAATCTGGCCCTCTATACAAATTTTGAGCTTGCTCAGCAAATGACCTATTATATAATTTTTTCAACAAGATCAAGAAAATTAAGTGTGACATTATTAGGATAGCACATACTGTGGGTTTAAAACAGCTACAATAACCAATATTAAAACGCTGACTTACATGAAAACAAAAATGTGGCAAATTTAAACGTTTTTAATTTTGACACATCAAAGCCTTTTCGTTTCCAGCAAGTGTTGTTTCCTGTTTTGCACTAATCATCACTTCCACGGCATTTTAAAATTTATTATTCTTTCTTTTGAAAAAAGCTTAAATATTAGTAGCCAGCAGATATTCATATAATTGCAAGTGTCAGTCACCTCATCATGTGTATCAAATGCATTTTGAATCCAGAACATTGTTTTGAAGTTGTAGGTTTAATTCTCCTGTGGTTTTCTTGCTGCCATTATGCTGAACCCAGCTACCATACACAGGGTTCAGAAATTGTGTATTGTTGGATCCACAATGAACTTAAAAATCAACAAAACTGTTGCAAGTAAAAACTATTATTAAGCAAGTAATAAATTTTGGCAAATTAATACTATATCAAAAATGCAGCAGATAGTAATTACTAACCTGGCCTACTCCTCAAGTTCAGCCCCCAAAAATGGAAGAATAGCTTGTAAATAGGGGAAAAAATTAAAAATCTGCATTTTTTTTTTTTTAAAGCTTTAAAATTACATGGGGAAAAAGAAAGGAAAGTAAATGGTTGCTCTAGTCCATTTAATCTACTTTCTTTCATCTTTGTTTAGGAAAGATTTTATTTCTGCAGATTGCAAGGGGTGGCACTGGGACTAGGAAACAATCCTAGAGAAACTTGTGGGCAGAGGCAAATAGAGATTAATAATAATAAATATATCTAAAAAGGGTAATTTTAGAATCATCATACATACTTCTAATACTGTGTCAGGAAAATGGAGATTTGTTTAAAATTTATGCTTTTTTTTTTTTTTTTCAAATATGGTGCTTAGACTTTGTCCTTTTTTCCATATTTTGTTGTTCTTTAAGGGGTTTTGTTAAAATAATAACAGACAGCGGTTGTTTCTGAACTGGCAATTTTCATTATGTGAAAATTAAATATATTCATTTAGCCTGATGATGAAGTGTCTGTACAGCACACTGCCCACAGGGAGACCAGCTGCCACATGAATTATCTGCCTCCCTTTGCCTCTTCTGGGGAAAGCAAAGCTGTTCTGTGACTGGTGGAGGAGTCTGAAAAGATTTCATCTCCAGTTCAATGAACACTTCTCAGTCTTGAAATGGCCATCTCAGATATAAGGGAACATCTTGAAAAGTTTGGAGGGGCTGTATGTTAACTTTTTCCTGAAAATTATTTTCTTCAAATTGGGAATCCAGAAAAATTTTCCAGTAATACAGGCAGCAATAGAAGTGCAAGACAAACATTAAAAGCAAAAAGATATTTTGTATTTTTCTCAGAAAATGTCCCTCTTTCCTGAGGGAGATGAGTTCCAAAGAAAAAGGGTTTTATGCATTTCCAAAATGCTGAAGAAATAATCTGTTGTCCAGCCAGTGACTGTTATGTAACAGTGCCACATATAGATGGAAAATGGAAAAATATAACTATATAGGACTTATTTTAGTAAACCTTTTTATAGATATATAAATATAAGGCATGTATGTATGAAACAGCATAGCATGCTAGAGAAAGAACCAGTTTCTTTCACACTTCTCCATTTGGGTCTACATTAAGCTGATTCACTTGTGTTTGCTCAGTCCTGTGGTAATCCTAGAGACTTTAACTTCCTCCATAATGGAAAAGTTATTTTCTTTAAGTTGGTGATATAATGTGATGTGGTTTGAATGGGTGCTTGTCTTTAAAACAGTCTGAGAATGCATGAGTCAGAAGATTCATAATTGTTTGACAAAAAGTTGAGAGGTCTTCAAAATGCTGCTCAGAATACCATGAAAGGCACAAAAATTGTAGTATCTGACTGTGGCTGAGGTGAAAAGAATATTTTTTTTTTTGTATTATGTAAAAGAATCATTATTTGTATCATTATTTGTTGGAAAGAAGCTGCCTCACTGGTCAGTATAAATATCCCAAGTAGAAAATCAGCTCCTGCCTAACTAAGGCATGTGTTGGACCTCTCTTCCAGTGGGTAAAGAAATTTCTATGTCAGAGGAAGGAGATTTAGCAAGAAAAAACAATTCTGTGAGAATACAGTTAGTTTTTCTCTCGAAAGAAAATAATTTGGTGAAGGGGAGCTTGGACAGATTTTGTATTTCTTCTTTTTAATTTTGCACATTTGACTTGTTTTAATTAAATTTCTGATAAATTTCATTCGATCCATTTGTTGGTGGAACATATTTTGTATTCTAGAACAATCACCTGCAGGCATGTGGGAGATTTTTATTTTTTTAATATTCTTCCACCCCAGTGTGGATGTAAACTATGACAGAGCATTACAGTGTGTTCTGTTTTAGATCACAGGAGCAGTAAATTACTTTTAAGCTCATGCTGGACACCGGTTTGTTTTTTAACCTTAAAAAATGCTTACTTTATGTGCTTAAGAAAGTACTTCTAGCGAAATCATACTCTGTGTCTGATGATTTTTTTTTTTTTCTTCTTTTCTCATCATTTTTACCTATTCATTAAAATCACCAGCTGGGTAGCTTCTTTAATATACTTGTGAATCTCTTCGGAAAGCTCTTCTACCAGTAATACTTCACCTCATGCATATATAAAAGCAGCTGCTGACCAGAGAGCAGCTTATGGCTGACAGAGTGTCAGCCTTATGTGCAACACCTGCCTCAGCTTTTTCTGTGCTGTAAACAACAAGGTGAGAAATAAGCACACCATGGAGCAATTGAAACGCAAAAGGAATTCTAATGCGATGTGGATAACTCAGATTGGGGGAAAAAACAACCCACAAAGGTGCAAAATAAGTCAGTAAAAATGAAAGGAATGTTTTGTGCATTCTCCACCTGCATTTTCCACTGAAATGGCAAAGTTAGTTGACTGCATCTTTTAATCCTGGTATGTGATGATGTTCACAGGGGTCTTGTGTTGAGGGAAGAGACGAGGATCTGACTCCATGTTTCAGAAGGCTTGATTTATTATTTTATGATATATATTACATTAA
>JAWWEX010000001.1:5987887-6090755 GCA_035583215.1 Arremon brunneinucha | reverse complement strand
TGTTCCTGAGGCCTCTCAGCTTCTCAGGAGGAAAAATCCTAAGGAAAGGATTTTTCATAAAAAGATGTCTGCGACACTGGCATATAGGTAGAAGATCAAATTAATTTTTCTCACAACAAATGTTACTGGTATTTGGTGTAAGTCTGTTGGTCTTATTTGAGTTTTTTTCCAAACCTGGATGCTCTTCCTGAATCACAACAAGCAAGGGCTGGATGTGCCTTAAGTGTTTACTTATCTTAACCCCCTACATAAACATGGCACCTTTATATTGGTTGTCAAGAACATTCAGGAAGAGAGATTGTGCAGTGGGTTGAGATTATCTCTTTGATTGCTTTAGTTCTTTTATAAATGGATTTTCCTTCTCATGTCTTCCAGACAGTCAAAAGGGAATCTTTTATTGCAAACCAGGTCCATCTCTTTGTGCCCTCCAACAGAGAAAGGGCAAAGAACTGAACAACTGTTCTCACAACTATTGGTGTATCAGGAACCTTTGAGTCCAAAAAGCAAACATTTTGAGATGCACACACACAAAAAAAGCTTTCTTTTACCTTTTCTTAAAAATCATACATTTTGATGCATGTGTAATTTGAAAGCTTTTTCTTATGTAGGTTTACATTTGAGTTTGGAAAATATGTTCTTCAAGGAATGCCACATAGAATTAATATCTATATTGGTCAAAAGATGACAAAATTTAAGAGTCTTGTGCATGTTTTGCACATGGTAGTGGACAGTCAGCAAGACATGAATAAAGAATATTTAAGGCTGACTCCTACCTTGAGAATCCAGATCAGATTCAGCAATTTTGTCATGACTGGTGCAAGTTCCAGCCTATTGAATTTGAAATTTCTTGTTGAAGAAATGCTAGTTGCAGTATGCTCAATTCCAAACTTTAACTGCCTGATTAAAAGCGTACTCTATGTGTAGCATGGATATTTATCCACAAATATCTTGCCTATTTTTTTCTTTTACCAATTTCAATTGCTGTAGTTGTTTTGCTTTTCTTCTGTCTGTAAAGCATTTTGTCTCAACGTATTTTTTTGAAGGTAGTGTTGGGGGTTGTTCTTTTTCTATATACAGATGCCAATGCTGTGTAAAACTAATTCTAGTAAAATTCTGAATTCTAGGAGCCTGTTTAAAGAAATATCATTTCTTGTGAACTTTTTCCTCATATGTATGTGTACCTGATATGCCACTGAGCCAGATTTCTCTTTTGAATTCATTTCCATATCAGAATCTTCACTCAGGCTTTCAGCATAAGAGGGACAACACCAAAATCAGTGATTTATTGCCAGTCAGAAGGCAGTGTGACCTATCCAGCTGTTGCATATCTAAGCAGTTAAAATTAGCTCCTGTCTGGCCATTTTGGCAGGTGTATGGAAATAACAAAACAAGTTCAGACTCTTTCTGGGTCTCTGGTAGAACTTCCCATCTTGTGACATTATTGCAGATTGATGCTTACATTTCTATTTGTGTTTCTGGAGAGCTAGTAAATAGTACAGATTGTTAATTTAAGAAATGTATTTATATGCAATCTCATTAACCATTATTTCTTACTGAAACCTCAAATAAACATGATTAGTAAGGCATTTAGGAAAGGTTGTAAGATTTCTTAGTGCCTCTGCTCAAGTCTAAAATTCCTGTTCAGTATGAAAGTTATTTCTGACAAAAATCAGGTATTTCACATTTTGTTGTTACTATTATATTTTTCCACTAATACATTTTGTGTCAGTACCAGCTTCAGTGTTTTCAGGACACAAAAACCCATGAAGAACTTGAGAAGCATAGGGTTTTCAGTGCTTTCATGGATTCTATCTTTTCATGTAGTTTGTTTTATCTCCAGATATTTGCTAATGAAAGTTCTCAAATAATTTGTGGGGGCCTGAAAATAATTTTGCTATCTAGCTGTCATTATTTCAAGGGTAAGAAATATACAATGGCAAAAAAAACTACAAAATATGCTCAATAATGCCTTTTCCTTTCACTGTTAGGATAATTAGAACATTTTTGCATGCTGCTTCATATTTTTCAAAGCATGTCTTCATATTTCTTCTATAGAACATGAAGTTCTAAATCAGTCTCAGTACTTTTAGCTCCAAATCTAACAGGTTTTAGTGTACATTTCTCTAATGAGTTGCCAAAATCTTGCACCTGTTTTTTCCTCTTTTACAGCACATGCTTTTTATAAACTTCAGGTAAACCTCTCCACTGAAGATTCTCTTAGACCTGAAGTAACCAAGAAATTCTTTGATTACTTCAGAATCCCTGTTGATCTTCAGGCTGTGTTTTCCCTTGCCTTGTAGGGATTTGCTGGCTTTTTTAGGGTGACACAGTAATGAGATGATATTTTCACTTTTAACTGCATAGTGTGTGTTCTTACAGAATGAACATGCACACATCCAGTGCAAAATGAATTACTGGTGAAGTTTCGCTGTGTTTAGAAGCAGCAATACTAAAAAAAAGAAAAAAAGAAAAAAAAAAGAGCAGACTAACATTATTAGCATCGCATTTCTGCTTTTGGTCAATGTAAATGAAAACCTCACTGAGATTTTGCATTTTTGTTTAATTTAATCTATTCATCAGTTTTATTGAAAGTAATGTAAAGTGACAATTAATTCTATCATATTTGGCTAATGTGTAACTCAGCTGTCATGCACCCAGAGAGATTCTTTAGGGTGTTCAGCTGTCATGTGTAATTTATAGTACATTTCTGTTGCAGGACAGAGGCAGATTTAAAGCTGAGTATATATGGTTTTGTTTCTCTGAATGGAGAGGAAGGATCTGAAAACATTCTTTTTAAAACTGGATTTTTATATATTTGCTTTGGTAATATTGACCTCAGACTTCTATAATGACAAAAAAAGATTCAACAAGTCAACAAAAAAGGATTCTTGCAAAAACATTCTCGGTTACATGCCTGTTTTTAGGAAGAAGAGGTCAGAAACAGTAGAAGAGATCAGATTATATCAAAGTAACAACTCACCCAATGAAATAATGATAAACAAAGTCAATCATGCCATTCACAGAGAGTTGTATCTCATGCCAGCTCTCTCAGTAGGTTTTCCCACGTGTCCCCTCCTGTACTTAGTACTCAAAATATTGATTTAAACAGTGTAATTTATGATCAAAGGAAATTAATCTCAGTGGAATAAATCAAATATGTCACCCATGAAGGGTAATCATCTTTCATTTTCTCAGCTCTTGTTCCATCCTGGATTTCTTTCTTCTCATACTTGTGAAGTAACAGATGCTACTTCCATATACAGTAAAATAAACATTTCAGTGTTTTAAACATATTATGCTGAATAAGGAGAATTGATAGCAGAACTTTTAAAACTACTTTGTTTTTATGATGACCTGCCCATGTTTTTTATAAAATTTTCTTTTTTGTTTTAATTTCTAGATAACTTTTCAGCACAAATAAACCAGACTCTCATAAAAAAACGTATTTCAGGGTTTTTTTGGTACCTCATTCCTCTGTTGTGGTTTTAACAATTTATCCAACCTCAAGAACAATGTCTGTACAAGTAGCATGGGTAGCAAAGCCTTTGATGTGATGATTTATCAGTTGTCTTGCTGGGGTTTTTTGTCTGAAATGCTGTGCAAAGGACAATGAGGTCATATTAAAAAAAAAGTATTTAAAAAAGTCTTGCATCCTTTAACTCCAAATTTTCTAAAATATATGAACACCAGTGTCATATGTGAAACTATATCAGCATAAAGGAACATTTTCTCCTGAGACATGTATTGTTTTGAAACATTTGGAAGCAGAAAAGCAACTTTGAATTTTGGCTGATATACTCTTTGCTCTTTATAAAGTATTGCACCACCAGGGCAGTTTTACATTGCATAATTTGTACCAACTTATGCAACCAGAGACAAATTAGTGAAAAATATAAATAATTGAATGATGAACTAAGAAATTAGATTTCACCTGTCTTTCAAATCCTTCTTGATAAGCAAGACTAATTTTACTGAGATCACACAGCATGCTGATTCCTGAAATTAGAGGTTTAGCATCTGAGTGGTGGCAGCCCTGACCCTTTATACACTGCTTTAAAACATCTTTGCTTCTTAATCAAGAAAACAAACAAAAAGCCCCAAACCCACCCAAAAAACCAAAACAAAACAAAAAGAAAAAAAAAACAAACAAACAAAAAAAAAAAACCAAAAAAACCAAACAAACCAAAAAACACAAACAATCAAAAGACAAAACTGGAAAGAAATAATGATAATACCCCAATTTTAGAGAAATAAGATATAGGATGTATTTAGCAATATTCGCATTGATTTTTGTTTTATTTCCATGATAACTTTTGTGTTGTGTTACTCAGATTTTTAAATGTTCTATTTGCATTATTAGTCAAGAAGAAAACACTGATATCATAAATCATTATTTGAATGTGGCAGGTTTTTTTTCAGTTGCATATTCCTAATGTAAAGGGAAAAAATACAGGATATTTTTGACAGCATTGCAATATTGAGTTGATATTCATGTTATATTCTATGTAGGCATTTAAATGCCTTCCCACTGAAAGTATAAATATTTGTGGGATTTCCAGGATAGATTATGGTGGACTTTTTTTACTGATATTCAATGTTTAAATGAAATTTCAGTTTGCATCTTTTTTATGTGGTTATTTTTTTACTTTTTGCCCATTTTATAGCTTATTTGTAATTCATAATCTGTGTTCTCTCAGAAGTGTCTCTTTTCTACTGCGTTTTCAAGTATGTTTAGCTTGGGTGAGCTTCACTTAAAACTTCTACATTCTTCCAGACAAAAATCAGCAAAGCAGAAATTTTTACAGCTTCTGATTTGGTACCACTAGCTGCAGAATGAGGAAACCTTTCCATTCTCTTAATTTATGTCTCAAAAATTGTTTACGTATTTCATATACAGAGGAATAATTACAGCAGGTTTCAGCTCAGAATATCTTCACACATGTTAATTAGGACAATTATTTTGCTGTGGTATGATTACTCAGACCTTCATGTTCTGTTAAATGAGAAGCAAAGATGTGATATTTCCGTGAAGTTAAAATATTTGTGGTGATTTCTTATAATATTTTTGATCAGGACTTAATTACACGATCAGATTGTTTTGACATGAGGCATCTTGCTGGATACTTGAGAGATTAACATGGATGTGAGCAAGCAATTTATACAGCTGCTAAGAGCTGGGTGACTTACTGTGCTAACAAGTGTGTTAAAAAATTAATTTGGAAAGGAGGAGAAGATCTGTTTGAGGAGGAGATCCTCAGCTTGCTTTCAATATCACAGCATCGTGTTCTGCCACACTGTAGAACAGGTAAACAAGAACAGAATGAGATTTTATTGGAAAATAACTGATTCACTAGAAGTAAAAGCATTTAGGATTTTCTCCCTAATTTCCTGCTACATTGAACCTGTGATTTCTGAGTAGAATTGCCACATGTGGAACAAAAGCCCACAACCCAGTAAAAGGTGTAAGGATTGTTAATTTGCCTCTGTTCAAATCTTGCTCATTACTTCATCATTACCAATCTGATTGCTATTGGGCAAAATAATTTTTTGTCTTCCTAATATTTTTCAACTTTATGCTCTGGTTTTCCCTTCAAGTTCCTAAAGGGAAATGTTAGAGATTAAGTTTAGAGGGTTTAGAGGCTTTGTATGAATTTTTGCATGCCTCTGACTGTGTATTACCAATATATTTCTTAAATTAGAAAGCTTCCATTTGATTAGTTTAGGCTGTTAACAGGAAATTGGTTTTTAACTAACTTAGGATTTGAAAAAGATTCATTGGGAAACAAGGATTTCAATTTTAAAAATAGAGCAAGTCACTTTGCCTCAAAGGATGTACAAGTGTTTAATGGAGAGTAATGTGAGAAAGTACCTGAGGCACTGTAGAATTTGATTTTTTTTTTAAATCCAGGTGAACTCTCAGAACCACTAGATATATTCATCCAACAAAAGTATCAACAAATGTGCAGTAACATTAAAAACAGTTCCACCATGATTTTTATGATCACAGATGCATAAAAACTAATTTTTTACCAAACTTCTAGTCACTACAGTTTGGTTGCTAGTAAGTATTCATTTGAAGGTAAGGGAATGATATCAAGCTTCATTGCTTCTAGATTTCCTATGAAATCTGATGTATAATTCATGATAAAGGGTCTGAAGTTCATATCTTGCCTTAGCATAATTTCTTTGTTCTTCACAAGTAAGCTTGTCAACACCCTGATTCCTCACTTCATTTAAGTCATGACTTTTGTGTTAAATTATAGACACAAATCATTCCAGTGATTTGTTATGTGAGCTGGCAGAGGCAATTATTGGAGCAATGGCTAGAACAAGGCCTTGAGAGAGCTGTTTTTCTCAACAAATAAATTGAATTGGCTGAGAAAATTTGTTTCCCCAAGAAATAGAACCCATGCTTTTCAGTTGTATTCTGGCTTTCTGCAAGAAAAAAAAAGCATAAGCCACATCTTTTAGTGGTTTTCTGGTTTGATACCAGATTTTCTTGTTTAGTCTTTTTTAAGTTTCTTCATAGAGTACGTCCTTGTTTTTCAGAGCACATTGATTTTTTGTAAAGAAGGACTAAAGTTGCAGAGACCAAATAGATGGATGGAGTTAAACCGCTGGTGTTTGGCACTTGATCACTTAATATTCAAACTGAATTGTAGAGTTGTTTTCCTCTTTGATGGACAAGAGTTCTTGTGTTCTAATTTCAGACAGATACAATCTTTAGTTTTATTTCCTTGATGTTTGAAAAGTAGCTGGTTTAAGAGATATCATCTCAACTGTATGTCTCAAGTGCTTTGAAAACTGTGTCCCCCTCTGGAAAATTTATTTCTTCCTCAAGTTTTACTTCAGTAAGAATTAAGTTTTTAAGTTATACTTTCAGGGTACATCTAATTTATACTATAACTTAAACTTGAAAAGACACATTTTTTCATCAGTTGGCTTAGACCTGGGAGTCAAGGTGAATGCAGAATGTTTCATCAATAGAATCACAGCAAAGGAGTTTATGGGAACAATATTTCTTGAAGAGCACTGCTGGCAAAACTAAGTGGTGCTTTCTCATGTGGATTCCATTGAAACACCTTAATAATGTTCTGACTGTGCTTTTGAAATAACTGCCAAAATCACAAATAGCCAAGTTTAGACTGCGCCTGTGATAACAGCAAAATTAAAGATTAGGTATTGGTTCCAAAGTCCTTTGATCTTGTGTTTTTAAGGATGTTTTGGAAAGCTTCTGGTATTTCTGTTCTGAACTTTAAATAGGAAACATGCACTTGATTAAAAATAAGTGTCATATTCATTACTCTGTAATGGACAGCACCTCTAATATTCTATCAGAAGGAAAATGTTTAATCCATTTCACTTGCACTTGAAACTAGCTTGTGTTTTTGTTGTAGAATATAATATAGGGTATATCAAATGTCACAAAGTCTGCATTTCCATGTTTTGTAAGGTTTCAGAGTTACCTTTATTAGTTTCTTGTCCCAAATTCAACTTCAGGAAAATCAGGAATACATTTTATGCATAATTATTTTACAGAGGAAAATTAAAGAACAGGCAGGCAGAATGTGCTTGCCATGATTTCATGGAAGCTGGTAAAGAGAATAGAGATTTCCTCACCTTTTAGATTTTGATTTTTATTAAGATATAGCAAATGCTGTATTGCTGAAGCTGCAATTACTTTTTTTACTATAATTATTATACTGATGATGAATTTGTAAAACTTTTGACAGTAATAATGGTTATGAGTAATCAGTCATTTTTGTAATGAGAGACTCCAGAGCAAGGGTGCTACTCAAAATTGAAAATCTGTGACACCAAAGATTTGGTGGCACTGTTAGTGTCTTTAGGATTTACCTTCCTCTGTCAAAACCCTTCCACTTTTAGCATTCCAGCATTCAACTGAAAATCAGAATGGATAGATGAGAGGAAAAAACCCAAAGAATTAATAGCAATTCAATTAAATCAGCAAATTTTAGGAAATTAGACAAAGAAAGATTATAGACAGAAGAGACACTTCTTACATTCCAGCTATTTTTGTTTCCTAGTTGCAGCTGGCTGGATAATTTATTTCAGGGGGGCTCTGAAAAAAATCATTTGAGTTTGTAACAAAGCCTCACGATTTGAATTTCTTCATCAAATGATTTATAAATGAAGTATTTAAAATTTCTTTGCAAAGAATCATAGTAATTTTTTTGGGCTTAATGACATCTTTCAAAAGTCTATAATACAAAGCAACGATGTTTAAAAATGAGAAGTAATGGTAAAAGAAAAAAGCTAAGTGTTTTGTAGGAAAAGCTCCAAGTAAAATGTTTTTGACAGGTTCTGAGTATGTTTTTTCTTTGAAATGCATTTTCTCCAAAATCAACCCATTTATTTTACTAATTTAAGCTGCACTTTATTTAAGACTATGCCTCAGTTGTTTCTGACTCCTTTTTTATGTCCCAGTATCTTGTGGGTGTTTAGACCGCAGCAGGGCATTTAGACCACACTTTTTTTATTAAATCAGGTATAAATGACTCTTGGTGTGCCCCTTTCCCTGTCTGAGGGAGCTGCAGCAATGTCACCTCGTACCTCTGTCCTTTCCCACTGCTGTGGTTCTGCTCTGCCATGGTGCAGACCTGCAGGTCTGGAAGGGTGGAGCTGGTAAGGAAGGAGGCAAGCTGTGCTTCAGGATTTCTCTTCACTGAGCACAATAATTTCCCTTTTCTGCAGTGCCTCCCAAATGATTTTAAGCTGCTGTTTATCCCCTGATGCTGCTCCCTTGCTCGTGCTCTCCCCCTGTGTTGTGTTGGAACTGGAGGGACTCTGCATTGCACAAGGAACTGCATAAAATGCATGGCTGGGGGGAGATGGGGGTCTGGAGCGATAATCCTTGAGGACAAAGGATGGCTTGAAAAATGTCAGTCTGGTGGGTGCATCAAGTGTAAGCCAGAGGAAACATGAACAAGGGAACAGGGATATATTATGGCCTTAAACTGCAGCAGGGAGAGTTTAGGTCAGACACCAGGAAAGAATTCTTCACTGGAAGAGTGATTGGGCACTGGAATCATCCGCCCAGGGAGGTGGTGGAGTCGGCATCCCTGGATGGGTTTGAAAACAGACTGCATGTGGCACTCAGTGCCATGGTTTAGCTGATGAGGTGCTAGGTCATAGGTTGGACTTGGTCTCAAAGGTCTTTTCCAACCCAGTCGATTCTGTGACTCTTTTGTAGGGAAGGGATTTTGCAGGGATATGCCTAATCTGAGTTTTGTCTGTCAAAGCATGCTTGGATTTTACTCTGGTCAGAAATTGCTGCTATGGTAGCTGTAATGATGTATTTTTCAGGGCATTAGCTTTCCATCTATCTCTCAGTGAAACTCATGTAGGAAGGATCTGCAGAAGCCAGGCAGTGAGGAGCAGCAGAGAGTTAGTGGGTCTAGAAGGCTGCCCTTGAATCAGATAAAGAAAAATACAGGTAGATACTGCATGCTAAAAACTTCACAGAAATAAAATAGAGAATAACCTCAATCTCTTTCCTATTTCTCTGTTACTTCAGAAAAAAAAAAAAGAAACTACATAGTCTGAATTTCTTGATTCCAGTTGAACTTGTTTATCCTACATAATGTAATTTTTTTTTTTTTTTCATGGAGTGAAATCCTACTTCTACAAGTTTACCCTGAGAATTCTGGTTGTTTAAATTCTGTGTTGCTTTGTTCATACTTTTCCATTTTTTTTTCTTTCTATGAGAATTTATGGTTTTTAATTGCATTGTACTTGTTTAATGTAACATTACATGCTCCTTGAACTTTAATCTTAGTAGTACCAGAACTTCTATCAATGTTTCGTTCCCTCTCAGGCCACATACAATTCTATGGAGTTTTTATTCAGAGTGTTGCCACAACAATGAAAATTAGGATTGTTGTTAAAAGCATTGAAATATGAAAAAAATAATTATGAGGATGTAATGCAGAATATCAGTTTCTTTACACTAAAGCCCTGATTTGCAAAAGTGAGTGAAAGATTGACTTTACGTTTCCAGGGATGATTAGCTGCCAGCTCTAATCAAATTGAGAAGTAATTAGCAAATCAAAACTTGATTAGCTCTTTGCTTGATTTACTAAAATTACAGTTTATGCAGTTTAAACGATGGGGGAGGGGAAATGGCTCTCCTCTGCCTGCATCCCACTGCTCTGTACCAGGGCAGCAGGAGAAGGGGGATCATGGCTTGTGCTGCTCACCTGCTGCTCCCCAGCACCAATACCTGGGTGGAAGCGATGCTGGAGAAGCAAAGGCTTCATCCCTTTCCATCTGTGGAGTGAACGTGTTGTGAGCAGCTGTGGAAAGCTGCTTGGGATGCAGGTGACCCAGATAACCTGGATTTGCATTGCCAGTGCTCTTCCTCCTTCGTGAAGTGCTTCAGTGTTCTCACACAGTTATTAAAATGTGAAACCTGTGCATGTGATTCTGCAGTGGAATAAGTTATCTAATTGATGCATATAATGCTGTAACAATGCAGGCAAGGTTGAAAGTGGCAACAACTCATCTTGACGGTGTGAAAATTCAGTTTTCATATCTGTCACCTACTGGCTGTGGGATATTTGCCTTTGATTAATTTCTGTTTTTCCTCCCTGTGGGGCCGGTACCATACAGTTTGTTCTTTTACATTGTTGAACTTTGAGTTTCTGAATGAAAAATAAATAATCAAAATGTAACTGAAGATGCTCGAATAAGTACCCCTCTAGCTACATAAATCAAATACAAAATACTATATTTTTATCTTCATGAGACCAAAACTATGTCTGGTTTTTCAAGTATTCAGTTATTAGAATCTTCCTTGTCTGTTTTCTCCTTGAGATTACATGGCTGTAATGCTCTCTGCATTTACATTGGGACCAAGACACGTTTTAATGCATCTTTTATACTCGAGTCTTATTTGTTACTGAAGTAACTGCAGTGGAGAGCTTCTCAGAATTAATTTAATGGCAGAATTAGCAGGCAAGCTGTAATCCCATTGAAGTACCTAAAATCTGCACTTTTAGGAGGTAGCTTTATTGAAAAGCAAGAGGTTTAAAACAAATTCAGAGTAGAGTGCAAGATGCTATTTTTTTTTTTCCCCTGGAAATGCCGTGCCAGTATCTTAAAAATAAAAAATACCATTTAATTAAACAGAAGACTAGAGATACAAGCCTAGTGATATTACAGTATAAAGTATTGCAGAACTGCTGATAGAGAGCCCAGTTCTGCTCTTAAATGCTAGGTATGAAACACTGATTAAAGCAAATGGAATCTTCGTTGTGTTTGTATATCTGAGAGCCAAATGGTTTTCTCATATAGTCTACATTTCAGAGTACATTCCAGCAAAGTTGAAGAAAAAAAATGGATGCTCTTTTCAATGGACTTTTTCTTTTTTCTTTTAGTTTTTAGGGCACTTTATTTTCAGACATGGGTTGTTTATATAGCAATTTAATATATTGAGTATTTTTGCCTCAGGCTGCAAGGTTGTGGCATGGCAGCTGATCTATTTCTCTTTTGGATTAAGTATTTAATCCATAAAATTTTCCTTACTCTAAGGGACTTGGGTAGCTTTAAACATTACTCTTGGGCTTTCCAACTTGTATAGACTATTAAATGAACTGCTGTGTATTTTTTATCAAAACCTTTTTTGTTTTTACTTTTTCTTGAGCTCTCAGGAACTGCACTGAACTTACTTTCCCTGATTCCTTTCCTCCTGCGGACTCAACCTGCTGTTTTAGGTGCATTTGGTCTTTTCCTGCATCTGCTGATAAGGAAACCTTTTTCCCCTTGGGCTGGATATAGTGTCCCCACCATCAGCTGGCAGGGATTGTCACAGGGTGTCACCTCCAGGGCAGCCCTGGCACTCAGGGAAGCACAATTCCTTCACCTCCAGCTGGGATGTGCTGCTGGAGGAGGCAGATCTCGAGAGGAGCAGGAATCCTTGACAGGCAGAGCTGATGGTTGATGGCTCTGTGAATGGGGTGTATGTGATGTGTGCTGAGATAGGGGAGGGATTAAGCTGATTTCTCTGATGTCCCATCCAATGCTCAATTCAGGGGCCTGATAGCTGGAACTTCAAGCTGAGAGAATTTGTACACTTAGAAGGAGGACATTTCACGTAATAATTTTCAGATTAAGTTCTTAAAGGAATAAGCAGAAAAAAAACCCCAAAAAACAAAACCAAACCACACTTTTTTGTGGGTTGGTTTTTTTTTTTTTTCATTATTTATGTAAAGGCAATGGATCTGTTGCAACTGTGTTGCTGTCAAGGCTGATTTTAGTTACAGAAAACAGAGTTTTCGTTTTAAGGCGTGCGGAGTTTGTTTTATTGCTTGGAAGTGTTGTGATGGGAGACAGCAACATTGAATAAAAGTATGTATTTGTCAAAGAATAGAAGATATTGTTTTGACAATGAGAATGAGGAATATGTAACTGAAACTAATTTCCAAAATTGTTTGCTGTTGTGTTCTCTCAGAGTTTTATTTACATTTCCAACTACTTACAGCTTTTGCTCTGAATTACATTGTTTGCAGTCATTGTTTTACTGATAGAATTTATTGTTTTTAATAAAAAGAATAGGTCAGCTAATTTCACTTTTTTAAATTAAAAGGATTGTCAGAAAAGCTTTGGAATAAATCTCAGCTTTCCTTCCAGGCAGTAGGTTTATAGGCTGTGATAGAGGTCTGAAAGGCATTAAGAGATCTAAGGAATATTTTTGTCTCATGGGTGGCTTGGTTCAGGATGTTTCTATCATAGAAAGTTGCAATCTTTCAGGCTGAATTTTGGCTTTGTTTTCATATAAAAGTGGCTTTTTTGAGTGGAATGACTGTGTTTTCCATTAAATTTGCACTGGGACAAGTAGCTTTCTCCAGAGCAGCTCATATGGTGCAGTGCTTTGCATTTGTGGGTAAACCAGTGTTGGTAAAACAGTGATTTTTGGTGTTGTTTAGTGCAAAACCTTGGTTTTATGCAGCCCCACAGAGACTGGAAGGCTGGGAATGGGCAAGAGGTTGGGAGGAGACACAGGACAGCAGGGCCTGGCTCACCAAGGGGATATCCCATCCTATCTCATCCCATCATTGGTGTGCTCAGACATAAAAGGTCAGGACAGGAGAAAAAAGGGACATTCAGGGTTAAGGTGTTTGTTTTCCTAACAGCCATTAATGTGCTCTGAGTCTCTGCTTGCCTGGGAGGTGCTGAACATCTGCCTCTGATGGGGAACAGGGGATTTTGCTGTATTTGCACACACTGCTTTTGCTTTTCCCTATTAACATGCCATTGTCTCATTCCACGAGTCTTCTTGCCTTCCTTCTGTTTTCTCCCTACCCCACAAAAGAGTGGAGTGAGCAGGAGGCAGGGTGGGTGTTTGGCTGCTGGGCAGGGTCAGGATCCTGCTGAAATGATGGAAGTGAAAGAAGCTGCTCTTCTTGGCTGGCTTAAAGGAAGCACTCACAGCCCTCAAGGGGAAATCCCTGGGAAGCTCCCGGTCCTTTTCTCATTCTCCTACTTTTTTTTTTTTCCCTAGTATGTTATCAGTATGAACTTCAGAGTGTAAAGTTGTGTCCTCCGTCAGAAAATCATCCATAGTCAGTACCAGCTGTAGCTGCAGCCATGAAATTTTAGTGGCAGAAAAAGTCTGATCTGTTCTGGCCCACAGGGAGCCACTGCTGCAGCAGTGCTGTGGAAATTCTCTGGCTCTTTCTCCCTGGTACCTTCTCCCTGTTCTGAGCTTTCAGTGGGAATTCTCTGTGAAATAAGATGATTATTTGGTAAACAGTCCAGGCTTAAGGAAGTGCCAAACTCCCATTTATAAGTATTGCATTAAAAGCCTGGTTGTAATGGCGTCCCAAATTTCAAATATGAGCAGCAGTTGAGTAGGTAGATAAAAGTCTGAGAGGTTTCAGTCTCACAAACATTGTGTCCCAACAGATGTGATGCTGCTGCATGTTGTGTGCTGCCGTAATTAAGAAGCATTCAGAGGCTGTTTCTCTTTCAGAGATTTCAGACATGTTCTTGTGATTCAAATTTTAGTGAGGATCATAACCTGTACTCCAATAGCACAATTAAGGTAATTGACAAAGGCAAAACTAGTTTGCAAAGTTAATTAGATTTTTCCATCTCCTCACTTTCAATTAAGCTTGTTGGTCTGATGCATTTCTTCCTGTTTAATTGCCTTTTTTTTTTTTTTTTTACACAGTATACAGGTTGTAGTAGTCAGGTAAATAGTGGTTACTGAAATAATCAGGAAGCTGAACTATTTTTTCCCAAGTTGTGATTGTCCTCCTCTGTTGGAGCCAGCAGTTTCATAATTAATATTTACTTCATTTATGTAGCAATTTTGATTTGTGCTTTGAAGTACATTAGTTTTTTTGTTGTGTGAGAATTTAATTTTAATTTTTTTTTCCAGAGAACAAGAACCCTACTGTATTGCAGAAACTGATATAGCACATTAAAACAACTATAATTACAGCAGATGAAATATTAAGAGACTACAAATCCTTTAAACTGTTCATGGTTTAGTTTAGAAATTATAGCAGAGCTGAATGTTAAACCTGACAGTGTCAGAAAAATATTTATGGCTTGGGTAACACAGCAGTATTAAAAGTTGGATTGCTGCCCTGCAGATCATACAGTTCTGTCAAACACTTTCCATGGGCAACTATGTTAGGATTCAGCTGAATAATTCACTCCTTTCAGAAGATCTAGTGGTTTACAACACCATTGATAAATTTATTCTTTTGATTGTCATGTAGGTGAAAGGAGGATGAATACAGCTAAAGATTAGATGCAGATCACAGTTAGTGTTCATAAAGCATGTATAAATACATATTTTAAAACCAAAATGTTTGTTCAGCATGTGTATACAAGCATCTGCCCAGTCCCTGCAATCATGAGATACCAGAATGCCTTGGTTCAGTAAAGTACCTTGCAAAGAAGGAAAAGTAAAATTCATTATTCTATTGAATATGGTGCCATTTGTGCATTTTAGTGAAAATCTTTAGTTTATCATTATTTTGTTTTATTTTTTATTTTATTTTTTAATTTTTTTACTTATTTATTTATTTCATTTATTTTATTTTATTTATTTTATTTTTCTGTTGTTTCATTTGTAAACCTTCTCAGTCCAGCTCCCTAAAAACTAACAGATTACTGTCATACACATTGGTCCAGGAGTCAAGATATGTGAAATTTAACAATCTTGTGGGTGAAAGTCCCTTGATGTTTGAGTAATATGCCCATTCCATTGTCTGAATATGAATAGCTTCTGAGTCTAATCTTACCTAAGAGAAAATTATTTGCTTCTTTGAGACCAGTCCTCTACTCAAGGTAATGTAAGAACATGTAAGGGCAGATGATTTTGATCTTTATAGTCATTTGCAGTGATACATACATCTTTGAAATAACTGAGAGTTGACTAGGCAGCTAGAGTTGTATTTCAGCTGTTGTTCAGTAAAATCTAAGGGTCTGGGTTGCTTCTTTAGTCAGTAGAAGGGGCTGCATAAGACCATAAGAAGGCCAATGGTTTTTATATCTATGTTTCCCTAGATAAAATGGATGAAAACAGAAAACTTGATATTTTCTGTATCTCTGATGTATGCAGAGATCTTTCTCAGCCACAATGTTAACATTCATGGTGATCCATTAGGCAATTGTGTTGCTAATTATATGTTTCAAATGTGTGTTGACATGTCAGAAATCTTTAGCTTTCATCTTACATTTATTCAGCTTTCTGAAGGACTGTGATCTTCCCTTCAGGAGGATGTGCTGGTCAGATTAAAAGGGCCAAGGACAGTGGTTTTGAAGAACAGTTGGGAAGTGTACAGTCTGCAAAGCTTTTGGCTTATAGGGTTTTGTTTCCAACAAATATTTTTGAATTTCCATGCCAGATAGCTAATAGAGAGTCCTTAGGGGATTAAATGTACAAATAGGAGGAGCTGGGAAACCTTTGATTTTTTTTTTTTTCAGGCTTTCTAATTCCTCTTGGGCAGTGATGACAGCTCAGAAGTGAATTGATCTGTGGCATGCAAGAGGGAAGGTGTTTCTTAAATGGGACATTTTGTGGAGTAAGAACCTAATCTGTTTTATTTTGGAGTGTGTGAAGGTGAGAGGGCACATCCCCATAACACAAGTCAGTGAACATTGTTTTCTGCAAATGTTATCGGCTGTATCTGTGCCAGCTTTTTTTCAAGCTGAATTTGTCATGCCATATATCTGTGCTGTTCAGATGGCTGGTTTTGTTTTTTTTATAGCATTGATTAGACGATAAGTTGAAACTCCATAAAGATCAGCAAGATGAAAACCACATTTCTCAAGCAATCCCTCCAAACATGGAAATGCAGGGATTCTGAATGCTCAAACTGTAATGCAGGTAATGCGCTGCTAGAACAGGCTCTTTCTTTGGAGGGCACCATAAATGGACTGTGCTTCTGGGCCCTGCAGAAGAGACCATTCAAAATATTCCAAACAGAATATTTTCTTCCTGTTATCAAGATATCAGTCTGTTTACCTCACTTAAAAAGGCTTATCAGGGTATGATCCATTGACTGCTTTTCCTCAGAGTTTACCTGGCAGACACTGCTGCTATTTTATGGGTTGAGGGAAGGAACACCAGCTTCTAGACATTCCTCTGGTGGTTTAGTTTATTAGGGAAATGATGCATTTAACACCCCTACAAACAAATAGGCTGTGTCATGGGATATTAACTTTCTCTTGCCTGAATTAATGAAATCTGTTTGAGGATATATTTTTTTTTTTTTTTATCCAACCTCAAGTGCCTTAAACAGAAGGTTATTTTCTGGCAGAAGAAAATGCAGTTCACAGATGCAATAAACTGCAAGGTCTAGTGACTGAACCACAAAATATTAAAGCTAGACTGATGTTGAATGTTAATTCAGAATTCTCCTCTATGGAGTCATTCCATGGCAATCTGGCAGCCATGTCAATATTTTGTTTCTCTGTGCAGCAGTTTTAGAAGAACCTGACCTCAAAAAAGAAAGCCTGGAGGGAAGGGGAAATAAGGCAAGAGGGGATCAATCTGTCAGTTTTTAGGCAGACCAATGCAAATATCCAGAAAGCAAAGTGTAAATTTTGGGTTTAACATTACTTTCTGCACTAGCCACTGCCTCTGTAAGAGAGAGTTGGTTTCTTGTAGTTCTCATTGATATTCCTGAGTGATACTCGTGCTTGTAGGTCAAGGGAAAGGTCACTCAGCCAAGGCAGAAGAGAAGAAGCCTGCCAGCCTCAGGTTAGTGCTGCCTCTGGAGGTTTATATGTCAGCCACTTGGATTTCACTGTGTACCTTTGTTAAACACTGGAGCTGCTATGCCGTCAGTCAGGAATTAATGAAAATTGCGTAAACCCTTGTAAATACGCCAGGTATATCATGGTTTTGATGTATGTGACTGAGATGGTGTCTGAAGTTTGAACTGCAGGAACTCTATATATCTTTGTCTCTTTCTCAAGAGCTAAACCAGAGATACTTATTTAAATATCAGTCTGAAACTTGTTAACCAAATTTCTCTGGAAAAATGTCCAGAAAAACCCCAGATTTCCTAAATATTCAGTATGAGATATCAGCAAAGCCACAGCTTTGACTTTTTGTTTTGTTGCTGCCGTATTGTGTTCTTAACAAAGCTGGGAAATAGATGGAGCAGTCAGCTGCCAGCAGAAATCTCCAAAGGATCACTCATGTTTGCTTCCTCAGCTGCTGCCAGAGTGGTGTTTTCCAGTTTGTCCCTATAGGAAAAGGTTCAGAAAGGATGTGAGAAGAAGAGCTGGTGTTCACAGTGACCTGCTTGGGTTCTATTCTGTTGAAAATCAAGCCTCCAGCATTTATATTTAAGAGCTTCTGCATTAAAACCAGAGAAAACATGCAAATACATGGCAAAAACCACCAGGCTTTTAATAAGCATTTGAGAGATTTAAGAATAGTTCCAACTATTGTAAAAATACAATGAATTTTTGACTAACCTTTTCATGTGCACCATTATTCATAAGTACTTTTTGCGAACTTGAAAATAAATTCGAAAATCTCTGTTAATGTCATGTTTATGAGTAAACTCAAACTGATTTTTCTTTTATTTAGTAACTTTAGGGGCTCTAAGCTCTGAGTGAATGGAGAAAAAAAGCATTAAAGGGAACAACAAAATAATGGAAATAGAGGAAAGCTGAAGGCTGTCTGTGTTCTAATGTTCCATTGCAAAGTTTAGGTTTTGGTGCTTCCACTACAGAATGAAAACATTAGTGTCAGTGGAGAGATTTCCCTCAAGTATTCCTGTAATGATATTTGCTGTCCTTGGGAGGTGCAGACTTATATGGGAAATAGGAAAAAGAATTATGGCTGTGATGATAGAACTGCTTAAGGTGATGAGAAGGACTATCTTTGCCTTTGCTTCTTTTCTAGTGCTTTAAGTCCTTTATGGAATTTCAATCTCTGTGTTAGTTTGTGATCAGGATTTTTTTCCTCCATTCTGGGTTCAACACAGGAAAAAAAAATAGAAAATCCAATTTTTTTTACAATTATTGATGCCATATTAAAAAGAGAAGGAGGAAGCAAAATAAAGCAGTACACAACTTTGGGTTGACAACAGAGGCCCCACCTCTCAGCTTTCAAAAATCCACCTTCAATTTCATTTGTGAAAGAAGGTTTTAAATATCTACTCCCTTGGTTAAAAATTCTTTAAGCCTGCCTTTTCAGATGCACAGAATTTGAGAATTAATTATTGTCCCTGTTAATGAATTTTAGGATACCATTTCACTATAGATGTACATTATATGTTCTATAAACTTATTTCTTGTTATATCAGCTCAGATTATATTAAATGCAGTTAAAAATAGGATGCATTTATGGTTCAGTAAGTAAGAAGATATAGATTGTCCAGAAGATGGACTTCCCTCAGTTTTTCACTTAATTGGATTCATTTCAGTTTTCTTTTATTCTTTTAATAGCAATGCTTGTTTCCTGTAGTTTGTGTTAGTTCAGTCCCAGTTTTGCTACCATATTCATTAAATAACATTTATTTTGAATTTTTGTTCATCCTGACTCTTACTCCCATCAATACCAAGAGCCCAATACTATATTTTGGCCTCTTATTAGTATTCTTACCATACTAAACAGAAGAGTACTTCCTCAATAATTGATAAGATTAAAAAAAAAAAAAGTAATGTTCTGCAACTACCTCATTTTTCCTCATTTGGCTCCCTTATAAAGATGCTGTGCAGCCCTCTTCCTAAGCAGAGAGCACATTCCTTGCCTAAGGCCAAAACAATTATCTGCCATCATAAAGAAGTTAAACCAGTGTGGACGAGGGGGAGAAAAGGCTTGAAGTGCTACTTATAAATTCTAGCAGCAAATCTGCAGGAAAGTGAAAGGAATCCATAAGGGTTCCTCTTGAAAGCAAAGCCATGTCCCATTTGGCATGAAAGGCTCTGGGCTGCTGAGTTAGGACTAGCTGAAAGGGTAAGCCTGCTGCAAGGTCTTTGCATGTTTGCTGTTTTAAATGACTTGAGAAAGAGTTTGGCTGAAGATAGACGTGGTTTTAGATCTCTCTGTCTAGTTAGACTTGTAAAAGGGTGGCACTGCCAATGAGAAACTGTGTCTTGATGTATTATGAGGCAGTATTTTGGCTTATGAATCAATTTGTCCTTTACTGGTTTAAGTTGCTGCATTATTTTTGTTTCTTTTTCAGTTACAACATCTAAAATAATGCCTTTGTCACTGCTATTAGGCATAGGCTTGTATCTTTAATGAGCAGTACTTTGTGAAACAGCAGAGTTACCAAAAATACAGTGTTGCTTTCATCCATATGATTGCAGAAACTGAGGTCTTAAGAGACATTTGTGTTCTCCCAAAATTTGCCTGCTTTCCTTTAAGCCATGTATAAGCATGCTAATCAACTCTGTTTCTTCTTTTTTCTATTTTTTTTTTTGTGAAGGAGATTTCTCAGCAGTCCATTAATTTTAGTGTCACATAGCTGATCTCATGGATAAACTGCTTGTTTATGGATGCTGAATGTCTAAATAATCAAGAGACCAGAATATAAAATACATGATGAAGAATTTTTTTTTTCTTCCTTGGGATAGAAAGTTCTCCTATGAGCATAAATATTAACTATTGACTGTCAGCTAGACATAGCTTTTAAGAGAAAATATTTAAGAATCATTTTGCTACAGAAGAACACTGCTTTTATAAAATTCTTCCCTTTCCCCCTCCCTGCTCTCCCTTGCCTCTTTGTGATATAAATGTGCCTAATATTTTGATATAGCTTTTATTTTTTAAAAAGAGGTTGTAAAATATAAGTCATGCTCTAGCTGTTTCTCAGACTGGTTGTATTTTTATTAAGAAAGGTCTTTTCACAGTTTTTTAGTTAATTTACATTACTATTTTTCCATTCATTCCCTGCGTAAGTGATAAGACTGTGCTGTACTACTTGATCTATAAACACAGAAAGGTAATAGATGGTCTGTGTCTTGAAAGAATAGAAAAACTTGCTAAAAAATTAAAAAAAAGATCAAACAGAGAAATGGACTCAGTAAGATGGTGTTGCAGTCCTGTTTGGCACAGTGGGCTGTAGGTTGAGTGGTGTAAGAGCCTTTGCTGTGATCCTGGCTGCATGAGCAAGGTGGATTTAAGGGGCTGCTTCAAGAAGACCAATGTTTTAGGTTTGTTGAACTGCCCTTTCTATTAAAATGGGCTTCGGAGGCTTCCAGCTTTGGTTGAGAAGTAGAAATTGGTATCAGTGTTGAGGTGGAGAAGGGGATAGGACAAGAAGGCTGAGAAAATGAAAAAAGCTTCCATTTAAACAATAAAGAAAATTATTTAAGTGTCTTTTCCAATGCATTGATGCACAGGTGAGAATCCTTGGGGCTCTACTGAGTTGTAGTGGGATTTAGAATGCAAGAGTGTGCTGCTTCCCTGAGGTGATCCAGAGGATTCACACTGGAGCAGCCACTGCTAATGGGATACTGCAGTATTAAACTGCACTGATAAATCTTTTCTCTGGTGGTAGCCACATCTGGAACAGATTTGAACCAAGCAAAACTGCACTGGTTTAGGTCAAAACAAGGAATGCAGCCACGCAGAAGATGGGATGAGCTTGCTTTCTTTTTTTAATTTTTTTTTTCTTTTTCTCTCTTCAAAAAGATTAGAAGGACTGTATTTCAGAGATACTATGCAAGAAGCATCTGTGGACCAAAATGACAATGGATTTATCAGAGGGTAAAATAAGTAATTTAAGTCAAGTTTAGAAGGTTGAGATGCAGGTGGTTATTACTATAGAAAATATTCATGAAAGAGATTTTAGTACTGGGGTGGAGAGGAAGAGATGGTGCAGAATTAAAATCTTCAGCTGAGGTGCAGTATATCTGAAATACATGCTAGACATCCATAACAAAAGGGCAGAGGAAGAGGCTAATGAGATTTTAATTTGGATGTGGTAGAACAGAGAGGGAATAAAGAGGTAGATTGGTGAGACAGGTGGTTAAAGCTGCTACATTCACTTGTGTTATATCAGTTTCTGGGTGGGATAATGCACAGGAGACCTCTGTTAAGTACAGTGGGCTTGGAGAATCTTGCTGAGAGCTCGGGGGAAATAAGGAGGCTTTGTTGAAGGTCACCAAAAAAAAAGAAATAGAACACAGAAATGAAGTAGTGAATAAACAAGGTGTGACAAAAGTTGGTTTTGTTTTTTTTTTTTTTTACCTGAAATTTAGTTTATCTAGAGTTCAAAAACTTGGAGAAAAGTGGTGCAACTGGAACTAAAAAGAATTGGAAGAGATAGTAGTAAAGTAGTTACCTTTTTTCTTTTTTATCTTTTTTTTTTTTAATTTTTTATTTGTAAAGGCCACAGATAGGAAATAGCTTCTTTCAGAGGCAAGAATTGGAGCTCTTCACTGGCCCACCGAATTCAACATAAATGTGTAAGGAACGAAGGCCCTGCCAAGGAGGATTTTTCTGTAGGATTGGGAGTGAGTTTCATGTTTTTCAAGTAATAAGTACTTGGGGTTTGTTTGATTTAGGAAGCAAAATGATTATTCTGAATTTAATATTTATATACCTGTAATAAATTTCCATAATTATTTTTATTAGCATCTTATTTTGTACACAGCCTCTCTAACTGCTGTAGAGAATCTTGCTTATATAATGAAAGGGTTTCTCCAAGTAACTTGGCTATGACTAATAAGAAATTTGCTTGTTTTCCTGTTACACTTGTTTAAATAACCTCTTAAAATTCAGTTGCACAAGGCTTTGCCAATTTATGTGTAAGCCCATAGGATATCTAATAGGTTATAAATATAAAGCAAACATTAAAAAAGCTTTCTCTTGTTTTTTTTCCTATTCACTTTTTAATGGGCTCCATAAACCCCATCAATAATAATGAAGTCCAGAATTGGTTTTACAAAGTATTTCTTAAAGTTCACCTAGGAATTCATGACTTAATATTCTGAAAGCTCTTAAAATTTTGTAGCTGCACGACTTTGCATTGGAGCAACACACATTTATGTATAAACATATCTGTATATAAATATATGCATATATGTAGAATGCATGAAAGTCTGTCACATTCAAAAGACAAAATATCAGATTTTCATGCTAATACTTTCCTCCCAAATGTGAATGTTTCAGCATTGTCACCTGGAATACAACAGATATTAAAAAGTGAGAATTTTAGAAGACAAAGATGAAATAGTGAATAAATGTAAGATGTCTGTTGTTCTCATCTGTCAGGAAAAAGTAATTTAAAGCATGACAGTGATTGAATTTTTAATATGCAGTTAATTCAATAAATTGTGTTAATGTGTCCAAAATGCATGTCAGACAAGGCAACAAGTATGATTATGTCAAATTTGGTTACAATAAATATTTTCCATCAACCTAATACAACTGGCATTACATAAGCCTGGTTCTTCTGAAACACCTGCTTTTAGAACTGAAAACATTTTTTTACATAAAATAACTGCACCTGGGATTGTTTACCTGAGATTTTGACAGCAATTTAGATCAGAGTTTCTGGGGCAGATTTGATGGTTTTAAAGTCATTGTTTGGCTTCATATGTTAATAGTAAATATTTGTGAGTTTTACTTTATTTCTATAAAGTGGTCAAAACCTTTGTCTAAAGCATTATCCCAACCTCTCCCTTTCTCAAAGCTGGTGTTTTGCTTTCCAGCTATTTCAGCAGTTTAGGGTCATCACTACCATGTTATCAGGTCACCAAGATTTCTGGTTTCATAGTTGTTTTTTTCTTTTTTTTTTTTTCCCCCTAATTTATTCTTCCATTTGCAAATTAAATTTAATATGTGGGCATGAAAATTACTACATCATGTAATGCTGTCTTGAGGCAAGTCATCATTTGCTGATGCTGTCCAGTTGCTCAGTACTGGAGCTGGAAACGTCAATTTTTCCTTCCATCAGCACAAACCCTATTTTTTATTAATAAGCATGATGTGATTAAGACACAACATTAAATTAAATGCCTTTTCCAATTTTGGTCTCTTAACACAGGGAAAGAACACCATCTCACTCACCAGTGCTGAATGCCAGTGCTGTTCCTTTGGTAGGGAATGGAAACCTGATTTTCTCTCTCTCTGCACTTGCAGAGGGAGGCTGAGTGTTTGCCCAATTCCTTTGCCCCTTGTTAAGCTTTCCTCTGTCAGTGGAAAAAAAAATGGATCTGCTCCAAGAAAATTATTTTCCCCAACTTAGAGGAGGGAAACAAAGAGCTGTGATTCATTCCTCCAGGGGTTCGTTAAAATGCATTTTATATGACTGTGGTGGTTAAATATTCCGGTTTCAGTTAGTGGAAGTTCATACTGGCTTTGGAAACTTGCAGGTAATGAAAATTTTTTACTCTGAAAAATCCTTCTTTAGTTCTGAGTATGAAGTTCAAAGTCTTTTATTACAAGCACATTGCTCCTGGAGGGAATTTGTTAGAGCACAGAACCAGGCCACTGAAGAATGCAAAAATCCTTTTGTTTGGTGGGCAAACAACAGGTTGGGGTCATTTGTGACCCCTCAGCCCAAGCCTGGCCAGGACTTCATATCCTGACTTCCACAGATCAACTAGCAAAAAAGAAAAAAAAAATCCTACTTGTTATTTTAAGCTTGTTATGAGGAGTTAGTTTGCAGGAGAAAACACAAAATTAATACCCAAACTAGGTTTTATAGCTTCCCTCTAGCTTCTGAAGTGTTTGCATGCAGATGAGAGCGGGATATACGTTTTCAGCAGTTGGCTTCCTGTCACTCATAAGTATTTTTTTTCCTCAGGGTATCCTCAATCAGTGTATCTTCTTATTGAAAAGTTTGCTTTGGATGTCTGAGCAGGAATGTCAGGCTTAGTCAGAAAAATCTCATGCCTGTTGATTTTGATGTCAGAAGTAAAAAGCAAACTTATCTGTAGATGCTTTTAACAAATCCATCTGATAGTTTTGGATTGAGAGTCCCTGAGCTAATGCAGTATGAAAAGAGAGAGCCATCAAATTGGGTCTTTGGTGGAGATGGATTTTATTTTGTGAAATGTAATTGGGTTTCCTCGTGTCAGCCATAGATGATAGTGCCATTGCAAACTAGTGTTTCAATTTCCTTGACTACAATGGTGAGAATATCAGTGGTTAACTCTGTTTTGCTTTTTTTATCACAAATATTTTTTAAAATACTTAACAGAAATATTTTTTAAAAAAAAAGTTAATTGCTAACTATTTATTTAGGTCATGATGGTAATAGGAATATTTTACAGCATGAATAATCAAGTGACTAGAGCTCTTATATCAGTAGTCAATCTACTGGTGAAAAAAATCAGATAATTCACAGTATACCATACTATTGCAATCTTTGTTAAATTCTGTGATTATTCTGTGCAAATAGTTGTTGAACATTTTGTATTATTAAAATCTGCTTTGAATCTAAGTGTCTTTCAGGAAAAAAAAATGATCACTTTTATTTTCTATGTAAGACTCCCTTGCCAGAAGCCATTTAATATCACCTTTTGACTAACTCTGAGCTTTGTATGTATTTTACACTCAGTGAAATTTTGCTGGCTTTCTACGGTGGGTGTTCCAGAAGTACAAGTGGAGAAAAATCTCTTCTTGTCAGATCTGCAAGAACAAGAATCAGTAGCAACAAAAATTTAGGGTGACCAGGTGCTGGTTGCTGAAAAAGATATCCTGCAGCTTATTACTAGGTCTCATAAATGTTTGGTGTAATGGAATAATTAAAGATCTGTGTCCAAGGTGGTGCCAAGGGGCAGGAATACTGGTGTAGGCACAAATTGATTGCACTGAAGAAAAGGCAGAGGACTGGAATCTCTTAGGAAATACTGGGAAGAGTTGTGTAAGGAGCGGAAATCAGAAGCATAATTCTGTGACGTCTTGAATAACTAAATAGACAGCCTGACTATGAGATTAAGATGAGAATTTATTATGATTATAATAGATTTCATAGACCTGGAAGGAGGCTTTGACCTCAAGGGAGAGGCAAGTTTCTGTATTAAACTATGGTGCAAGCAGAGTGTGGATATTGCCATTAGAATAAGGTCATTGTTTCTGGCTTCCTCGTGTCAGTGACAGGCAAAGCAAAGAGCAGAATCAATACTCTGAGCCCAGCTGTCTTTATGGAGCAGATTGGGTCACATCTCTTTCCACTGATCCCAAGGCTTTTCACTTTGCACAGTGCATCAGTGTTGAAAAATTAAAAAGTGGTTTTGGACTCCTGTTGACAGTCTCTGGCTTCACGTGAGACATACTCAGACTTTAAATGTGAAGAGAAATATTAGACAATTATGGCATCACCATTTCATATTGCTTAGGATTTATACAATAGTGACTAACTTGTGAAGTTTTAAACTACTACTACCTTATATTTCTATTATAGTCTCATCTCCCTCCTCTTTACATTGTACGAGTAAGAGCAAAGCCAGTAAGTAATTTGATTTATTACCTTCAATTTGTACATCAGTATCTTTTGTCTCATTTCCAGTAATGACTATTTTTGGGTCTTGTCCTAACTGTGACATACTAAACATTCCAAAAGAATACACACTGTGGCTTCCCCATTCAGAGTTTTTCAGGTGGAACTATGACAGGTGACCTATTATTATTTGTTCTACAAAAGAGAAATCCTTCTACCATAGCCTGTTCCTTTGATAAATTTTACCCAATGAAATCTCTTTCCAAGCTATTAATTTGCTTGCTGTCCTTTTATTATTAGAGTAGTTTCACTAGGGCCTAGCTGTTAAGGCTCTGCTATTTTACCAGTTTTAGTAATTCTTAGTTCCATTTGGTTTTTTACTTGACAGAAGATTTATAGTTTGGCTGTAGATAGACCCTTGCACTGGCTCTGCCTGGCATGGAGTTAATTTTCTTCATAGCAGCCTTTGTGGTTCTGTGCCTTGGATTTGTGGCTGAAACAGTTTGTTGGCTCCTACTGAGCAGTGCCTGGTTTGCAGTTTTTTCGCTTTGCTCCAATTCATTTGAGTTTGGTTTGTTCATTGGTTTTTCTTCCCTTAAATTTCTTTATTTCAATGCACTTTTTTGGTTTTGTTTTTGTGTTTTTTTCTTGCTTTTGTCTGTCCTTTTCTCTCCCCCATCCTGCTGGGGAAGAGTGAGCTGGAGGGAGGCTTGGGTGCTGTTTGGGGTCAACCCATCTCACCATTCTTCAGACACCAGGTATAAAGGATGATTAGGGTGCCAGAATCTGAAAAATCCAGCCATTTGTCTTTTCCTTGGAGAACAGTTTATCCTGCAATCACATTTAAGAACAAAGCATATCTTTGGTTATTTGGTGGTGTCCTTCATCTTACTTGTTAAGGTGGCTAATACATTTGCCTTGTATTATGGTCATTTGTTTGAATAAATGTCATCATTATACTGATTAATGTCCTGCCTTTCATAGAACCCATAAAATTTCCTGTCGAAAATCTCAGTGTCCTATCTTCAGTGATGCAGAGCTACTATTTTTCATATTTAGCACACCGAAAATCAGCTCGGGAAAAGGACTTAAAGGAAAGGAACAAACTTTTTGAAAATTGTTTTATTCTTAGGAGATATTGAAATAAGGCCAAAAGGTGAAGAATATAGGCAGCTGCTAAAATCTGGGCAACAGAGGTTTTCCCCTTATTGCATGGTGGAATCAAGATGGAACACCCACAGACTCCCTGGAGGTGTAGCTGAGCACAGATTTCAGCAGACCTGAGCTGGGCTGCAGTTTTGGGCACAGAGGGGTTGATGTGGAATTGGCAGGCAGTTGGTCATGCCCCATTTTGCTGTCTGTGATATTATTCTCCACAGAGCATATCTGACAAGAAACATCAAGTCTAAGGTGTCATTTCCAGCTCTCTGGCCCTTCTGCACTAAAGGCAGCTCTGGAGTTTGGTGTCAGCAGCATCAGGAGTACCATAATTGAGCAAGAGAAGAGTTTAAAGACTCCAAACCTGTCTTTGAAATGCTTATGACAAAGGAGCTAAACTGTTTACATCTCTTTGTGCAAACATGTATTGTCAGATCATCTGGATGACATGATGGCTTATGACAGTTTCAGCAAACAAAATTTTCCCTGATCAATTTGTTGTTTTCTGCAGAGGATTAGATTTGAATGTTTTCTGTCTCTTCTCAAGGACTTCTGCTAAGGACTGAGCCCTGAGTCCTTTGTATCTCGTGCCCTACTTTCTAGTGTCCAAATATATAAATGGAGAGAGAGAGTTTTAGATGACACCTGAACTGTTTTAACTCCGGTGGATCCTTACTGGTCTAAAGTTCTTGGATGATTCTTTGTTCTTAACCAGTTCTTTGAGCTTTTGTTTGCTTTTGAAGCACAGTGGGGACAACTGGGTCTCATGGCTTACAGATGGCAGCAGCAAATGCTTTTCCTGTGTTTTATTTCTTCCTTCATTGCTTCTCCATAATGTGCCTCTATTATAATGCCTACCTACATTTTTCTGATCAAATTGGAACTCTGCTCTTTCAGATGGGGATATATGAAAAAAATATTATGGAATAGGGTGTTTACTGTGATTATAGCTACTAAATTAATTCTTTTGCTTTTTTTTCTTTCATGAAAAGCCTTCCAATCCAGAATATGGTTTCATAAGTATTGCTAGTGGTCGTTATTCTGAGGACAGTAAATTTTCTGCCTATTTATTGAAACAGAAGGATATCCTAGCTTCTCCCTTAAGAATGGTGAAGATGTATTCCTAGATCATATGGTTTTAAGGAAGTAAGAATAACTTGAAATTTCAAAACTTCAGTCTGAAAATTGATAGTCCTATAATAGATTTCTTTTCCTGAGTAGATAACCTGTTAGTGTCTTTGTAAGTGGCCCTTAATTTGTGCCACTTACTTATATCTTTAAATTTTTTTGTCAATGTCTGTCAGTGAGAGTGTGTATGAATATGCGCTGTTTCCCTCAGATTCAACAGCTTTGAATATTCTGGTTTTGTTAGCTAATATCTTTGTTAATGTAGTTTGCAATCATTTAAGTGTAGTTGACAAATTCAGGAGGCCAATTTTTTGCATATTGCATTGAGCTTTGAATCATAAAAAGTAGTTGGCTGAGTGCAGATATTAAATAATTCCTCAAAATATCATAAATAATTACTGCTGCATATGGGGATCATTTAGGGATGTTCATACATGAAATAGTGATTTTCATAAAAGTATATCATAAATAATTGCACTAATAGCAATTCCATATGAAGAAATATCAATCATGGTCAGTGTTATTGCAGAGTTTGTGTTCATGCAAGTGGCAGAAGTGCTTTACAAATGCTGATTAAGCTGGGAAATAAACTGAGAGGAAAGCACAAAGCTGAGTGTCACTGCAAGCATATTTATGAGAGCTTTTGATTGAATCTTGCCCACTAAGTGCTGCAGGTGAAGTGAGAGGAGCTTCCACCTGTAGAGTTATAGTGATATTTAATGAATGCATTGGTGTTTTAGTCACTGGAGGTCCAATGAATTTCCCTCTGTTATCCTTTGTAAACCAGAGCTTCCAGGTGTCTCCATGTTGCAGGCCTTGCCAAGAAGTCATTGAAAAGCTCTTTAAAGAAATGCAAAAAAAATTCAATTATGGTTTTAAATACATTTTTACTTTCATAAGCTTTTTTTTTTTTCCATACATAAATTTTATTTTCCTTCTTGTGGATAGTTAAAATATCGGATTTGGCAGATTATATTTTTCTAAGTGCAACAGCTTATTTTAGCCACTTCAGAGTTAGAAAGATCCATCATACAACATATGTTCCTCTATGCTACAAATAATATTTGTAAATAGAAAGCATTCTTCAACCTGCTGCCACTGAAAATGGTATGGCTGGCTTCAGCTTCCAGTGAATCTGATTTTTGTCAGGCAGGAGTAAAGGAATAGCCCTTTGTCTCCTGTTCTAAACATTTTATTCCCTGTGCATATCTGATGGACGTATGCAGACAGGCTGACAACAGATTTCTTATCTACAGGCCAGCAGAAAAATTAAATAATACAAGTACGAGTCTAAAGAGGAGTGAGAGTACAATAAAAACTGACAAGCCCTTAAAAAAGAGCTGAAAGAAAAGGGAAGCTCTTTGGTAATCCTGGCCTTTGTTGGCCTACATTTTCCTTTTTTGATAGAACAAATATTTAAATTAAATCTCCATATAAAATGTTTTGTATTTCTAGAACAAGCATACTTTTTTCTTTTCTCCCTCTTATGTGCTATTTAGAAAAAAAAATCCTAAGTTTTATTAATGCATTTAAGTCTTTTCAACCTCTGGGCTTGCTGTGCAGTAAAGGAAGTATGAGCAACAAAATGGGGATGTGCTTATATTCCCTTGTTGTTAATTCTGGGACTAGTGACCTTTAATTGGCCTAAGGGTCCATTTGTGTAGATCTTTGCAAGGAGGTTCTTCCTTTGCTTCCTAACTTGACAAATCTGTTTTTAGAGTGTTTTTCTTATGGTGATTATTGCATAATTTTATTGTATTATTTCTTAGCTAATAGAATACTTTTTTCCCAAATAATAGCTGGTTAAAGCAGTCTTAGAGGAAACAAGGTGCTATATAAGACAAAACATCTACAGAGGTAAAGCATACACTTGTTTCCTGAGGTTTTCCCAGTTTCTGCTCAACTTTCCTTTGCCAGTTCATTAAGAGATGCCAAAGGATTTCAATGAAGAAATGGCAGATGAGTATCAAAGATGAATTTGTATCTGTTGTTTTGGATAATTTTGTAGTAGGAACCTAATTAAGCAAAGGCATGCTGGCTGTGGTTTTTAGGCTTATCACATGGGCCAGGTGAAAACTGACTTAGAAAATATGGACTCACTATCACTTAGGTTTGTATTTATTATTTTTTGCACAATTTCTCAGAAGTTTCAAGAATGCCATGACCCCTCTTCAGTAAGTTAATTTGTACAGCATGTCCAAATCATTGCAATAACGCACAGGAAAGGTCATATTTGAACACATGATTGGTGTTTTCATGCTTTGATACTGCCCTGTCTTCCTCTGATAAGAGTTGAAGACATTACCAGTAAGCTAAGCAAAAACTGTAGGAAATTATTTCATGTTGCTCAGACCTCTGTTTTCTACCATGTGCACCCTTGTTCCTCTCAAGAAGAATAAAGAGAAAACATTGAGAGTGACTCAAGAGGCTTTGACTTCTCAGGAATATGGTTAGGGGATGAGCTTCTGGAGCCTGACATTATTCCAGTCATCATTCAGTCCACTCCAAGTCCAGAATTTCATTAAGGGCTTTTATTAACTCTCATTTGTTTGGTCGCTATTGAATCTGAATGCTATTGAGTCTCTTTTTTTTTTTTTCCCCTAGTCCATTTACCAGAATATCCTCAGCCATGTTTATCCTGCTAATTTTCTCTCTCCTCTTGTGTTCTCTGCTTTGCTTTGTAGTAATCCTCTGCTGTTTTCTGCACCTCTTTTACTCATAAACACCCTTCTCATTGCCCCAGTCATACATCCTGCTCCTTTCTTGTAAAGAAACATGTGCTAAGGGGCTACAGAACTTTGTTCATGATCTGGCTCTCTTGGGCAGTGCTAACAGTTCTTAACAGGCATTAACAGTTCTATGGACAGGGATTTTCTGCCCTGATGTTTGTATAGTGCTCAGTGTAGTAAGATTTGGAATCATAGTGAGATCCTCACCCTCTGCTGTTTTTCACATGGGAGTGAGTATCCAAATTCTAGTTTACAGCCCAGCCATTTGTTGCTGTTTTAAAGACAATTAAGAAGTTGCAGCCTGTTTTAACCAACCACTTCAGCTGCATGTGTGCATTTCTTGCAGTTTGATGTGGAGACCGTGTGACAGGCATTTTTGCAAGTCCTTTCCTCTTTCCTATAAATTGGTATTGAATGGTGGATGCCTTAAAATGGTCAATGTCTTAAAAAAAAATAAAAATAACCCTTTAATGCTATAAGTACATTTGAGGAAAATCCATGTCACTTCTCCATGAGAAGGAGGAATTTTGACACATGCCTTAATAGACTGAGAGACAGGTTTTTCGGAAGGGCAAGCTGGAGAGGAAGCCTAAACTAAGACTCTGTTTTTCCACTGAGTAAGACATGTTCTTTTTTGGGGATTTTGTTCATTTTTGTTTCGTTTAGTGTTTTGAAAGTCAGGCATCTCAGTGAGGTGGCAGAGTTTGAGTGGCACAAACACAAAACTCTCCCCTTTCCACATCTTTCCATCCTGCTCACCCACAAGGTTCCAAGCCTGGCCCCTCATTCCAGAGCAGCCAGAGTTACCCTGGATGAGGATGGGTAAGAAGCAGGATAAGGATGAAGCACAGCCCTAAAGACACCTGGGGGTGTGCTCAGTGCTGGAATCCTGCCTTTGCACCCAACAGTGCAATTCCCCAATCTGCAAAGAAAATGAGCAGATTCATCTTGCATCGATTTCTGCAGCCAGGAGACTTTTCTGTCGGGTTCCAATATATTCCAGGTGCTTAATCAATATCAGTGTTAAACTGCCACTCATAACCATTTCCAGGGATATTTTTCTTTGCTTCTCTGACTTTCTCACATAATGCCATATGTGTCTTAGTGGATTAAAAATTGGAAGAATACATGTGTAGATGTTTTTGATGAATAGGATCTTTAGTAGAAATTTAATGACCTCAAATGTAAAATATTGATCTTGTTCTTGCTCTTATAAATTCCTTTAAAACTAAGCTTTTGGAGGTTTTTTGGTTGGGTTTTTTGGGTTTATTTTTTAGTTGCAAATGCATAGGAAGACAAACACAGTCTTGCTACCTGTAATCTAGCATGTGGCTTGATGCAATACACATTTTTCAGCCCTGAAGGTCAGGAACTTGAATGTTATTTATTAGGGAGAGAGAACTCGTCAGGAGGGTGTATTTTTAGAGAGAAATGGAGCAACAGGGAGAGAATTCATGACATTTTCAATACCATAGACCTTGTTTAGTGGCTTTGGAAATTAAGTACATTGATGAATTTTAGTAAAAGCATTGACAGAAACATTAAGAAATACTTGAGTAGTTTGCGTCACGTATGCTGTGGAAGCATTTGATGATGAACATAAGCTCCTATAAAATTGCTAATAAAATGCAATATTAAGCAATACTGTGTTCTGGGGTGCTGCTGTTCCTGATGAGCCATGAGAAGGGATTCTGGTTTATCTGAGGTGCTCTGGTGGATCTAGTCAGCCCTTGAAGCAGTGGAGGGCGTGCTGTTGTGACAGTATAACAATTACAGCAGGGGCTCTAGGTAAACTTTGGTGGAGTTTGGGTTTTTTTGTAATTTACTACACCATGGAATGGAACTGTTTCAGGCCTCTGTAGCTGTACAGCTCTCCTGGCTAAGTCTTACCGCCTTTCTAGCAGAATTCTCCATTACTAATGCCCAAAATTGCTTGCTAGCACCCTTTTATAGTTGGCTACTGTGAGGAACAGTTGAATACTATAGGCACTGCAAGACTGTTCAGTCTCTTGGGTCTTCAGATTGCCAAACTTTTGGGTTTGAGATGCCTCAGTGTTTCCTGAGTACAGAAAATCACCCTCAACATAAACTAGTTTGCAGTTTTGTTTAAAATAAATAAACTATTTAAAAGTTCTAACCATGGAAAACATAATTGCAATTTAACAGAGCAAACAGCGTTTTTATCCCTTTCTAATCTACTGAAACTCTGTATTATCTGTCTAATAACCTGTTTGCAATGCAAGAGAAAAGGCTGCTTCTTATAAAAGTTCTTAATTTGCCACCAGAGGGGGAAAAATTCCTTTTATGCACAACCCCTCTTGAAGTTCTGTGCCTGTTCAAATCTTAATTCCATCAATAATAATATCTCTAAATCCTAATATAATTCAGGAGTGGCTTTTTTTAATCTCAAAGTGTTCACAAATCATGACAATTAGTAAATATTAGAACTGTAATTGTATAGGGAGATAAAGTATTCTTTTTCTACTGTGATCAAAAGTCATATTAGTGCCTCAATGTACCCGATATGTAATTTATTAATAAAATACCCAGGATGAAGAGTTGAAGATGAGTTCATTGTGTGTAAAATTGAGTGTCTCCAAGAAACTGAGGTTTGTGAGTCCCTTTTGCATCCTGTTTCAGTGTTCAACTACCCTCATGAAGAAAGTTTTCATTTGCTGCAAGAACAGCCCATGATAATGACATTTTCTGAGGTGAGGATTGCCTGGAGTACCCAGCTCCTCTCTCACCCAAGGATCCCATGATGGCACACGTGTAGAATTTATTAAAGAAAAAACAACCAGCAGTGATGGTTCCAACGCTCTCAGCCAGTGAGCTTGGAGTTTATAAATAATGCTTGGAGTTCAAAAAGAGTTATAAAACTTAGGTAGAGATTACAGGATGATGGTGCTTTCTTATGAGCCACAGCACAGTCTGGATATTCTACCACACTCTGCTGAGTGCACACTGATTTTATTTTTAAAGCCCTCACAGCCTTAGGAAGAGCAAGAGCTATCTCCACTTTACTGATCCACTTTTATTTCCTGGTCCTTTTTTTTTTATTAATGGTAAATGCATGTTACTTTTTTCCATGTCTACAAACTGATTTTAAAGAAGATTTTTTCCTCTACCTACAAATTAGAGGCAGTTCCTCTTGCATTGTAACAGAAACTTCATCAGAGTCACAGAACAGTTTAAATTGGGATAGATTTGGGAATCATCTGGTCTTATTCCTGGTCAAAACATTTTCAGTTATGCAGCTGTTGTCAGAGATATATGAAATTAAACACCAAAAATAAGTGTATGTATGTTTTTCTTCTATGTTTGACATAAAAATAATTTATAATCCCAAGAATAAAATGAAATAATCAGCTGCTATAACAGAAAATGTTTTGACCAAGCTCCTGAATTTCAGTCTGATGAATGGAGTGAACAAAGCTTTGAATCTGGATATCTGCTGAAAACTGTCTTTTATGTAGAGCTGATAAAAATTCTGAAGGTCGCTCTTAAACCCAAAATAGATAGGCTAACTATTAATCTGTTAGAACTAAACCTATTATTATTGCTTTCAACAATAAGAGGGAGGTGGGATTTTAGATTTTTTGTTGTCATTGTAGGTAACTGCTTTTAACTCTCGAGTAAAAGAATAGGAGGAACTGTTTCAGAAAACCTCTCGGTTTAGTTTTTTAATTTTGTTGTCTTTCTATAGTTGAGTTGAAAATTCCTCAGGAAGAAAGCGAGTTTCTGTTTTGGTTTTGTTTGGTGGGTGGTTTGGTTTTTGTTTGTTTGTAGGCTTTTTGTTTTACTATATGAACTCTGAATATAGATATGATTTAGAGAGTACAGAAGCTGCAGACAGTAACTCAGGCACATTGTGCTGATGTGGCTACAGATGGCAACTTCTGAAAGCCTTGGGGACGTGGGAGAATATTGAATCTAACTTGAAATGCATTTACTCAGGCCCTTGTTACAGGGATTCTGCGGACTGTTTGTAGTCGCTGGTGCTGCTGTCACTTCTTTGTGGGAGCACACAGTGCCAGAGGTTGAGGAAGCACCTGGCCTTGCTCTTGGAGTGAGCAGCTCCCTCCTGCCTGCTCTGTGCGGTAATTGGCAAGAAAGCAGCACTGTGCCCATTCTGAGCAGCCTCACAGACACAGCCCAGTGGCACCTCAGGAGTCAGGGACTTTCAGCTTTGACTCCTTAATGATGAATGTGGTGATGAGGGAAGAATCAATAATGCAGCCACCTGGTTTATTATTTCAGGCTTGGGTCAGCTGCCAGTGGGTTGCAGTTCTTTGCAGGCTGTCCTTGGAATTATTGCATTGCAAAGTATGAAAAATTCTCATCACAAAGTATGGCATGGGCTTTACCTACTTTATTTGCTTTTTGCTGCTTCACTCATAGTTTCCTTCAGGAATGGTGTTTGCCATTTTTGGGAATGTATCCTTCTAGGGCTTAGTGGTTTCAAGCAATATTGTTGAACTGCTTTTGCTATTCTAATTTCAGTATGTGTATTAATGAAAATAGGTGCCTAAAAGTGATCACGATTTGGCATCATATTTTTTTGGATGAAATTCTGAAGTTCTCCAATTGTTTATAACTAAGTACAAGATGTTATTAACTTTTTGGCTTTGTCTTTTCTTGTCTTGCCACTTACTGTGAAGTATTATGAGATGTGTTGTTGGGACTCATTATTTTTTGTGCTAAACACATGGACAATGAAAGGACAGTCAGATTTTGAACAATTTCATTACTTCCCACATATGCATTCTTCTTTCCACTTGACCTCCTTTTTATTGGTTTTTTGGTTTGTTTTTTTTTTTTTGGTTTGGTTTGGGTTTTTCCTGGATAAAAGGCTCTTATTCACATTTTCTAAAGTTTTAGTTTATTCAAGTTTTTTTAGCAGAGAGGAAGATGTGGAAATATTACAGCAGGAAATGATGCATGCATGTTACACTGGTAGTGCCCAAATATATTTTTAAAAATGCAAACACAGCCATTTCCATACTGAGTTAACCCATGGATTTCTCTTGACTCTGGCTAACAGGTTAAAAGGTGGCCAAATAACACAGCTGACCTAAGAGTTAACATTTATGAGTTGAAGAAAATGCTATCAGTAATAGTTCATGCTGGACTTGGAGCAAAGGGATCCAATTTTGTACCCTGAAGCATGAGATTTAATTACTCTTACAATCATTGTCTTTGCTTACAAAGCTGCCACTGTTGTTTATCATCAGAAAATTATCCAACCCTCTTAAAAAACAGCTTTAGTATTTGTCTCAATGAACTTTCACAGCAGTAACTCCATAAATTAATTAAACACTGCCTTGGAAATTGGCTCCTTTTTGCAGTGGAAAGTTTAACATGATTTCATAGTAACAGATTTTTCACACTCAGGGAATAAAGTTCAAAAGAAATTGGGTAGTTTAACTAGGCCCTTCATTATTTTTTTATACTTTTTTCACAGTTGATAAATTAATTGACCAATTACTTGCATTAAGTGGGCTCCATCCTCCCATACCCCCCTCCTCCCAGCCTCGCACATTCTTTATGGTCCAGTTCAGTCCAAATATACAAAAAGTCTATAAATTACAGTAATCTTGTGATCTATCCAAAGTTGCTGTATTACTGATACCATATTTATGATCTGTGAAAAGTATGTTCTTCTACATCTAAAACTTGAAATTTAACCTTCAATCAAATTCAGCAAATTCACTGAGTTAATTAACATCAATTTAAGCATCTCCTGTTTGCGGGTGCTGAAAGTTTCAAGTCGTGTGCTATTTTTATTTGTTTTTCTCATGTTAGTGTCAATTTCTATTTATGAGACAAAGTGTAGATTATATCTGAGAGCTATTCAGTGTCCCTGATATTAACTGTAATGCATTTTATAAAATATTTTCAGATTAAAGATGTGAGGAGAGGTTAGTATGTGTTTTTGTGAGAGTGAAGTGCATCTCAGTTATAGTTAACTACAATGAAAGAAATTTAGGTGCTGATTAAATTCAAAAAGAGAACTGAAGCCACAACAGAAATGCAAAGAAATGGGTTTCAGCTACCTTGGTTTCTTCATTAAATTCTCCATGTAGTTTGAAATGTACTGGCATAAAAGGGGAGAGGGAGTAACAACTGCTAGGGGGTTGGATAGAGGAAATGAACATTCATTCAGATTTATGGTCACTTAATTCAAAATGGTCCCAATGTAAAAAGGCTTAATGTTAAAAAAATGTATGATGTCAAGATGATTATCTTCTGGTATTTAATGCTCCTTATTACTATTATACTTTTATGTCTCTAATGTCTTCTCCAGTGCTTTGAGCTTCATGTTTTTAAATTACCTGGGATTATTGCTAATATAGATTTTCATGGAATTTTGATGACTGTGCACTCAGCGTGGCACTAAGCTTGAAGAGGACCTTCATCTGTCTTTCTTACCTATAATTAAATATATACAAAAGACCCTGTGTTCATCTAAAGCAGGTGCTTTACCCCTTCCCAAAATCTAGCATAGCAAAGAGTTTTCTATGCTTGAATGAACAACACAGCTTTTAGAAACTTAATTCCCTGAAAAAGCTGCATGCCACTTCTTAGTAGATGCATTCCTGGGTTTTAGGGTTGAAGTATGAAATGGCATGTGGCAGTTTGGGGAGTAAAATCATGGCATTGACAGCCAGTGATCACCTTCCTGGAGGTTCCCTTTTAGCTAAACTGGTTTCCAGAATAACTGATGTGAGCAACAGCTCAGCCACATGTGATACCTGTCAAGAGACAGACAATGTCATGGCTGCTTGCTCTGTTTCTTAGAAATCCCGTTTTATTATGTTTTTCTCCAATCAGCTTTGTGAGGTGGCTGTTTGCTGTGACAGTGTTGGTTGTCTGTTGATTCCTGGATCTTGTTGTGTGAGTCATCACTGGGCAGCAAGTCTTTGAAGAAATTTGGTTCATTTGTCGTGAATGTTCTCTCTGATAACATTTCTCGGTTAATTTATTTTATCAGGAGTCTATAACGTACAATGATCATCCATCTTGGCTGCTAAGTATATAATAATATGTGCATGTGACTACTGATAATTGCAGCATTACAGGATGCTGAAAAATGCAATTTCACCTAGCCAAGGTTGATATCAGATTATACGGGTTATTCTAGGGCTCTTTCCTTTTTTTCATTTATTTTTTCTGAATCACTGTTATTTCTCTTTCAGTGATCTAATGCTATAATTATTGCTTGATTCATAGCTACTGAAGTCAATAGAAATATCCCTGTCATATTCAGTGGGTAATAGACTTTTTTAGCTTGAATTTGCTTCTTACGTGAATACTTTTTCTTAAAATACTTTTTCATTCATTCGTGTTGCACAGGCCAAATTTTTTCCTTCTTACCCTTTCCCTCTGAATGGCAGATTACAGTTCTGATTGAAAACCATATAAAATCCATAGAAAGACTGGTTGCTTTCTTTTCCTTGGGAGACAAAACAAAAAGATAGGAAACATATCCTTAAAGGAAACAAAGTGTTAGAATGGTAGAAGGAAAACCTGCGTTAACTAAAAAAGTTGGTTTTCAACAAATAAATGTATATATTAATATGATTCATGGTAGATGGATTTTTTCATGGCTTCCAATAAATTTTCTGATCAACTGTTGTTGATATGTACTTTATCCATATGTTACATATTTCAACTTATGCAGAGGAACACTTGGTAGCGAAAATATCTCTGGAATTGTTTGCCATGTGATGAAATATGGAAGGTCATGCAGTGTTGTCTCTGTGCAAATGATATTTCTGTTCCTTACAGTATTAGAAATGCAGAATTTAAAAAAAAAAACTGAGTCTGTTATGGATTTAGTACTTGTATGTTTGCCATAAGTTGCTTTAGAGCCCAAATATTTATACTTGTGTTACTTTGTGGTTGACAGCTTCTCAAAGAATTGATACCAGCATTTTACCTTGAGTGACACTTTTTTGTCAGCATTCTTTTTGTTTCTTTGAAGGGAGTCTAATTTGAAATTGCAGTTTGAAACAATATTCAGCTTAGAGTACTTGGTTCTCAGTGTAGCTTGGTAGACAATGTGCTGCCTGTAGAAGCTCTTTTGTTTTTCTTTTTGAAAGTATTGTTATGAACTGAAACTTGTCAAAATATTGTTTAAGCAAGGAAAATGCCATGGTAATCTCTCTTTTCTGTATGTGTACTTCAGTTGTGGGTTAAAGCAGAGAGAAGGAAGGTGGAATAAAATAGTCTTCAGATCATGTTTATGTAGGTTTCAGAAATTGTGCTTTGTAGCATCATCTTTGCCATGTAATTCTTTTTATCCTAGAGCTGCTTTTTCCCTTACTGGGAATCAGTACTAAAATACATGAGAATGTATTTTATTGTTAATGTGCTGCCTGACAGCTTAACCAAGTGTTTATGTGGTTTTCATACTGATATGAGGAGAGAAACTAGAAATATTTATCTTTCATGTGATAACCAGCAGGGTGTCAAGTTGCTGTGTCTGTCCTGGTCCATTCCCTGACTTCAGAACAATATCACCAAACTTGGTTTAGGTATTTAGTTTTTGTCAGTCTGTTCTTAGGCAGGCCTGATGCACTTATTTAGAACACCAGTGTTTGATGTTCACCTTGTTATTATTTGTGTTTTCAGAACATCACTTACCACTTGTACTAAGGTGATGATTAAAAACTAAATTGGATGGACAAAAGAATATTTCTAAAAGTATATTTTTAGCTGTAAAGATTCCTGGTTAACTAGAAAGATGTAAGACAGGGATTTGCCTGAACAACAGAGTCTTATTCGTCTCCTTTAAAAAGCAAACAAAACAAGTTAAAAAAAACCCCAAAAAACTTTAAACTGTTAATTTCTGATGTATGCAGGACAAGCTATGGCACTACAGTATTTGCTTTGCCTGTTTTATATGTAAAATTTGATCATGTGTTTCAGAAAGTTCAGTTTATAACACTTAATAAATTATTCAGTCATTCTGACTAAATGTGCAGTCATCCACTGTTTTTGCTTTGCCAGTGGTATTGGCTACAATAATTTGATAACCTGATTGTGCTCTTTGCATGCTTTTCCAATTATAATCATATGTTTAATTATAAAATAGTAAAAACAATAAGAGAATTTGCTGAAGGAAATCTAAATGAATATAAATAGAAATATCAGAAGGTGGCACCTTGTCTGGTGCTAAAGCATTTTTTTCATTCAAATGATATATTGGTCTTGTGACAAGACAGCATTTGTTTTATTTTTCAAGTGATGAAGCAATGGGAAAGTTAGCTTTTGGTATGGTAAAAGCATAACAAAGCACAACTGGACAAAGTAATGCTGTAAAAGTTCATTTCTTGACACTCTTGGAGCTCATCAATCCAAAGTTTGTTTTCCTTTATTTAAATAACTCTAACTTACAGATTCTTTGCCACTGTGTAGCTGTAAATCTAATAATGTGATTGAAATTGCTCGATAATCTCCTGTCTGGAGCTTTTCTTCATTGTGCCTGTTATTAAACCCAGCTGTTGATGCTTTTGAACAAACTGATTTCTGAATTAACTCTGCATTGTGTTCTATAATAACGCCACTTCTGAATTATCATGGGCTGCTCCCAATTTACTTTTCGATAATTAAAGGCTGTCTTTATTTCTATCCAAGTTGCCTGTTTTATTTCCCAGAACACAAGGATGTGATTTCATTCATGCTGCTCTAGGGGGTCTGAAGTTGATAATCATTTTTCTACATCTGCCCCCATCAGTGTCATCCTCCAATATCTGATGCTCCAGCATTTTTCCTTGGCTTTGCTTATTAGCATTCACAGAGTTGGTGCTGTGTTGTGCTAGTCTGCCACAAGCCATTCCCTGTTGTTTTCCTGAGAGGTCTGTAGAGGACCTGTGGAATAGTCTCATTCCTGGAGAAAATTCCTCTTCTTCCTATTACCTTATGCTCACATAAACTCTTCCTTTCAAAGGTAGTTTTACCTTAAGTATTTAAGTACTTTAATAAATATTGTGTATTACTTAACGTGAGCATCATTGGGTTCCTTGTAGTGTGTCTCATGTATGGTGCATATACTAATCACTAAATTAAATGTAAGGACTTTAAAATTAAGACCTCAATATAATATGTTTTGGATTACTGATTCATGTGGTCCTCATATCTTCAAAAAAAAAAGATATATTTTTTCCTTAAAAGAAAATAAATTAGTAAAGCAAATCAAACAGGAAAAAACTCCAAACAAGATAGACTTCAAATAAAAATACTGACCTGTGACATGTTTCAGTTTGAGATTATACATAATATTTTGCTTCTTTCTTTCATCAAGACATGTAATTGTTAAATAAAATAGGAAGACTCTCTCACAAAAATTTAGAAAAAATGTAAAGGATTTACAGTAAACCCCCATGACAATTTAAAAGAATTATCTTGTTTATCCCCACTAAGGTTCATTTCAGGACATTCTAGGCTCTTAATAGTCTTTTTAAAATTAGTATTGACCTCAATTTATGAGAGTTGTATATATTTCCCCTTGGCAAGAGCAAGAATTTTAATCTAATCCTACAGCTTTTTCCCTTGCTGACGTAAAATTCTTCTCCATTTGCTAATTGAGATCTTCATGGACTGTGGTTTTTTTTTTTTCCTTTTTTTTAAATTCTTTTGCGGTATTCTTGTGGTAGTTTTCAGTGTAGTAGCAAACCTGAGCAATGGACCTGGCAAACAGTGATCCTCACTTTACTAATCAATGTGATTAATGGAACAGGGTGAAAATTTGGTGTTCAAGGTGTACCTATTGATTAAAAATGTATAGGCAAGATCTTTCATGTTGGTGTTGCCTTCACAGAGGAGCTGCTTTTACCTACTTGATTTTAAAGGTTGGGCTCAATGATCTCAGAGGTCTTTTCCAATCTAAATGGTTTTGTGATTTCACAAAGCTGTGTATGAGTAGGTTAAACCTTTGCACTACTTGCCAGTGGGTTTTCTGTTTACTTTCTTCCTTTTTATATAGGATTTTCCTCTATTATCCCTCAAGAGGCAGCACTGTTAGGATGCTGTGTAAAATTTTCAGACAAGTGCTAAGGCCCTCTTAACTAAAACACGTGTCTTATTTATGATGTGTCAAATTACTGTTCTGAGAGTAGACCTTTTAGGTTGCATTCAGCCTTCAATTTGACTGAATTTAAATAGCATAAAACGCCTTTTAGTTGGAACTTGGCTTGCATATTACATCTCTCGTTTCAATGGGAAACATTCAGATGCAAATACAGTTTGTTTGGACTGAGTACAAATGCCACTATCATGACTGATGAAGGCTTTTGATCACACATCTACCAACTGAAACCTTAAAAAGGAAGAGGCTATTTGGACTGGCATCTGCAGTGCCATGAATTATTTAGTTCCTATTATTCATAAATCTCTTTGAAGAGAAGGCGTATGAGGTTTTTAAGGAGGAGTAGTCATAGTTGTGTTGCCAGTTTCTATTTATGCTGCGGCTGACTGCGTGTGCAAACTCCTTCTGAACTGCAAGGATTGTGCTGAATGGGAAGGAGTTGTGTGGGTGAAGTGATCAGAAATGGTCCTGAAAGGCTTCTTTAGTTTCCTGGGATAACAGTGAGGATGTTCTGTTGTTCCTGTCTGTGTTGATGGGCTCCAAGAGGTGTGCAAGGCAAGAACATGCCTGCAATATTTGCTGAGCTATGCACTTAGTTGTTAAGGATCTGGTTGACTCTTGCAGGGCACTTGTTAACAGCCAGAGCTTGTTCTGCACTCATTCACAGAACTACAAATGTCTTTGGGCTGTGCCCTGACAGCCAGGCAAAAACAGCAACACCTCCCTCCTTTTTGCCTTCTTTCGCTCAGTATCTTTTATTGTGCAGTTTTGTGCTACAGACAGGTACCATTCGAAAATATTTCTTCCCTTTCCACTGATGATTGAAGCTAAACACTGGGTGTAAACACTGTTTCTGCTCTAAAGGGAGTCTGTGTGCTTGTTTAGCTCAGTGTAATTGTGTAATAATGTTGTCTAGAAGATGCATGTTGGCAGAGATGTCAAGGAACGAGTTAGAAATACCCAATAGTGTCTTGTTTATTTGCCTTGCAGACTAGTTTGGTGTCTGGGGGAGTGAGGGATATGGGCGCTGTGTGTGTTTCCATTTTTGGAATTTGTTTGTTTTTCCAGTAGGATTTCAGATTGCATTGCTGAGGAATACCTTGAGAAATGATTTGCCTGGCCTATGTCCTTTCAGCATGTTATAAAATTCACATTGGGGTCAAAGTACAGTGAAGACTCAAACGCAGCTGCTGTACAATTCAGAAATAAACAGAGTTCACAAATCATTTCTTTACCATAACACATTTGTCATTGTAGCAGTAGTAAGAATACTTTAGTTCCTAAGTCTTAACTAAGAGGATTACCTGAAGAATCACTCTGACTAGACTTAGACTTTAATTTCCTAAAATGCTGCTTTTTGTGATACTTTTCAAAAGTTTCTCGAAAGTATTTCATCTTGTCATCTTTCCACATTATTATTTTACATTTTCAATTGACTGTACACATTTCTTTTTTACCTCCCTGTATTTTAATTTTTCTTGTTGGCTTTGAAGAAATGTTTTTGTTTTTTTGATCATCTATAATTTTCAACTTAGTGTATTAACTTGCTTCCTGTCCTAGACTCAGTTTTTAAAGATCCTGTGCTACATACAAACTAAAATCCTCATTCTTTTCTTTTTTATTCTACCAAAGCAGCAGGACTTGCAGAATGTTTTTTTTTTCTTCCTTCATTTATTTCTAGCAGTCACTCAGAAGTTCTTGTTTGCTGCTGCATCTACAGTGGTCCATGGGCCATTGTTGATGTGTCTGTTTGCCAGCTGCATATGCTGACTACATTTTCACTATGAATACACACCCTGCTGAAGATCTTCTCTAATAAATCCTTTTTTTGATGACTCTATGGCAAAACTGAGCTGTCCATGAGATGTATCTGCTCTGGTTTTGAGCCATGGCCAATGTGTACATCTGCTGTAAATATAGATCAGTTCATAAATGGCTCTTACCTACAAATAATTTCAGTACAGTGGCAGTGTAATGCAAGGAGGAATAGAAATATATTTAATGCTCTAAGCAAATCAAAATGGGCCTCTTGTCAATATTAAAATTATAACATGTGGAAAAATTATTGCTTTTTTTTAAACTTTAATTTCTAAGGTTTCTAAACAATGTTTGAAATTATGAGTTGATACTCTTTTGGGGTTTTTTTTCTCTCTGAAAAGCATAATGGCTGTTTCATGAGTTTTCATATTCTGAATGTGCAGATATAGGCTTGTAGATTCTGGTATTCATTCATCCATCTCGTTGTAATTATTGGCTTGTGATTCTTTTTATAAAAAAGTGGGAATGAAATCTTAAATCTTGAATTTCTTTGATTTGTGAATTTTCAGTTGTGTTTTTCATAACTGTGAGAAAAATGTAGTTGAGTAACTGTAGATGAGTAATTGAGCTGAGTAATTGTAGCTGAGTAACTCTATTATTTTCTATATTCAGCACACATATACATATAAATTTAAAACTTTGGGATAAGATTAGAACTGTATACAGGAAATGAAATAGTGTTGGTTTTGGTTTTTTATTATGAGTAATTGATTACTAAGTCAGGTGAAATTTCAGATATAAAATGTAAAATGGTGCCAGGTCATCATAAAGATCAATAGTAAGGATGAAATTTATCTCTGGGCTGTGAATTTCTATAAAAATAATTCCTCATTTACGTGTCTCGCCCAATCTACAAAAGTTCTGCTTATTAAGTCTTGCCAAGGAGGCATCAAATTTGGTATTGGCTGATAAAATGGTGTGGTGCTATGACTCTTCTGTTTCCAGTATTGGAGTCATTTGTTATCAAGGTACATAAAAGGAAAAAGATAGTAGTTATCCTTATTTTTTGCATGATTATGGGTAGCAGATGATAAATTGCAGTTAAATATTTCAACTTTGGGTATAGCATGCAGTCTTAATGTTTTTGGGTTTTTTTTCACTTTATTTGTGTTTCTTGAACTGTTAGGAAAAAATAGAAAAAAACCAACAGGAAATTACTTTGAAAAACGCAAGAATTTTCTTTTGTTTTCTTTTTTTTTGTTTTGTTTTAATGTTACTTCCCTAGTAGCATTATGAGAGAGTTGAGAGAGTCACCTTATGTTCCCCATTATCTAAACTGGGATATAAACCATAAATAAATCATGTAGAATGCAATGTCTTTTCCTACCATGTTTATGAGGTTAAATTGCAAAGTGTGTGTTTAAACAGAGTCATTTGACCATGATTAGTACTAATTTGGGGTAAGGGGTTATTTCTTTGTATTTAGGGGTCCGAAAAAATGCAATATTTGATTTGCTAATGGATCTGAAATTCCAATTCTTCAGTTATAGAAGTACTTAGGTTTAGGTCATAGATGTCTATTTGAACCTAAGAAAATCCAATTGTCTGAGCTCTGCGCTGAGTTTATGATGGTATTTTTTTCATCAGTCTTGTCAGTTATCTAAGTTTGTCTCTTAATATCTGGAAAAGTTAAATGGATAATATTTGGGGAACATAAAGAAATATTATTTTTCTGTTTCAGGTTTTAATTGTCTGCCCTTTAAGATATGTGCTTGTTTCCACATGCTTCAGGCATTGCCCCAGTGGTCCTTAATACATAGATTAACCTTATTAAAAAAGCATTTCATACAGATTATCTGTATGTTTGTATTATAACACTTCTTACAGAGAGATACCAATGGCTATAATTTGAAATAAATAAATAAATAGGGAAAGTAACTTTGGGAAAACCACCAGCTGCCCTTTGATAAACATCTTAGGGCTTCCAGTAGATGATTCAGATGTAAGCAGAGGTAATATAAGGAGAACGCCAGCTGTTTGTCTGCCTGCATTGCTCCTTGCTCTGGATGGTACAGGGGGTTTTTGGGTTGTTTTTTTGTTTGTTTTTTGTTTTGGTTGGTTTTTTTGTTTTGTTTTTTATTGTTTCGGGGTTTTGGTTTTTTTTCATTTGCTGGGGTTTGGATTTTCGTGTTGGTTTTGTTTGATTGGTTTTGTTAGTTTGTTTCATGCAGGTTGCATAGGAGCTTATTTTCAAATACATGAACCTTTAAACTTTTGTGGTTTTTCAGACCCGTGGACTGTGACCAGAAAGGAATGTACATGAGCATAGTAGACCCAGGAAATTTCTATTTGTGATAATGTAACATAGCATATACTTCATCAATAAGCAAACCTACGTGAGATGTGAATGTCACAGGTTGCTCTTGGATTGGGTAAAATGGACAAGGCATTATTTGAGATGTTTTGTATGTATTGATCTGCAGATGTAAGAGACAAAACCTCACTGCTTACAGCTGCTTGTGCCCAGTCACAGTTACCTGATGAAGTGTTTCCATGAAGGATCTTTTCCTTTCTCTTTACTCTGGAAACCTGACAGAAACACACAAGCGGGACATGTTTGTGTGCATGCACATTCTGTATCACTAACAATTTTCATAGCTTTTTTGAGAGGATGAATGAATGAGTATTAAAGCTTTTCAAATATTTGGTTTAAGTTTTGAAATAAGTGTGAAAGTGATCTGAGAGCAGAACTGGGCACTTGTATCTCTCTGCCTGACACAACCCAGTTTATAGCCTGTTGCAGTGCTTAATTCTACTACTCCAGAGTTGTCTTTATACTTCTTAAAGCATTCTGTTACCTTGGTAAAACGAAATATAAAAATTGTATTTTCTCTTCTTCATGAGTTGAATTATTGATTTGCAAGTGAAATTTCTCTGATGTTTTATGTAAACCCAGCTTATGATAAAATTGCTTAGTAGCAACTTGCATTGCTTGTAGGAGTTACATGTCCAGCTGCATTAAAACATGCAAAAAGCTGGCATTTTGGGATGGGCAAATAGTTTTAACTCAATATTTTTAAGAGGGGCCTTTAGGACATGATTATATTCATCTTCTATTTTTACTATCCTGTAATACTGTGTGATGTGTTTCCAGCTGCTAATGTGAATCAGCTACAGCTGGAATCCTGAACTCTAATGATGTTTAGATTATAAGATGCTTTGCTGATCTCCATCATGCCAGTCATAATGAGTTTGAGAACAAAATTACTATATTTATACTCTACTTTTCAGAAAGAAAATGGAGCTGTATGTTTTTCAATATTTTGTGATTAGTACTGCATAATAAATGTTGTTGCATGTCATAATCTAGTCACAGTTTTAAAACTGAGGAAGGCAATGAAGTGCAACTTGGAAAACTTATCTTGAGGAAGTTTAGATTACTTTTAAGCATACAACAGGAATAATAAATCTTCAGGTTGGCAAAGAGTTACATTTAAGAAGTATGCATTCTGTAATTTGCACTCCTGGAAGGTGTGAGAAGGGTGAAGGAATTGTACCAGTCTCCTACATGTAATGGTTAGGTTATATAACAGCAAAACAATTTACTGTTGAGAGAGACAGCTGTGCACTGAAAGAGGTGATCTGGAGAGCTTCTGAAGTCCCCATCACCAGATGTTTTAACACTATATTAAGCAATCTGTTAGGAGGGGTCCAAAGATAACTCATGATGCTTCAAACCACAGGATGCAGTGGCTGACATCCTCAGAATCCTTCCCATTTGCATTTTTGTCCCCTTTTTAGTTGTAATTTAAAGACTATTTTATGATTCTGAGGGAAATTACCTGATGTCATTTTGGAACTTATGTTGTAGATACAGTGATGCAGAGACAGAACACAGAATAAATAGAATAAAAGAAGGTCATGTGTTTGAATTCCATTTAGTTACATATGCATGACTGCAGTTTTTTAATGGTTATATACACAAAGAGAGGAAGGCTGATCTAGGAATATATGGATTCTGGTTATATATGCAAATACCACCATGTGATATTTTAGGAATCTCCATGAGAAGATTGTGCAAAACTAATGTATAAAAATTATATTCACTATAAAATGCAAAGGAATAGCAATAAAGGGAATCAAAGGAGAGATCAGAAAATCAGAAGCAAACCAATTTAGATCCCGTATTTTTGTGTCATCTGTTGGCCACTCTTTGAGTGGCAATGTCTTCCTGAGCAGCACTGTCTTCCTGAGTTCAGGAGACTCAAATTCCCACCATGAATTTGAGGTGAAGATGGTGGTTTGTTTCTCCTTCAGTGACTTTTGGAAAATGCTGGTTCTGAAAAGGAGGATGGGAAGGATTCTGCATTGCAGCACATGTGGGTATCTTTGTTTGAATGGGTCTCTAGTGTGTGAGAGCCCAATAATTTGCATTATTTTCTGGAGGAAATGATCCTGCTAAGGCCTTCTGTCACACAGAGGAGTTTTTCCAGTCAGAGATTCAGAGCTGGCATTTAGGTGACCTAAATGATCAGTGATAATCCGTCTGTTTATCCAAAGGGAAAAAAATGCACTTGTTGTCATCCTCATCATCATGCTAAAACGAAAAAGGAAATTCTAAATGCCGGTAGTGTAAAAATAAGTAGTTTTTTTGGTGTTTGTTTTTTTTTTTTAAGTAATCTGAATTATATATTGGATGTGTTGGAGAACTGGGCTGTGTAGTTGTTGTTATTTGTTTCCTCCTACTTTGTGGAGTGGGGAATGTTTATTTATGGTGCTTCTCCAGTCATTTTTCGTGATCCTAAAAGATTTTAAGGCTGGAGTAAAAATACAGATTAATAAATGCTTCCATGTGACTGGTGATGTGTTAATTTTTTATTGAAGATAAGAGGACCTCCAGAATTGCTGGAACTGTGGTTTATTGGATTTGAGAGAAAATCAAGGCAATGTACTTCATGAAAGTGACTTTCTTGTTTTTTTCTTGAATAGAGTATTTACTCACTATAAAAGTTAAATATTTTACTGTTTGTTCCTCTATCTGCAATCTTAGTGCATCCAATAGATGAAATGAGAACAAGACTGACCTCAAACCTTTCACTTTCCTTTTTCTTTCCCCTTATTTTTTGAAATAAAAAGGTTAGCTGGATATCTGGGGGAAATGCTTTTTCCCTTTTTTTTTTTATTGAGCTATTGAAGTAATTGGAGGGATGTGGTTTTCTCCAAAGACAAAAGACAAAACTCCAAATCGAATAATAAATCACATATAAGAGAAAAATAAAATAAAAGCTATATCAAATCTGTCTAAAAGTGTCTACAAAATTGAACAGTGTAGAGCGGCTGAGTGTGGAGAAAATATTGAACAACTTGTAGCCACCATTTATCAAAGAATGTAATTTAACAATTGTTGGCATACAAAAAGCAAGAAGTCAGAAAGATGTATCACAGAAAATAAAGCACAATATATTATTGATATTTGAGAGCAAGGGTATATTAGGGTTTTTGAAATTTGAATCTAAGTTTTTACATTCAGGCAATGATTTTTTAAAAGATCGTTTCGGCAGCACAGCTACAGCAGGATTACTTTTCTGATTTAAAAATGCCCTAAAAACATTTGTTCTGTGAAATTTAGCTGTACAGTTTTCCTCCCCTTTCCAGATCTCTCCTAGTGGGACTCCCCTGACATCACTGCCCTTGGGTTCCTGCTGTTCTGTGATGCCCTCACTCACAGACCTTTCCCTGGTGGCCAATCCTTTTGTTTTACGTATGCTGTGACCACAAGAGCCTTGAAAAATACAATACTGTTTAACCTTGCTAGAGAAAATAGAGGAGATTTATTTCTTGGCCTTACCTAGATATCTAGTAGCTCTGTCATGCCTTTCAACCTGACTTCTGAAAATTTGGTCTTTGTTCCTACTGTAGTGGTTTTGGTTTGCTAATTTGAGATTTCCCAGCCAATGCACCAATTAATGTGGTGGGATCAGTGCTGGCTAAACACCAGTGCACCCACTAGAATTTATTTGCTCATTTCCTGCTGTGAGATAGGACTGGTAGGAAGGCAAAGCAGGCTCAAAACTTTAAAAGGGGATTAAGAAAAGTTTATTAGCAGTACCTAAAAGAAAGAATAATAAGAATCAGAATAAAACCTTTAGAACACTTCTCCTCCCCCCTACAACATTTTCTTTCCCACTAACAGTGTACAGAAACAATTCAGTCAGTTTATCACTTCTAGAATGGTCTTTTTTTGGTTCACTTAAGGAGAGGAGTTCCTCTTGTCAGTTTATGGAGACTACTCCACAAGAAAACAGTTCTCTCATGGTTTCAATTTCCACAAATAACAGCTGCCCAGGTATCTGTAATTGTGAAGTTCCTCCTATCTTTCCCAGTTTTCTCACAGCTGTGTTTATGGGCCATGTCAAGTTATGGGGTACTATTTTAAAGATGAGCTGTTCAAGAGCAAATGTTTTCATTATCTCTGAGATCATCTTCATCTCTGAGAACAGATCTTATTCTCTCCCTGGGAGAAAAAGGGTCTTCATCACTCTTCTCTCTCTCTCTCTGTTCAATTTCCCATGAGATCACAGCTGCTTCAGGTGTGCTTACTTTAGCATGGAGGCCTTTGCTCATATCTACAATTTGAACACTTCATCTCCCCATACTTTCAACTAGTTATGGGGAAAAGGAATCTGATGTATCAATTACATCCTTCTTGATAGCTTTTCTAGAGGATTTCAGCCCCAAAATTGAGGCATCTCTTTGTCCCTCCTATCTGCAACTTGACTCTTTCTTCGCTGACCTTGGTGTCTTCATGTTTTTCCTCTCTACATGTTCTCACTCTGTCCTTTTCTCTCAACAGAGGGAGGATTGAAGGTCTGTAAATGTTTCTCTGCATTGAGAGAGTTAATATCTTGCCTGCAGATTGTTATGTCTGAGATGGGAGCAGGGCCAGCCTTGTAACCTGCTCTCAGGCAGGAAGGAAAAGAGAGCTTCCCAGGATTTTTTCATCTTTAACATAGAGGCATGTCCAGCTTTCTCAGTGGTTTAGCAGATTGTCAGTTCTGAAAGCTAATTTCTTATTGTTTTTTTTGTCAGACACAGAGGAAACTGAGAGCAGCTTCTCTTAGAAAGTCACTTCCATGAATGGCTCCAATGCATAACCAGCACACCTGCTTTGTTTTTCTTTCTTCTCTGGTCTTTAAAAAATTTCCTTAAGTTCTAAAAAGGTGACAGGTCACAGTTTTCTGTAGTATGCCTTCCTGTCCAGAATAATTTTCCTAAGAAAGACAAGACAGGGTCACTAAAGAAAAGTGCCCTTAAAAATGTTCTTTTTTTTACATATATCCCTGAACATAGGAAAATATCAGAAGTCATTCCTTTTTTCCATTTGTTGGTTGGCTTCTTAATTTACACAAAGAAAGTATGCCAGACATATACAGCAGATTTTAGGTTGTTATGCCCAAAAATAATTACTGGCCAGTCTTAAACCATTTGATTTGTATTACAGAAGTCTCAAATCACTGTCCTGAGATAGTAATATATACATATACTACTTTAAGGTGAGGTAGACTCACTGCCTTGAAGAGTTTTATTTTTTGTCAGGAAGCAAGGAAGTCTAGGTGGGAAAAAAGAGAATGTGTTATGTGAAATGTGGATAGATCATCTGACTTGCTTAAGATTTAAAGCAAAAGTGGATTCTTTGACTGTAATGTTGTTTTTTGAAACCTACAGTCTTTTGTCTTTGACATGGGGCATAAAAAGCTGAGTTTTCCCATATCTGATGCTCCAGCCAAAATCTCAGCTTCTCAACTTCCCTCTGCTAAATTTCAGTCTTGATGATGCTCTTTCAAAACATTTGTCTATGCTTGTCTTCTATGGCTTTTCATGTAATAATAAGGGATGGGTGAAATTTTTCAAACATAATGTATATAGGTTAGAAATTGTCTTCTTTTTACAGAGTAACAAGGTGAGTAAAAAGGGAAGAGAGAAAAGTTCTTTCAACTTTGAAAGAAAGAAAAACTTACCTCAATCACAGCAATGAAAGGGAATTTTCCTTCATGCTAAGTATCAGAAAGATGGAAACAGCTGTAGCTAGTTGGCTTCTGTGTGCAGAATTATATTTTGCAGGACCATTTTCATCTAATTTGGCTGTTGTGCAGTTTGAACTTTATGAATTGACTTGTAATTGGACCATGCTGTCAATGGGAAAATTTACAAGTATTGAACATGACATTTTTGAGAAGGTTACTGTCATCTGGTCCTCTATTAGTGGGTTTGCAGAGAGTTATAATTGGCCTAACAAGCCTAGTAACCTGTCCTACTTCCAATTATAATGTACAATCTCATTTAATACTTTTCTTTATTTACTGATAGGTAATAATTCTCTGTCTAGTGCACATGCTCCAAAATAAAGTTGTCTCATCATGGAATGTGTGGGTTCTTTTAATATACATGCATATGTGTGTCCATACACATAAATTATATCACTCACATATGCATATAACTGTGTGTATATGTGTTCTGAGGAGTTTAAGTACATATATATTTTTAATATATGTGTTTATATATATGAAAATTTTTTATTCTGTTTAATTAAGTACAAAGTCTCCTGTTGCTTTTAAATTTCTGGTGGGGACAGGGAGATAGTGTTTTCTCCAGACCTTTGTTAAGTTTATGTGATTATTCTGGCTAGAAGTGATAATACATTCATGTAGATGTAATTCTTGGGACTGGAACAAAAAGGGGGAAGTGTAATAAAAAGAACAGGTTGATGAACTCAGTGCATTCATTATCGACTTAGATTTGCATGAAGGAGAAACTGTTCACTTCTTATAAAATTAGAATGGCATCATTAATTTTGTTTACTACACAAGCAATTTTTAGCACGTGTAAGATTTACGGGCAGTTTGCAGGTAAATACGTCTTGTTAAACAGCCCTATGGAAAGAGTTCTGCAGAAGCATCTGCACTCGTTGTACCTCCCCAAAGCAGAATTTCTTGTGTTGTTTTCACTGCAAGGAGAATGTTGAAAAGTCACAATGGTGAATTTGGAAATAAAGGAGGGATCAGTGAAAAAAATCTAAAAAAAAAAGGTAGCTAGGGAACTGATATTTTGATGCATTCATAAAGTTAAAAATTTCAGTTTTTCAACAATGTCTTCATATATGGCAACTTGGTCTTCACTGCTATGCACTACTTGCTCATTTTAGTAAAGATTGACTGGTGAGACACCAGACTAAAAACAAGAAGCAAATCAAGCAGACAAGCCTTTTAGATATAACCAAGAGAAGCAAAGCCCCCAGAAAAGGGTTTGGTCTTTCTCCTTTTCTTTCATGTCTTTTGGTCTCAGGCCTAGCTGCCTTTGAATTGTTAATGTAGTTCTGCCCTACAAGAAGGGTCAGCAGAAGAGGAATTACATATTTTGGTTTTTTTTCATGGCGATGCTCTTGAATTAATGCCTTTTCAGAGTGTGCTTGAGAACTTAGAGAGGTTTGGATGGCATCTTTTTGAGTAATTTAATTAATTCCATTAACACAGTGATTCTATTCTAACTTTGAATTCTGAGTAATATTTTGTTTTAACAACATTCTTCTTGAGCCTCAGAAAACAATGGTTCTGTTTATTTTGGTGATAGCGTGGTTGTTAGTGAAACATTTTTAGCTGCAATGTTTGTTTTTGTTACCCTGCTGGGCATGAAATACTACCAGCATGAAACTGTGGATTCAGGATACTCAAGGAAGGCTGTAATGTCTGTCCCTATTTCTGTGAGTTTGAACATTGGTCACTCTTGGTTAAAATATCATCGGTTCCTTTTGGGTGCAAGAACAATCCGAAATTATAGGTTTCAATGAAGAAAAATAGTGATCGTATAGCAGATTATAAATCATTGGAGTATCTGCAGATTAACTGTTGCTTATTTGCATTACCTTCACAGAAAAATGATGTTTCAAGAAATATGAGCAAGGGGATGACATAAGATTTAGGTTTGAAGAATGTACTTTTGGCAAGCCAAATTGTGCTTTAAGTTTTAGAAGTCACTAATGTGTGTGTGCATGTGTTCTCACCTACTTGTGACTAATGATCCGTGATTTTTCTGCAGTCCTCACTGTGCTTTTTTGAGTGTATATTCTGGTGTATTTTCCAACTTCTCAATGCAGGGTTTCTGACAGAATAATAGATCTGAACTCTCTCAGAGCACAGCAGTGTCTCTAATAAATAGGTCAAATAATCTTAGAAACGGTGTTTGTTAGCCTTGAATCGATAGTGATGAAGTTTCTCTGTGTTCTTGCTTGCTCAAACTTCTGTCTAATCTATCTTTGTTCTCTTCTTCTTGTGCAATCTTTTCCTTGCTTCCAGTGGCTGCTACAAAGAACAAAGCTAGAGGTGAGTTGCTGCCTGCACCCTTCAATTTGCATTGCATGGTTCTGCAGCCCACGCATTTTCTCCCAAGGTTGTTTCTGCTCCTCCAAACAAAGAAAAATATCTTTAGGTCCTATGGTATGCCAGATTAGTTCTTTACAATTTTCAATTTACACCTAAATGCATTGTTTATCAATCAGCACTGCTCATGCTGTATTTTGTTAATTGCTTTAATTTGGGAAGTTTTCAGGAAAAGGATAAAATTAAGTGCATTGTAGTTAGATTTCTGACTTTCATTATAGTAATGTAGGGATATTGATGGCATTTTAATCGAAATGAAGATATTGCATAAAAATGCTCATAAATATGTAAATGTAATTTATATTTTTTATCTCTAGCCATAGTCATAAATATCTGAACAGAGAACAATGAACTCCTAAGTGTCTCCTAAGCATTTCCTGTCTTTTCACACTAGTATAAATGATCATCACTGTTCCTGATAGCATACCAATATATAGAAAGGTATACTATGATATCTGCAGAGATTTATGGCTTCAGAGCAGCAAGGTGATTGCCACAAATCAGTGTGACAAAGAAGGAAACCTTTCAGAACTAATCATGTAAGGTCAGCAGTGCTGTAAACCATTTCCTGAATTTCAACGAAGCAGTGATGTAGCAAATGTAACCTGAGGGGTGTATTCTGACTTGCAGATACACATAAATCAATGCATACATGTTTATATATACAGATGCATGTGCATCTATATGTATGAACATATATTTGCATAGAAAATCATGAGAATATGCATTTTACCATCATTTTTATATTATTTCTGTTAAATAAATTTGAGTTGTCTGATAATTAAGCATCAGATTTTAAGGCAAAAATCTCTGCTAATTTAGATGTATTTTGGAAGTCAAGATTCACAAGGTTTGCAAAGTTCAATTCCATACATTGCTCAGCTTGAGGTTGTAGAACAATAATAATAATGAAAGAAAATACAGTTGAGAGTGTTTATGCATTAGAATAATTAAACCAATAATTAAAATACAGCTCAGGTTTGTATTTTTTTTTTAAACTCTTGCATGGCTTTTTGTAAGATCTTTTTCTCAGAAACTTTGCATGCATTGGGTGACATGAATGAGGGGAGTGAACAAAATCAAATTCATCTATTTGCCTATGCATGCTTTAAAATTTGCTTTACTCCTTTCTGTACTGTTATGTATTCAGCTGTGGTGCTGTGTAACAGTGGTCAAGACTTTGAGACCTTCATAATTAACGAAAAAAGCCCAAACCAAGGCAACATCCACAGAAGGGACTTTTCAGCACAAATGAACACAATCTCATCAGTATTCAGTGATTAGCTGATACTCCCATATATTGCCATTAAAACAGAAATTGCCCTGGAGGCACAGGAATTGTAGGATGAGTCAGAATTACTCACGGGTACCACTCATCTGTGAGCATTAACACACCCTTATTTCAGAAGTGCACATGCATATTGAATGCACAGCTGAAGCTCTGTATCCTGAAAGAGGTTTGACACTGTGATCTGGGTATCTTTGGAGATCTCTCGCTCAGCTGCACAGTGCCTTCAAGAAGTCCTCGGCTTTTCCTTTGGAGCTGAGCAGCCCTGTGATGAAAGCACCCAATATCCGCAAGGAATTCAGTCCTGCAACAGCTCTGTCTTTTACCAAAAGCATAGGATCTATTTTATGATCTCCTGTGGTGGAAGACATGAAGTAGGTGATGCCTTACTGCTTTGCTCATTACTCTGTCTAAGCAGTAAAGAAAGGTCTGTTCCTCCTTTTCAAGTCTAACACTTAACTGGAAAACAGTTCTCTAATACACCACTGGAAACATCAATTCACAACTGAGAGAATTCTCAGGAGGAGTTTCTCTTTTGGCACTCGGAATATGAAATCCAGCAGTCCTTTATGTCTTTGCTCTCATGTATGGGTCTTCATCTTTCCTTTCTGAAAGTCTGGAATTTGTGCTGCCATTTTCAGCAAGGCACAGTTGACCTCATGCCTACCCTAAGATCTGAGAGTTCCAGAGCCCATTATTAAATGATATTCTGTGGGATCACCTGTCTTCTGTTTGTGCATTGTTAGCATGGCAAAACTCCTGCTGGTCTCCACTTCCCTCCCCCTCCTTGTGGCATTGTCTGTAAGCTGAACAACAGAGCCTTTGCTCTCAAACATTGAATTCAATGCTATTTCCTGAAGTATTTTCTCAGTCTTTGTCAAAGACTGCTTGTATTAAGTGCTGTAAAGCAGCTGTTGAACTCTCTACTTTAGCCTTGCATTGAGGCACTTAGAATCAATCTAGGTTGGAAGGTCATCTGGTCTGCAGGTCATTTGGACTGAGCTACCCTGTAAGTAAAACCCACTTAAATCTGTTTGCTCACAGCCTTCCAGTCAAATTGAAGTATCTCAAGGATTTCACAGCTCCAGGAGAGATTTTGCACTATGATTGCTTGATTTTACCATGGTTTTCTCTCTTAGACTTTTGATGACCTAGAAGAAGCAGCATGAAGTTTGGTTTGTGGGTTTGTGGTGCGTTTTTTTTTTGTTTGTTTGTTTGTTTTTTTTTTTTTTTGTGATAAATACTTGGATTTTGCACAGGCCAGATCTTCTTAAAGTACTGGAATGGTGTGCCCAGGGAGGTGGTGGAGTCACCATCCCTGGATGTGTTTAAAAAAAGACTGGATGTGGCACTCAGTGCCATGGCTTAGTTGAGGTGTTAGGGAACAGGTTGGACTCAATGACCTTGTAGGTCTCTTCCAACCTTGTGATTCTGTGATTCCTTTGGAATCCTGGAAAGATGCTGCCATAGGATGCTTATGGGCAGAACACTTAGGACATTTCCGAGTCTAGTTCAAAAGGGTTTGAAAGGATGAGGAGGGGGCAAAATGAAACATGAGAAAGGATTTATGACACTTAATTTGGTGAAGCAGAAACTGAAAATGCCACCTGAAAATCTCAGGCTATCAGAGGTTTCTTCAGTGCATGAATATTTTGAGGACCATTTCTTAATGCACCAGATGAGATTTGTTTAACTTGAGCTCTATAAATGAACATTTCTTCTAGCAGATCACCTGTTTGAAGACTGCCTTGATCTCTTAACCAGCGCTATTGTGACAATTTTGGGACAATATTCTTGTAGGTCTCTTCTGGCCGTAGTTAACAATAGTTTCCATCCTGGATGATCTCACCAGATCTGCTAATGATGTGTGAATTTTCAGCCAGCAAGTGGAAGAGAGGGCCAAATGTCTTCATTCAAACGTAATTAGTTGAGAAATGGAGTTCTGTGCTCCTCATTTTCACTTCTTTGATACACTCGGTTGCTGGCCAATGAGCATGACCCAGGATGAAGACAAGGACTTAGATCTGTTTTACAGACTCTCTATGTCCAATTCCATCAATTTAACCCAGGCCTCATAAGGCCTGTACTGCCCGATCGTCCATCCCATCTTCAAAACAGAGAACAGTATCCCATTCCCTGTTCCTAACCCTAAATGGGATTTTTGAGTGTTTTCCTTGAGGTGAATGTTGGCTTGTACATAATCTGTGGCATGCCTCTTATTCCGTTGCTCTCCACAAGGTACAGATGGTTGATCCTTCTGTAAAATGCCCTCATGTCGAACTGCTCTCCACACCACCGGTGCGCCGTCTTGTTGCTGGTCATGATGATCTTCTTGCTTGTGAATTCCACAAAGGCGGGAATTCCATTCACAGGGACCTTATGTGGATAGCGGTTGGTCAGCCGGGGCAGCTCACAGAACAGGAGCCAGCCATAGCAGTCATCCATGATTGCTCTGTCTTTGTTATCCCATCACAGCTGTCCCGCCATTTTCCCACCATTCACTGCAGGCCTTGTGGGAGTGTGACTGCCTTGGGAGGCGGCCCAACGGCTCTTGCCTCACCCTGGTGGGCCAATCAGCACGTAGGCTTCAGTTTCAAAATTGCCGTTGCTGGCCAATCAGGAGTCTCAGATCTCTGAGGCCAGGCACCCACTTGACGTTGGCCTCAAGGAACTCTCGCGCGATTTCCGCCATTTTAGTTCCGGCCTTCGTGGCGGCAACAGCTCCCGTGAGGGCGCTCTGGTGCCCTCAGCCCACAGAGACCCCTACCCAGCAAAACACGTCACGTTCTTTGCTGCAGTTCTGCTCATTGTCTTCATGGGATCCACAGGCAACTTCCAGGTGAGCTCAGCAACACTTTTTTCAGTGCTGTCAGTCTTTCTTTCTTCTTCAGGTGCACATAGCCTTGAGGCTATGATGCCTCACAGCCTCATTTCCGGCTGTGCGGAAGTGCGCTCTGAGGGCTTCAAGACTCTTCATGGCTTGGTAGTCTGCTTTGGTTGGGTTATTTACAGTAAAAACCCACTTACATGAGGGGTGGGGAGTGGCATGGAACACCTTTGGCATCGGGGCACCGATGGCTTCACAATTGGAGGACATGAGGCCTTTGGATTTCAGCATTAGGCCTCTGTCCCAGAGTGTGCCATGTCCCGAAGTGGACAACGAGCAGCACTGCAGCAAAGAAGGTGTCGTGTTTTGCCAGTGTTTAATAACAGTGGCATCTGTTATTAAAAATTGTTTGGCAGATCTGTCCCAAACCTCCTGTAGTTAGGCAATTGGCTTTTAACACTTCAAAGTATAAATCAGAGTTTTTGGTAGTTTTGATTGTGGGGTTTGTCGTTGTGGTTTGTTTTTTTTTCTTTGATGGCACTTTTCATTGTTGTTGTTACTTACTTTTGGTTTTTTTTTGTTGGGAATACTGAGGATGACTGTGGCAACTTTTTATAAAGAAAAAAAGAATATAAAGGCCAACTTCTATTGGAGGAGTGGAAAGCAAGCCCTCCAGAATGTTCTCTTATCATCTGCTTGTTTAGAAGTACAACATTCCTTCCTCTTCCTAAATCTCCTCTGGCCCACAGATTAGAAATGATGACATTTCCAAGAAGATTCCTAAGTCCCCAAGAAGAGATTTCTTGCAGAGACAAAGTTGTGACTGCTTTCATTTTGCAGGATTCATACTGTCCAATCTTTATAAAAACCTGTTGGGTTGGTAGCTATTTCTGACATGTTTTTTTCTTCCATTTTAGCTGTGGATGAAGCTCTATTTTTAACTTTTTTTCTCAGGGGAAATCCCATTCATATCATAGTGCTACTGCTTTTCATAGCAAAGTCCTGCTGTAGTACCCACACAATGCTAAATTCTCTCCCAAGAACTGGCATGAAATCTGTGCTTCTGATGGTTTTAGGGGGGGTCCTTTTATTGGGAGATACTGTCAAACTTATTTTTCTATTTTAGTATTACAGTTTTAAAAGTACTGTAAGTGCCTTGAACTCTATCTCACTTGCCTCATAAGTTGGGTATATAACAGGACTATTTTTTGTAGCCTGGTGGATATCCAGGGGATTTTTGAGTTGTGTCTTTTTCTTGAGTTTCATTGCATCTGTATCCCAAAGAAACTCTCTTTATTTCTGAGAACCATGGAAAAACATTTTTGTTCTTCCAGTCATTTCTTCTACAAATTAACAAGTATATTGTTTCTGCCTTACTTTTAAAAGAGGAGACTGATTCTCCTTCAGAAACATAAGATTAAATTTATCTTTAACAATGCTACTTCAGGCTTACATCTCAGTCTGTAATATAAATCATCATAGCAGTTGATGCGCTGTCTAAAAGCATCTTATCCAGGAGGCAAAGATCACTCTGGACTTTATTCACTTGATTTACTTTGTTTGTTCTCATTATGTCAATGAAATTGGCATCAGCTTATTTGAGGCTTAAGTCAGGAGGGATCATGTGAGGAGTGTTGAACCAAGACACTCTGTTACTGCCTGGATAGTTGTGCAATTCCTCACGTTGTCTTTTAGTTAAGAATCAATTTTTCTCACTGGACTTCACCAGATCTTCATCATTGGTCATGTTCTACTCAGCCATCTTTGATTTTCTCACATCATATGATAAAGTTTATTGTGTATATTCTAGATATTTGTAAATATGTAGGTAAAGAAGAGGTTTCATTCATACCAGAGTTTTGACTGAAAACCGTGCGAACCAGCAGAAATTGTGTTGGCCAGAACTTGTCAGCACAATTGTAAGACCTTCAGGGTCCGAACCTACCAGTTTAAGTCCTCTCTTTAGTACATGTAATTAGCCAAGCATATTTCTCATTCAGAAAATTATCATAGAATTAAGTCAGTAACACTGCAGCTGTCCATGTAAGGAGCAGGATGAAATAAATGTAGGCAAAGAGACCCAAAAAATACTATTTTTCTTATTTGGATTATCTTCATGAAGTTCTCAGCTATTCAGTTACTGACACTAGTCAGGAATTAGCTTTGCTGTTGCTTTTTTTCTTTTCTTTTTTTTCTTTTTGGTTGAGGAATAGCTAACTCAGGGTATCATCTGCAAAAATGACTCTGCAACACATGATGGCAAAAGTTGCGAACAAGTGGAAGTGTATAGATGTTGAAAGTGTGAATCCAATATAGAGCCTGGGGAAACTCCATAAATCAGTAGTTTGGAAGAGCATTTATTTATGGTTATAAGCTTTCACCCCTGAGACAAGTAGAAATAAAAACCTGTCATATTCCACCTTTACTACAAGGTCATTACAAAAAGCTTGCCAAGACTGTTGTAGTAGCATAGTGGGATTTGAAACCTGATTGAAATTTTTCAGATATTCCAGTGCTATTGAAGTAGAGGAGCTTTGCTTTGTAAAATCTTGTGATGTTTTTATTCAAAGTACAGTTTTGACTTCTAAAGGTAGAATTTTCATATGTCACTTAAAGGTATTAAAAGCACCTTTAGTATTTGTAAGTGATTGTACTTTCAGAGAGAATGACAAAGCCAATGTAGCCTTTATAACCATTCCTTTACTGTCTCTTTGGTATTTCCTCCCCTGTAGTTTAGTCACTGCTTCCAGCTTACAAAGCCTGTGCTTTCCTCCAAGGAGTAAATTCTGTCCACTGGTTAAACTTGTGAGGCTGAAAAAAACGGATTTCAGTTTTCCTCCCTGATTTCTTATGGATGTCAAGGGTCAGAGTTTTCTCATATTCAGCATTTCTGATGAGGAAGAAAGTGGTGATGTAGAACCAAATTTCATGCTTGTCTTTGAAGACAGTCCACAGAGAAACAAAAAGCCAGAAAAGTTTGGAAGTGAAAAACTTTTTAAAATGGCCATGTTAAGAGTGAAGGAGGACTGTGAAGGTTTAAAGTTAAAATTGTGTTGGGTCTTGTTGAATGTTTTTTTAAAATATCCTCTTAAATGCAAAATTCCATTAGATCAAGACACTAGATTATTTCATGGTTCAGCTTTCCATTAGATAATGTAAGACATTATAATTGTCTCAAAAAATCATGCAAATCTACTTAAGTATATCATATGTATGCCATTTGTCCTAGAATTTGGGAGAGAAAGCAATTGCCTGAGTTCTGGAGGGCTTTTTAGAGAACTCACAAAATACCTTCCTGTCCTTTTTTCTTCCCTACAAACTCCAGCAGTGATCCTCAGGGGGAAAAGCTGGAATCACAATGATGATAATAGTTCTAACAAAGTTGCTGACTGCTCGTTACTCTTTGTAATTATACTATGGAAATACTTGGCCCTGGCATCTGTAAGATCTTTACAATATTGAGAAAGCTGAGATTTCCCCATGATTTCATGTGTATACAGTCAAAATGCTCACCATTGTAGGTCCTGTCAGAATTATTTTGCCATTCAAGCTCCCAAGTCCTGCTGCATAATAAGGAAACCAAAAAATTATGAATCAGTTTTTAATTTTTTACGTGGAGCAGCTCTGGAAGCAGCAGTTTGACAAGCCTACGTGTCCTCTTATGGCTTTTAATGCATTTTATTCTGTTTTCCAGAACAGATGCAAAAAACCCAATATTAACAGCTGTGATCATATAGCACTCACTCAAGTTGCAGGTTATTATGGAATAGAACTGCTCTAACGGCACAGAAATAGCAAAGGAAGGTACAAAGCCCCCCTGAACAGAGATTTGTAGGGGCAGGCTATTGCTGTCAACGTGTCCTTTTTATTTGAGAGGCATCTACACTGAGCCAAAGTGTCAGTCATTTATTGACTAATTGTTTTTTTTAGTCAGTGCAGAAGAATTTGGGATGGAACAAGGACAATGTCTGTTTTCATGCTTGTGAAGTGCAACACAGCTGTGGGAGAGGGACTCCAGGAGGATGCTCCATTCTGAGGTGGACCTGGTTATCATTGACTAAAGCCAAGTTTAGTCAATGAGTCAAATCATTGACTTATTCCCCAAGTTTCACATAGGCCACTCTTCCCTCCACAGTGGTTAATACAAATTCTGATTGCCTTTTTTATTTTTACAATTTGTCTGTGCTCATTTGGGTGTTAAGCACGTGAGACTGTCAAAAGCAGTGTATTAGGAGAGCTTGCCATACTTGAATAGAGCTCTGCTGGAAATGTGGTTGCTTTATTTGCTATTGGAATGGATGTGCTGCTGTAAATCTGGTCATGGTTCTGAGCATTGAGCCCTTATGACTCTCTGCAAAGGATTTCCAAAGGCAGCACATTGCATTTCAGACACACATTGCTGTGTGCTGGCTCAGTTAAGTAATTTGTCAGATTCCAGTCAGACAAAACACTTTGCTTCAGAGTCTAGACTGTTGATTTAGGCACAATCAAAAGGATGTAGTGAGGTCCCAAGATGCTTTCATCATATTTTCTACATCCTATGGAATTGTTGGGCATGAGTGTCTAGTATCTGGCAGTTGGTTGGAGCTGCTGCTCTGAGGCAGGTTGTCAACTTCTTTGGCCTAAATATCTAATTTTCTCAACCTCTGTTGAAGTTTGAGATTTTTTTTTTCAAAATTTCATATAGGGAAAAGGGATAATAATAATAATTACACCAGGTAATAATACTGAAATACAGGAGAAAATACAACAGTTGGTGTACAGGTTAAACCCATGATTTTTATTTTTCTGAAGATTTAGACACTTTTTAAAATACAGACTTTTCTTTCAGGCTTGGTTTTGTTCCGTGTGCTTTTATAACAAAAGGAAATGAAAAAAACTCTTTAAGTATAAGGAATATTTTTTCCTCAAATCATCTTTTGAAAACCAGAGGACTTATAATGATTCTCCACATTTGGTCAGATCTCAAGATTTGTTCCTTAGATCTCTGTATGGGATCAGATCTTCAGAGAATTTGTTTTACCTTAGTGGTCAGTGAAACACACAGTGTTTAAATGGCTGAGGATTCACCATCACTGCAGCCATTTGTGGTTTATGTTAATTCTATCTTGGTTTCTTAGATGAAGCATAAAGGCCTCAATCAGCTAAGACTTTTTCATGTGTGCTGCTGTGGTTTCATAGGGATCTCTAGCTCTTTGTAAGTGAGCATTATGCTCAGCATTCCTCTGGGATTCTTTCAATGGCTCATAACTTCAAGGTCCTCCTCACATTTTAATTATGGGCTGCAGATAAAGGAAAGGTAGTGGAGAGCACTTGAGCAGTGTCCTTTGGAGGGATTTTTGTTCCTGTGCTGTTCATATGCTGCTATTTAAAAAAAGCTGTGATTAGAGATGGTTGTGGGCTGATTTATGCTGGCCTGTTGAGCACAAGGTCTGAAGGATCATTAGAGATAAAGGAGAGAAAAATACTCAGTGTTTATTTACCATGCACATTAAATTGTTGATTCTGAGTTAACAACCTCAATCACTGCTCACCCTGTTGCAGAGCACCCAACTCCTTCTCTGTTTAGCTGATAGTGAAGTTCATCTCTTATAAAAACTGGCTGGCAAATTCACATTGTCTTCATGCATCTTCTCAGCTCATGTAAAAGAACCAGAGCTCTGTTTGGAGTACCACAAATAATGGCAAATTTCAGAAGAAACCTCTGTCTTTTATGTTTTGGAAGCTGTTGCTGGCTCCCAGGAAGCAAAACAGATGAGTCTGTTCTTCACAGATTGCTGCAACGCAAAGAATGTCAGTACCAGCACTCCAGGAAAGAAAAAGATCCTCAGGTTTTCCTTTTTAGGATCCTAATTCTATGAATTTATGATTCTATGAAATTAGATTAACTAACAGATTAATAACATGTAGTAATTTTAAAAAAACACCCAAAACACTATAAATATTGGATCTTTTCATTTGTTGTTTTAGCATTCTGTTCATGGATTCCCTAGAGGCCTGCTAGCTAAAAGCCATGATTCCAACTTAGTCTTCTAAGTTTAAAGAATATTGTACAAATCTTTAAAATAGTGTAACTTGACAAAAATTATTCAAAGAGAAATAAGCAAGAGACTTAAGGAGCTTGAAATAGAATCAAGTATAGCTGTCAGAAGGAGGGAAACACTGGAAAGAAGGCCCTGGAAAGGAATAGTGCAGTTGGCCTTTGCAGCAGTCAGCAGTGTAGATTCTTCCTAGGCTTTTCAGGTCCGCATGTATTGAAATCTTTGCCAGTTTGCAAAAATCTGATTTAAAGGATGCAAGCAGAGATAAAGCTACAAACTCCTGATTTATGTCAGTACCTGTGCACATAGAACACATCCAACTGCTTTCCCACAGACTCACTCTTCTTTTGTTAATTGGTACTAAGAATACTGCAGTCCTTTTTCTTTTGTGAAGAGTGGCTCTCCTATTTTTTTTTCTAGTAGTTATTCTTATTTCTATATGCACACATTCTATGTGCTGTATGTGGTGTATCAGGAGAAAAAAGATTTATTTTAGTTGATGAAGAAACAGTTTACATAAGTTTTTCAAGGTAGAAAACTTTTTGTGCTTTTAGTGTAGTTTCCCTGTCATTGGAAATCCCTTTGTTTCATTACTTAATTTCCTTCAGAAATAGCTGTTTTCATTTGTCTTGGGGAGCAGTATTTATTTTGTTTATTCATCATTGATTTCTGGAAATGTAAAGTGTGTCAGCTAATGCTCTCCGTATAGAAGCTCAGAAATGAAGGGAGAATATCAATCCCTGCATTAATGTCCATTTGCATTTTAGGAATTTAAAAGTGTGTAACACTAATGAGCTAATAATTCACTGTTCTTTTCAGATAATGTTATGTACAGAAATGAATAGAATGAATGGGCTTCCCTACCATGGTTGGGCTTCTCTTACAGAATTCAATTTTTGTAATGATTTTTGCGATGGACTACCCATCCCACTCCTACAATAAATATTCCCCAAAAGGCGGACTGGTAAAAATGCTTTTCCAGAGCAGACATAGTAGAATTCCCCTGATCTTTGGCTTTCCTTCTCTTCAAAATCCCAGGAGGAAAAGTGGGCCTTGGAGCTCTGTTGAGATAGGTTTCTGGGGTTTGGGACACCAGCAGTGACCAAGGTCCAATATTTCTCCCTAATATCTGATCTAAACCTGCTCTCTTTAGTTTGAAGCCATTTCCCCTTGTCCTGTCTCTACATGTTCTTGTAAATAATCTTCCTTTATTCACCTGCCATCTTGATCTGATCTAAATATATTCCAAAATATATCCATTCATTTGTGTAGGTTAGTGACAACTATTTTAATAACTTTTTTTAAAATAAATTGTACTTTCTTTAGTGCTTCTGTGAGGAGCAAAATGTTATTTCCTGTCACAATTACTCCAAAGAAGATGTCATATCAGTGATTTTGGCTGTAAAGCTGTCAGTTTTACCTGAAAAATGTTCCCATGTTTCCCAAAAGATGTGAGTTTGGTTGAGTTCTTGAAGTACAGTATTGAAGCCCTTTGGCTATTTCTAAAATGCAGGTTGAACATGAACAGCTATGGAGGTATTCTTGATCATCAAGACCAATCTCTGTAGGTATCACATATTTCCTACTCAGTTTTAATTCTTCTGAAAAGCTGAGGATTTATTGGTTATTGTTTGGTGTTGGTTGGTTGGTTTGATTTCAGTTTGTCTCCCTCCTCAGCTGGTAATTTCATTAGTGAAACTCTGAACCCTTCCCTTACAATGACAGGTGTAATTTCTGATTTCCAGAAGCAGCATATTCACATAACTTTTTCTTTTGTCAAGATTATCTATAATTATAAGCAGCTTCTCACATGTAATTTTTTATCGCTGTGAATAATACACATCTATAATTTTTTCTCCCAGTCATCATTTTGGTAGACAGATATTTTTCAGTCTCTTCTATTTCTAGGATGATATTTTTTCAAATGATGTAAATTGCCTGCTGTTGACTGAAGTGAGCAGAAAATTCTCCAGTGTTTTACCTGGGATTCACTGCATCTTTTCTATCCAGCCTTCCCACATCTACCAGAAATAGTTCAACTGTCTTATAACTGCTTCCCTTGAAGCTGCTCCATATTGGTCATTCATACTCATCCAGTGATAAATTAGAAAATGTGTCTTCTTCTTGCTCGGTTGTTCCCAGCTAATGAGATTCTAGGGTAGAGCTGAAGTTTCAATTTTTAATCCCCAAGTGCATGGGAATTTTTTCTCATTTCTATTACTGCAGTCCTAAAGGTTGTCCAGCACTTTCTGTGAGATGTATCAGCCCTCTTCTGTATGAATGATACTTTTAGATTTCACCTCTTCCTGCTCATTTGCAGGGAACAAATTCACTTATCCTTCCCAATCTACACAAGGTGACTTGCTGGTGGATTTGTTAGCTGGAGTTTTTTGGTCAAGACATGGATATTTAGCAAGTGTAATGCTGCTAAGTGGTGGTAAAAAGGCAAGCAGTGAGATACAAAGAAAAAACCAAAACAATACCAAAAAAAATTTCTGATCTCACATAAAGTATGCCTATACTACATAGATGATAATTTCCTGATAGGTGGTTTTTTTGTATTTTTTTTACCATAATTTTTTGCTGGTCATGTTTACCTGAACTTTTTAGTTATGTCGTTGTTTAATCTGTATCCTAAGTACATAAAATAATTGTGCTGTGTGCCAGCAGAATTGTATTTGGACTAGCTGTGTATCCTTTGAAGACTTTATTGGACATTTCCTGGTTCTTGCACCATTTTGTCTTAAATTCCTGAAGGGTCTTATGTCTGTCTTCCAGAGGATTCCAGTCTGCTACAGATATTGTAAATCCTATCCCATGGTTCCTGTTTATTTGTTGGTCACATTCTCTAGCTTATCAGTACCTCATTGATGGACTTTAAAATTATTATATATCTTTTTCTCCTTTTCTTTTTTTTTTTTCCCCATTTTCTTTTTATCCCCTAGGTACTCATGGCATAATTTGATATTATAAAAGCTTTCCCTTGGGAATTCTTGGTATTCTGGCATGCTCCTTGTTTTTGCAGTGATCCGTGACAGCCAGGCAATGATTTTTTTTTTCTTTTTGAATATGTGCAGCATCACTCAGTATCAGTACCACACTTGCTGCTCCTGCAGAGGCACAACTTGTTACTCTGTCAGCAGCTTGGGGAGCTCAACACCTGTTCCAGTGACCAGCAGAGATGAATATTTTCTATGTCAGGTCATTTACTTGGCTTCTCAGAGTGCAAGATTATGGCTGAAAGGGTAGATTGACCTGAAAACATAAATTTATGAATTTTTGGAGCAAAGTTGCAAAAGTATGAGGCATAATATAGTTTTGAGTTTCAGTATAAATCTAACAGAGTCTATCTTGCCTCCCTCATTAGCAATAAAGGAATCTGTTATGATCCTGACATAGCATTTCTTCTGATTGGACTGGCTTTAAGATGCTTTCTCCATGCTTGGGGCACAAAAGAGGTTTTTTAATGTCTTAGAATTTCACTAGTTGGATGTTTCTTTTCTAATATCTCAAGTTAATTCCTAGAAAAACAGATTCTCTATCTTGGTGATTTTTTTTCATGAGACATGGAGAGACATGGTCCAAACCCTTTCCCTGGATTCTGGTCAAAGCCTGTTACAGAAAAGAAGGCAAAACAAGGATTTGATGTACATGAGGCCAGTGCAAAGGGTGATGGCAGGAAGCAACTCCTGAAAGGAGGAAGATGGCACTGAATGAAATAGGAAAGGATTTTTAATTAAATGCTTACAGAAATTTTACCTATCAATTAAACTAAACCATATTTCTACTGCCCAGCTTGCATAGTGATTTGAATTTCAGACTCTTTTCTGGTAAACCATCCCATGGTCTCCTACTGCCAAGGATTTTCTGTGTTTTTTTTGGGTTTTTTTTCCATTTTCAGTGTTCTGTTGCTTGTGTCTCTCAAGTATTAAAGCCTTGTGGCTAAAGAGGCCTCTGTAATGGAACTTGCTGGGTTGTTCATGGCAAATTATTTTACAAACACGTTGTTTCCCTGTTTCTCTCTGTTTTGTTTCCTTGAGTGTGTGATGTGAGTTTCTATTAGACACAAATTGTGTATCCTGGGGGAGCATAATAGAAAACCACAAATCACCAGTCAGTCTGAGACGTTTTGCAGCCATGCTTAAGATGTGAGTGGGACAAGTGGGGATTGTTAGAGGAGGAACTGCTGTGCTGGAGGAGGGATCTGGGCTGGTGAAAGGAGGATGACAAGACAAGGCTTCTCCACTTGTGCCTTGCAATTGAAATTAGCCATTTAGACTTAAAACCTGTTGAGCTTTGTGTTTCAGCCATTGCTGTTCCCTTACCCACAGTATGGCAGTGATTAGGCTGTTGGATTCATTACAGTGTGAAGTCAGATTGTAGCCTGAAAGTTCACTAAAATAGGTTTGCTTTTTTTTCCTAAATCAGTGTGAAACTAAGCAGAATTTTTTGGATCTTGAACTCTGTGAGCCTCCAAAATGCACAGATGCTGCCTTAGATACCTTTAGATTCATTCTTGAACAGGAGAGACTGGCAGCTGAGACATGCTTAGGCAGCCCAGGAAGCCTAGAAAATTGATATGAAACAGAAGCTGAAGAAAAGCAGTACCTCCAACTTATTTTATTTTCCATTGGTTTAAATTTTCTATCAAAAAGTAATGATCACAGTGTTTTCTAGTGGGGATTGACATCTATTTTTCTTAGAATAAAGGGCAAAAATGACATTTGGATTCCACAAGAAATGTCATTTAGCTGTGTCAAAGAAAATATCTGGGACTCTAATGACCTACTTTCCTGTTAAGTCTCTAGGCCATTGCTGAAGTTAGGAGCATAGGGAAAATACATTTCATCTTCAAAGACTTCAAGATGAGGTTTATAACTTTCTTAAAGGGAAAAAAAATGAATCCTCTCTCCTGAATTGAGACAGATAAAGTTTCAGCCCAAGATGGATATTTGTCCCTGAAGATTTGAAAATTTCAACCACCTGCTTTAAATGAGAAGTTAAAATAAAATGCACTGTGTTAAACCAGTGTATTCACTTTGAAAAGAAGGTGAAAATCATAAACTTTTACTTCTCTGTAGGTCCAAATAAATAGAAAATGCTTTGGGTAACACAAATAGCACAAGGACTGAAAAATACTCTCATATATCCATGGGTCCTAAGGGTAGTGACAGATGAAGTGGCTCAGTCATTATATTTTAGAAGTTGTGGCAAGGTGGTGAAGTTCCCACTTGCTGCAAAAAAAAGGAAATATAACCCTCATTTTTAGAAAAAAAAGGAAAGATCTATGAGACTTTAATGTGGAAGAAGGTAGTTTTAGATTAGATGTTAGGAGGAAATTCTTTTCTGTCAGAGAGAAGCTGAGCATGTTCCATCCCTGGAAGTGTTCAAGCCCAGGCTGGACGGGGCTTTGAGCAAGCTGGTCTGATGGAAGGTGTCCTCTCTGTGGCAGGGTTGTTGGACCCAGGTGATCCTTAGGGTTCCTTCCAACCCAAGACATTCTGTGGTATGATTCTATGATATTTGAATTAGAATCAGAACTGCTTTTTGAGTATTTGGGGGAAAATTACACTTTGTATTTTCCTGACATGTCATATTAAGGCAGGTTGAGTATCAAGTGTATTTCACTGTATTTTTAGCTGAATCTGATGGCTTCGCTACAGACCTTCTTCCCTCTGTCTTAGGAAACAATAAAGTGCTCACAACCAGGAGTCCACACGTCTATCAGGTAACCAAGCAGCTCACAGTGACTCTGCATGTGGGGGTTTCAGATTGGTTTCCCATCTTCTGGAACGAGCCACATGACAGACTGCTGTGTCCTTACGTGCTTCCAATTTGGATGGGAAAACCTGCACTTGGTTTTGATTGTGCCTGCTAAAAATCCCTGCTCTCACTGCAGCTTGTGGAGTTCAGTGAGACAACCAGAGAGAGATGCTAACTTGGGTGTTGAATCAGAAATAGCACAGCTAGGGCATAGCTGTGCATCCAAGCAGTCTGGGCACAGGGATAGGAGAGCAGCAGATGGCTTCTGGATCTCACTGCCTCAGAGCTGGGGAGAGCTCTTGCATTGTGCCTCGTTGGGCAACATTTAAATATTCCCCACACTTCACCACTATTTCAGATTCTTTGGAGCCTTTACTATAAATGAACCTGTTCTGAAGCCATCCTTATTTTGAAAGAAGCAAAAGGTTTCTTTTGAAAATTACCTGTCCATGATGGAGGGAATATCAAATTGACATACGATGCTGGATCTTGAATTCTCAAATGCCTTTTTTTGTTCATGAAATTTAGTGCATCACTGCAATCAGTACTTCAAAGCTTTATGTGGCTGCATCACTTAAAGGAAGGGCTGTGTGGTGAGGGTGTTAGCGTTCAGAAACACGTAATCATGAGAATGATTATATGCAGGTGCTTTTATTGAAGAGCTCTGGGTGTCAGGGGTACAAACCCAAATCTGACTCCAACAAGGGTTCGGGATGAGCATGTTTTTATATTCTATCGTTATATAACTTCATGTTAATTATTAAACTTCTGTTGTTCTATTGTATACATAGATTTCATCCAAGCATGGGCTCCTCGTGGTCCCCCTCAAACTTCTAACATAGTTTCTCATGATTCTTCTTATGATTAAACAATAATTATATTTAATTACTAAACAATCATCACATCTAACAATTATATCATTTATCATATACTGCTTACGCAGGTGCAATTTCACGTGATCTGGCAAATGCAAAGCCTAACATTTTCAGAGTCTATTTTTAACATTATTCCAGGGCCCCACTAAGTCTAGCTTCTTTCTAATTCCCTAAGTTTTATGATTTTAAACCCTTTTACTATCAAGGAGGAGGTAGATGAGAAGAAAAAAAAAGTGGAAGGAAATGGAAAAGACAATAATTTTATGTTAATTTTTCAGTATATTCATTTTTGTGTTAGTGGCAATTACTCTTCACAAAATGTTGGATCTGAGTAAAAGGAAAAAGGAAAAAAGGTAATATTTCTGTCTCCCACTCATTCAATGGCTCTGAAGCCCTCCTGTACATGAACTCCAGCACCTTAGCACAGTTGTGCTGGAGCTTCCTGCATAATTCATCATAAAACAACATGAGGCATTCAGCAGTCAGTGCTCATTCAGAGATGTTCTGCATTACTAGCAGCACTGGTAAATATGCCTGCTCCATACATAATTTATGGTTCTCAGCAGAGATAGTTTTATGCTTCATAATAGGCTAGCTTTGATCCCTTAAAATTTGTTTGTTCAACTTAGGGGTTGGGTGCAAAACAAAGACTTTAAAATTTCTTTCTTGCATTGCTTGTTTCAACAGTCGTCATTTCCCCATCCTGTTAACAAGGTTGAAATTGTTTCTGACCCACTTTTGGGGAAATGAGCCTTCCTGTAATGGATTTTGTCTGTAAGACTTTTTATTAGCCAATTCCCTCCACACACAACTTGAAGTAGAACGAAAATTGGTTTAGAAACCTTAGTGTAGTCTATTCTGTGCTTCTGCTTAAAGAATTTATTGTTATTTCTTGTGACCTGTAGGAGGAAAATGTAGATAAACCTTGTGTTCTGTGAATCCCTCTTTTAATGGTGTGGTGCAGCTAGAGACTATATATAAATGTGTAAATGAATGTGTTGGAACTCATTGAGACAATTCCATTCTTCTAATTCAGAAAGTTCCTAAGGTACAAAACAAAACAAAGAGGCAGTTTAAAATGTTTCCATTTCCAGCAATATTTCAAAACAAAGTAACAACTAACTATGCATATCTAAATGAAAATTCTCATTGCTCCTCTCTGCATTTTAAAGACTGTAAAGTCTGGGGAGTTTTTTAAACAGAGTATCATTAGAATTGATGAATTTCTGTGGCATGTATCAATTTGTCATTTAAGCATTTTCTGATGGAGTTGTTCTTTCATCTTTCTCCTGCTTGATGCAATTTTCCCTGTCCCGTTCGCTGTTTTGTTTGGTTGAGTTTTTTCCCAGTGATTGCCATACTATAACCTATTATCATTCTTTGTTTTTAAAAGCCTTCTTCCTACCCAAGCTATTTCAGCTATAAAATTTCAGAATTGCTAAGTGGTTTTCATTTCTTCAGCAAATAGTAAGACCTGCCCTTTGGAAATTTGGTCCCTTTTATACATGTCAAGGTAGGCATGTTAAAGGCTGATTTAAAGTTGTTTGTCACTGTTCAGACTTCTTGTCATAAGCTTTTTTTCTCATCCAGTTTCTGATGTTTCAGTCCTTTGCAGGTAGTCTGCCCAAAGAAATGATTTAAATATTCTCTCTGCAATTCAATTTTTTTTTATTTTCTCCCACCTAGTCCAGTATCATGACCCTTGCTGCATCAGATTCAAGTTGTGTAGTGACATCTTCAAGGTATAACAAAATTTTAGTCCCTCCCTACTTTTTGCTGTTATGCTTTAGTGTTTTAAATATTGGTGGGTGGGTTTTTTTTGTTTCACTTTGTTTGTTTGTGGTTTTTGTTTTTTAGTGGTTTTTTTTTTATGGTGGTGCGTTTTTTGGGTTTTTTTACATAATGTGGATTCTTGGCTATTTTTAGTGATATTAAATGAAGCCTACATATACGCCATAAATTCAGGATGGAAAATGGGTTAGAGTAAGCCTCTTTACCTTCTTTTTGACTGTTCTTCTGCAGTTATGAATCTTTGTGTCATCACAGACCAAAAAATTTTTTCTGACTTTTTAGGAATGTGCTTGCTTGGAGAATGGGCACAGCTTTTCTACCTCATCTTTAATAGCACAGTGACACTAGGAAAGCTGCCTTCTACTTTTTACCTCCATTTGCTATTTTAATACTTTTGGCTGACTCATCTGTAAGGGTAAGGGAGAACAAATAAGAAATTTACTTGTTGAAATTTCTTGTCTGGCAGAGCTAGAAAAAGTTGCTTGTAGCAGTGAGGGGGAGTCAACTTCTCATTCTATAACTGTGTTGGAACAGATGTTGTGAGATGTCATGATCTATTTCATTAAATGGCTACAGTTTCTGTAGTTGTGGAGGAAAAATTATTTGATGTAATCTTTCTCTTGCAGTAATCCCTGTGTTTGCATTCATTCCTGCAGAATGTGCTGCACGGGCTCCAAGGGCTTTCTGCAGTCACTGGGTTTGCCATACATTTTGTTCCAATCTATTGGAACAGAACTTCCCATGTCCAAACAAATGTGATATTGCTTTGGGGAGTGAGAGGGGTTGCTGGTTTAGTTGATTTTTTGTTTGTTTGTTTGTTTGTTTTTCTTTTCCTTCTTCCCCATGACGCTGGCCTTCTGTACATGAAGCCTGAAGCAAGAGTATTTGTAACATGAGTAGTTAGAGCAGTCAAAAACAAGTGAGTTTTCTGCATCACTGTGCTAGTTCTCAAACACAGACTGGGAGAGAACTTTTGGACTTTTCCTTGCCCTTGTGCCAGCTTCTTAGTGCATTTGATGTGGCTTTTGGAACAGAAGAATCAGATTGCAGCAGCATTACAACATACAGTCGTTTCTTTCACATTTTCATTTGTATCCAAAAAAGAAAGTTCTTATGTCTTGCTGCTCTGTGACAAGTTTCATGTTGTTTGGTGGTACTTTTTTTTTTTTGTTTTTTTTTTTTTGGTAATTAAACCTCCAGGTCTCAGAATTACTGGATAATATTTCTTTTTCCCCAAATGGCGCTGCATAAAAAATTGGAAATATTTATGCAAATCAAAAATCATAATTTTAGTGGTTGGGTTTTCCACCTTATTTTCATCCTTTCTTGGAGCAGATTCATTTGCTTAAAAGATTTTTTTTTTTTTTCTTGATAGTATTTTTGGATGGAGCTGTTCAACCTATTTTAAAGTAAAGGTTAGTAGAAAGAAAATACTCTTTATGGTCTAGTGCAGGTCTACAAGAACTGTATATAAATGGTTCTTACTGAAAACCTAGGGAGGGTCTAGGTGTTTTTTTGGTTTTTTGTTTTTATTCCACTCTTATCCCAACACAATGCCATTAAAAGCTATTTTTACAGAAGGCATCTTCTAAGAACCTGTATATACTCCTAGAAAATGAGGTTTCTATGCATGGGGAATGAGATGCTCCAGCTACAGTGAGTTATTATTTTGAAATAATTTCACAGAAGCAGTGGAAATAATGTTAGAGTCTTTCAGTGAAACAGACTCTGCAATGGTGGCTCGTTTGGGGATCATAACAGTTACCTTGTTTTGGTTTGTTTTTTTCCTGTGAAAACACAGAGCCAAATTTATGTGTAACTGAAAGCTAAACAATTATTCTTGGCCTTTTAAATATGTAAACTCCCTTTTTGAAATATTATTGAGAGTTGTTTCTGTAAGTGAACTTAGTGTAATATTTAGGAGAAGTCTGGCCAAATTTTGACTCATCTTTTGTAATCCTGCTGCATTGTCATTCAGCCCCATGCATCTGTTTGCATATAAGTAGTTCCTGCACACAAGAAATCACAGATAGGTGGCTCAGTAATGATTGTCTTTCTTACAGGCTGATATCAGAGAAGTTGCTCCCAGTCCCCATGAGCTGGGCTGCACTGGTTCAGCTCTGCCATCCAGCCTGGACAGCTGAATCCCACTCATTTCCCAGATTGAGTTCAGGGTCTGGCCAGGCTGGCAGGGCAGTGGAAGCAGCCTTTGGCAAGGGTAATAAGCATCTGCAGGGAAGCAGCAGAGAGATTCCAGACTCTGCTGCCAGTGACAGAGGAAGGTAGATTTACCAATCCAAATCTCTCATACAGGAGGAGCATGCTTGACAAAAGGCTTCAAGGCAATTCCTTTCATGTCTGAAAATAAAAATTCTTAGTGGGAGGATGTCTAAATTAGACATGATTTAATTACACATCAAATTAATTGAGAAGATCAACTTTTCTTTTTTGCCTCTGAATTTTTTAGACATGGATTATTTTACAGTAAGCAACACTTCCAACTTTTGACTCATATTGGCATTACTGTGCTGATAAATCCACGTTCATCATTCTGGGAGAGCTGAAGAATGGGAAGCCCAAAAAATGCTGTAAGAAAGATTTATGAGTGCATGTGATAGCCTGTAATTCCATGGTGCTCAGGAGAACTCGCTCAGGCTTTTATACAGTGCATGAGAGTAAAAGATGTCTTCACTGCTGTCATTCTTTGTGTTCCTTTGATTCTCAGAGTCGAGCAGAAGGAGCAACATCTAAAAGTGAGTAAAACAGCACTTGAAAGCTAGGCTTTTACTAAGGGTTTGGAAAGAATTTGTTATGGATTTTCTGTACCTTCTCGAAGTGGGGGATACATAACTATTGAAATTAAGATTAAAAAAGGCAATATAATGATCTTGCAGAGAACAGTGATCTTTATTCACAGCTGCCTGGCCCAAAGGAGAAATATGGAAGATATACCCTGGTGATGGAATTTAACTTACCTCAATAATTTAGTTGGTATGATTTTTTTTTCTTGTGGTTCTGTGAAAGAAAGTCAGCAAGAACAGTAAAAGTGATGGTAACAGTGTGATTTGGGGTATAGTGTGGAGATAGCTGTGCTTGCTCTAGATCAGAAATGGAGAAACAGAGAAATGAACCCTTGTAGGACTTGTCCTGTGGCCACTTTCCACTGCCTGTTTTGAAGAGAAAACACTAAACACTGCACTACCATGCTGAAAAGAAAAAAAGAGTCCAAGTGTGACAGATGCCTCGAGCCTCAGTATTGACTGAGAAGAGATTTGAATGATGGGCAAAGTCACCCTTCCTGCTGCTTGGTGTGCTCTGTGCTCAGAGGTGTAGAACTTTGTGCACTCTTTTTAAGCTGTATGGCTTCATTACAGAAAATCCCCACTACATTATCAGCTCCCCTTTCAAAAAAAAACATTTTTCATGTCTTTATAATCTCAGCTAACTACTCCACAAGAAAACCAGTTACTCTGCAGTGGCTGCAAAGCAGTCTGCATCTACAAACACATAGATGTGTGTGGGTATAAAATCTGCAGTAGCAGTGTTAATAAAGCACGTTGTGTTCTAAGCACTTGCTCATTTGCTTTGTCAGTGTTCGTAAACAAGTGCATGGTCTTGAGAATACAGAAATCTTGATACTCAAAACAAAGGCACTTGGTGAACAGGATCACTTCTCTTGCCTTCCTCTCATATATGGTGTTTCAAGCAGGGATTCTGATAGCTCTGTGGAAGAATGCCAAGAATGAGATGCTTTGTGCAAACTGAGAGGAAAAATTAGTTGAATGAAAGCAGACAACAAGACGTGGAAATATGCATGTTGCATTTTCCTCTCTGTAGGTCTGAAAAAATAACAAAGACCAGCTAGGGGGAAAAAAATAAAAATACTTATTTTACTCAAATATAGGACAGGCTGTGCTTGAAAGTTACTAAAATTATTATGCTCGTTCTGAAGACCTAAGCTCAAGAGCTGTTGTATGTTATGTGTTTTCAAAACTTAACCTTAAAATTCCTAAGTTCAGAAACTCCCATTTAACTTACATTACTCCACTTTGAAACACATTAATTCACTGTAATCCTCTTTTATTTCTTCACCTGAGAAATGCACTCTGCTGTCTGGAAAAAGTCTTGTTATCTCAATCTGTCCAACAGATGTTAGTCATTGTGTCTCCTCCTCCCCTCTCCTGCCCTCCCCTGATATGCAAATATGGTCTTTGACATTTATATTTCCCTAATGGGGAAATAGATTTCCCTGCTTAGGGTAGGTGTTGTAACTGTTTAAAAAAAGATTAAAATCTCTATATTAAAGCTAGTGTATCAGTTTTGTATATTTTATCATGCATCCTCCTCTACCATGTAATTTTTCCTGTAAAATACAGGAGGTGAGGTAATGTTAGTGTGACCAGGAACTGAATTTTTGTCTATCCTGCAAATTTTACCAGAGCAGACATTTTATCAAGCATGAAGAGAGTTAAATGTTTTGGGGAATTTTTTCTCGTTTCTAGAAGACAACATTATATTAGGTACCAAATAACCTTTATAATAATTCAGTAAATTATAAAATAAAAGGCTTCAACTAAAATATCCTTACAGCCAAGTAAGAAATCGAGTCAACCATTACTGACATTGATTCAACGACCTAGAAGATTACTTTAATGCACATATCAATTTACTTGCTGATTTCTTACATTTGAGTGGATTTTAAAAAAAATATATTACTTTGCAAAACTGTTATTGTTGAGAGCCCTTGTGGACCATGTATTATAAAATTCACTAATTTTTTTATATTAAATCAATTTTAGAGTTATTGTAGCCTCTTAGGTTAACCTTTTTAATTTTTTTTTTAAGTTGAACTTAGCTGTACAGATATGAGGGTATTTATATGGAGCTGATTAATTTGATTCTTTGCTTTTTGAATACAGTTAATTTAAGTGTGATTCTCCTTCCAGGGATTCTTTGTGCAAGAGGGCATACCTAAATATGATTTTAAGGAAGACAAAAAAATTTCCTAAGAAAGCTGCAGTTTTCTAATTGAAAGTAATTGATGAATAGAGTTATTTTGTCAGCCTGTTAGATAGAAATTAGGCTTTTTTGTTAAAAAAAGATAAAGGCTTCAGCCCAGATGACACTGAAGCTAATGCTAATACTACTTGTGGAAATTCAGAAGTCACTTCTGAGTTCCTGGTTCTGCCACTGACTTCACATAGGTGCCCCTATCCTGTTCCTTTTTCTACTTTCTGAGGAGTCATAATTTAATTGTCTCATGAGAGAGGAATAATGAATGCCTGTATCTAAAAATATTTTTCATAAATGCATAAAGTAAAAAAATTGGAATTTCTTTTTTGGCTGATCCCTATTGTTAAACTAAATTATTACCTTTAAGAGCAGTAAGGGCAAGAATTTCAAGCAAATATGATATTTGGGTTGAAGCTTTTTATTCACAGACAAGTGGAAATGACAGACTTCATGTTGAATTCTCACAAATAAAAGGGATCCAAAGGTCAAAATAAAAAAGAAACACATTCTAGAATAAGAACTTAGAGATTTTGAATAAGAGACTGTTCCTACCACCCACTGCTAAAGTGAGGTCAAGTGATGAAAAAATAAGGTTTCAAAAAGCAGTTTTTTGAGGACAGCTAGAGAATTCAGGAATATAATTTCCTTTAAATTGCCATATCATCATAGAAACAGAGAATAATTTGGGTTCTAAGGGACATTTAAGTTCATCCAGTTCCAACCTGGGAAGGGACACCTTCACTATCCCAGGTTGCTCAAAGCTCCATCCAGCCTGGCCTGGGACATTTCCAGGGATGGGGCATCCACAGCTTCTCTGGGCACCCTTTTCCATATTTTAAATTACATTTTAAAAAATTTAAATTGCTCATGTCCTAAATCTCCTTAACAGTTTCCATTGTCACAATCTGTAGAATCTGTTAGGGGCATGATGCTGAATGCAACTTGCATTTAGGCATTTCTGAATTTATATTGGCAGGGAAATAGAAGACCAACATATGAACATATATTTCTAATTTATATCTCTGTATTAACCTAAGGTTCAATAGCACAACAGGGGAAGTTTAGGGGATGTTTTAAAGAGCCCAGGTTTGTGTTTAGCTACACGTGAGGAGCATGGCATTTGTAAATAACACTCTTAGAGAGGATTGGAAAAAAAAATATCATTATACAGCACCACGCTCAGTGAAGCCACAGCAGCTTGTTCCTGTCTGTGCTGCTGCATGGCACACATCCAGATATCTGCTGTACTAACATTTGCTCCTGGGAGGAGATGGAGAAAAAAGAGTCCATAAGGTTTCCATTGGCCTAGACAACTGAAACATCTGCTGGATTGATGAGCAGCTTGCTGGCCTAAGTCAGCAGGGAAAGCTGCTGCAGATCAGCACTGCCATGTCAATGGATATTTCATAGACCACAGGGAGGAAAAAAGAAAGGCAAGAGAGTAAGTGGTTTTATTTCAAAGTACACCCAAGTCTAATGCAGTTTTGCATGGAGTGATATCTAAATTGCACCAAATTAGAGCCACAGCTACAACTGATCTGCATGCAAGACTCATTGGGGAAACAGGTACATGAAAGAATAGCAGGATCCAATCCTAATCTTCTACTATCTGCTAACAGGAACAATTCACCTGGTTCCCAGATGAAATTTGCCAAAAAGCAATCACCTGAGAAAGCCTCCTCTTCTCTCAGAAGGTTGCACAGAAATACTAATGGTGTTGTTGGAAGGGAAAGGGCCATTCTTTGTTGGGACACAGAGCAGAGAGAAAGAGCAAGTGTTGAGGCAAAAAGGGGAGAGGGCAGAGTGGAAAATCCATCCTTGTTTGGTGTAAACTGCCTTTCAGTTTTGTAGGTCAAGCCTGGCTTCTGATGCCTAAAAGTGTAGTCTGGCCTAAGTAATTTTGTTGTTTATAGTTTGGTGCCACTTAGGCTCAGAAAGGCTGCTAGAATTGTATAAAGCAGTTATTCTCCAGACCAATTCCTGGCCTTATTTTATTGTGTAAACCAAGAGAGGGGAAAGCAACCCATCAAGTACAAAGTCAGTTTTAAAACTGTTGTTTTGTACTTGAACTTTCTGAGCTTAAACAGAGCTGTGATGTCCTCTGCACAGGAAAAAAGTCAAACATCAAAGAAGGTGGATATTGACAGGATGGTGAATTCATCAGGAGTGGAAACTTTGTGAGTATACAGATGATCACAAGTGGAAAACACTTTGTGAGAATCAGACCTGCTTTCTTCAGGGAACGTTCCCAGCTGGCCAGGATGTGTTTAGGTATTGATCAACACAAGGTCATGAAGGGAAGTGCCTGTTCAGATCAAACTGCATGCACCTTATTTCCCACCTTTAAGACTGAGTTTCTTTTGTGTGTTAAAACACAACTCTTCAGAATAGTTTTTATTTTTATGAAAGGGATTTTTTCAAAAGTATCAAAGAAAGCTTGTCCATATTTTGTTCCATTGACAGAATTCAAAGATCTGACCCCTGTATATTGATCCCCATTTACTGCTAGGATAGTTTTATCAGTACTATTTACAGCTACAGAGTATTTCACTGAAAACCACCAGTGATTTAGTAATCAGAACAGAGAAGTTTCTGATTAAAATTCGTTTTTCTCCACCTTTGCTCTTTTCTTCATTTACCTTTGAGGATGACATGTCACCTGAAGCAAACTGAGCAGTGAAATGTTGGAAGTCCAGGTGGCAAAGATTTATGTAGTGCACTGGTGCAATGACAGGTGATTCTTATTCATATTTGTTTCCAAACCAGGGGTGGTAAGATCAGGGCTGAGCTAGTCTAAGTAAAATATAATGAAGTAAAAAGAAGAAACAAACTGGGGTTTATTAGGAATTTTATCATTGTTCTTCACTCCCCTCTCCTATGGGGGCATTTATGTGTAAATATGTACAACACCTGTTTAGTTCTAATTTTTTAACAAGAATAAAGCTACTGTGTGGGCAAATACTCAGGCAAACCTAGAACAGTTTTATTTTTCCCTTTTGCTCAGCTGTTCAATACAGTGAAAAGTTCAAGCTTCCATTTAAACACAGGAGGTTCCATTTGGTGAGCGAGCTCTTGCTATGCGTGTTTATAACTAAGAGTTAGCAGTGCAGTTATGGTGCAGTCTGGGGGATTTCTGAATGCTTTCTGAGATCACCAACATTCAAACAACAGCACGACTTGGAGCTGATTTGTGTAGCTGCCTCTTCTCTGTCTTTTAACTTCTCTTTAAATGACATTTCAGAAGTTGGTGAAACAAAAGTGGAAGGATTTTAAACCTTGGTTGTGTTCTGCTCAGATAGAAAAAAAGGTCAAACAGAGAACAAAGATAAATAAGTATACAATAAGAAAGTCCTTGCCAGGTGGGTTACCTACATGTTGGACTTGAAATACCATAATTTGTCTTTAAGGATGAAGGAAGAAAGAAAAGTGTATTCCTAGAGGGATGCAAATATTTTTTCTTTTATAGAACTCAATAGCTGCAAAGCCTAAGAGAACATTTTCTTCCAATAGATTTACAATTTTTCACAAATGAGAGAAAGAAGTTATGACAAGGATTGTAGAAAATTGCGGAGGGAAAAGGTGAATTAAATCTAGTGATACATTTTTTCTTCTTTCTGTAATGATTTTTCAGTGAAATGTTTGAATTGAAAATTTGAAAACCAAAATATTTTGATTTTTGCTGAAGAAAAATTGTTTTCTTTTAATACTGTGTGAAAAGTTAATATTTCTAATTATATCAGTCCATCCTTTCCTCTAGTCAAAATTTTCTTATTTCCTTTGGAATTTCTAGCAATTTCCATATTTTTTACACATTACTTATTTGCAATAAGTGTATTATTTTTCAAAATATATGCCCCTAGCATTAATGTTAAATTATATTTATATTTACTCTGAAATTACTCTGGGCAATTTGCCCAAAGTGTTTCAAACCAGGATTAAAATAGAGGAGAATGGTGGGAAAGGCTCTGATTGGCTTTCTGAATAATTGGGAGATTAGCAAAGGTGTCTTTGGTGTATATTACAGATTAGGAATAGAAATATGGTGACAGTGAGACCCAGATCCTGAAAGAAATTGAGATGTGCAATTCCTTACTCTTCATGTCAGGACTGGATGCTGTCCTGCTTTTAGGGAAAAATGACTTTTCAATTTGTTAAGGCACAAAGAATTGAGCATAAAGCTTTAAAGTGACAAGTGGCACAAAGCTCTGAGCCATATTTACAATTATGAGAACCAGAAAATTAATCAGTTTGTTACAACTTTTGTGGGAAGATGAGGTTCACTTCAATTATATTTGGATTTATAGCTTCCTCAGGAATTCAGAGTGCTGGAAGAGAATGCCTTTTAATAAATAATAACTGAATAAAATCACTGGATACTCTTCTCCGTTTATAAGCAAGTAGTACCATGGTGATAGCCTGAAAAGAGTAACAAATAGTCACTTAGGCAAGGTTCCTAGGAAACAGCACTGTTTGTGCCTACTATTTTTTTTCCCCTACTATCTGTCTCATACTTTTTTCGTGTTTATCATTGTGGAGTAATTTTACTTCAATTTTTTTTCCAATTTATATCTGCAATCTCTTTCACTGTCATATAGTCCAAATTAATTATATTTTGAGTTAGCTGTTGATTTGGAAACATACACCTGAAACACATGGAGTGAAGGAAGTGGCTTCTTCCTTTTCTATATTTGCTGTCAGACATAAATTTCATAGTCTGAAATCAGAGACTGCACTCTTGTCCTTTGCCTTTGCATTATTTTAGTATTGCTGAAACATTTAAAAAGTCTCAGTGACCTTGAATGCACAATCTGGGGTTAACAGTTACTCTCTGCATTATTTCTTCTCTCTCTCCAAAACCGGTCATTCTGTAGTAAGTTTCTGTAGTGTTCTCATTAATTCCAGTCTTCTCTGCAAGAGGTTTTTTTACTGGAGTATGTAACATTTATTGGAGGACACAATTTTGTTTGTTTTGTTTGGTTTGCTTCTTTTTTTAAATGATGTTTCTTCAGTGAGCAAACAACTTAAACTCAACAGCATAACTGTATAAACTCAAAAAGTATTTACCATCCAGATATAGAACTAAATTACTGTTATTTAAAACAGCAAGTTCAGAAAGGTGAATTCATCCAGTCAAGGACTATGTGTATCAAATAATGCTCAGCAATCTTTTGTTCTTTACAAATGCTGTATGAGTGCAGTTTAACATGCAGGCACATGGCTGGCTGTATTTTCTTTAAGAATAAAGCAAAGCAGGTAGTTCTGCATCAGGAGTTAAACTGCCTTTTTTAATCTGTCATCAATACTTCTACCACACTCCTAAGGACTGTTCTAAAAAAATTTAAAAATAGTAAAGGCAACAACTTGCATAGTTTCTTCCTTCAGAATTTCCAGGACATGAACCTTCAATCTGGTCTCCATTCTGACAAAATAGAGAAGCAGATTCATTCCCATTGCAAAGTCATAAAAAGCCCACAGTTGCACAGAAATGCAGATCTCTGTTTATTCCTGCTGAAATGCAATTCACAATATCATTGCTCTTTAAATTAGGTAAAGACAAGCTAATAACACTTTGTCTCCTTGGAGAGATGTTTGCATTATTTCATATATAAATTAAGTGAGAAAGCCAGAAAAGTGATTCAGTATATTAGATATTTCATCATAATGGATTTTCCCCCCTAATGTTTTAGTTTCTTTCCTAAGAAAGAAGGCCAAAATTGATCTAGTCTCCCTACAGATGTAAGCTGCTATTTGAAATAGTAAGCTGCTTTCTCTCCCTCCCAAATATTTATTTTTAAGGTCTGGTCCTGTTAACATCAGTATTAAAAATCAGACTGTTTTTGAATTAATTTGCTCAAGTTTGGGCTTTTTTTTTTTAAATTTCCTCTGCTAATCCTTTGCATTTTGTGGGCTCTGGTTTTGGCTGACAACATGCTGTAGAGGTACCAAATAAAAAGCCCATGGCCTTGTGGTTCCATGCAAGACTGAAAAGGATAAATGTCTGCTATAAAACTTTAGACTCTTCTTTTTCCCTCTTACATGCTGATAAACTTAATTTACCTCATGGGGACACTGGTCTGCCAGGCTCTCAAAAACAGAACCAATGTGGCAAAACATTGATAATTCACTGCTGCCTCTCTCACCTCTTTTCCAGGCCATGCTCTCTAACTAAAACCATTTATTTTTCTGCCTTTTTGATACAGAGTGGCAAAGCTTGCTGCCCTCATAATGTGAAATGCTCTTAATTTGTGACATAACTGTTTACAAAAAAAGACCATTGCAGAAACAAAACTAAAGAGAGAATTATGTTTTCTCAGGGCTTACTGCCACCTAGTCACATTTATAATTAGCCTGGTAAATTGATTAGAATGTATCACCTCAGCATCAAGTGGGAGTGTTAAATCATTAAAGAGCTTTCATTGTAATTGCAAAAAGTTAAAAAAAAAACAAAACAAAATAACAACAACAAAAACAAAAACAAAGCCACAAAACCAAGCACAAAACCTAATCCAAGCATTAACAAAAAAACATGAGATTAACTCACATGATTAATGTTTACAAACTGGACCAAGTAATGATAATTATTCAACATAGACTTGACACATACTGAGATAAAAATCAGTGCTAAATGTAAAAACAGTTTAGCCATGATTTCTGGGTGGGAAAAAGAAAAAAAAAGCCTTTCTTGACAGGGAACAGCTTGTGGCTAATGAGATATGAGAACTGGTCCTCCACAAAGCATGGCAGAAACAACCTGTGGTAGAATATATTTAAACATAGCTCCATCTAGTCCTAAAAGTTGAAATAATATTGCTAGCAAAGCTTCTAAAATGAGCAGAGGGGCTGGGATACATCATGATGACAATTATGTCTTGATGCAGCCTCCTTTCTGCAGTAATATCACTACTTGTTGTAGTTTACTTTTGCATAACCTTGTCGTTTTTTTCCTTTTCAGATGCAAGAAAACTATTAATGTGGGCCATCAGTATTTTTTTTAAATCTTTATTAGTGTATTCCATATAGACAGGAAAATTTGTTAGCCCTCCCTGTAGACTTGGTTTTGGAACAGAATGTAATTTTGCATACTGTAGTGAATATATATATATTTATGTGTTTGATTGACTTCACCTACTGGTGGAGTTTAGGAATATCATTCATTCCCAGCCATGTTTTGGGAGGATAACAAGTAAGCTGGATGGGTAGCCCTGTCTTTAGGATGGTCAGCATCCCTGTCATATCCATCATCTCAATTCTACCTGTCAATCAGTTCATAGTTAAGTAGGAAGTAAATTCTACTGAACTTAGCTAAAAAAAGCTGTGTTAAGTGCAGGGAAGGATGTGTGAGGCAAAATGCCAGCCCCATGGTAAACCTTCAGCCACACCTGGGTCTGACCATGGGGCCAAGGGAATCTTTTAAGTGTGTAAACAAGAATACCAAAAACTGGCAGAAAAGTGGCATCCCCTTTTCCCCTTTGGAGTTCTGCCTGCTGTGACTGCAGCAGGGGGGCTTCCAGGTCTGGGCTGCACACTTCAGACAGAAGAGGACACATGGAAGAGGGCACACAGAGGCACAGACTAATTAAAGGATTAGAAAAATGAGATTTCTGCAGAAAGACTTAAGAGCTCAATTTATTTAGATTATCCAAAAGAAGGTTAATGGGTGATAGGATCACAGTCTCTAAGTACCTACAAGAGAAATTTGATAAGAGAGGGCTCTTCAGAGCAGGGTAAAAAATACAAGAGCTAGTGGAAGCTGGGTGCTACAGCAAGGCATATGCAGAGCAGAAGCTGATTTTGTGGTTTTGTTTGAACAGTGCTGATTGTTACTCTCTGAAATAAGTTACTGAAGGGGCCACTAAATTTTCCACTACTGGACTTGTTAAGTCAAGATGGAATGCTTTTGTTAGGGGACATTAGCAGAAACAAGGCCTCTGCCACAAAATATTGTCAGATGCTCAAAAACCATAAGGAGTCTCTAGCAGCATAACCCACTTCTTTCACACTTTTACTGCAGTAAAAGGGCAGGATGGTGATGCTTGCTTTAGTGTTCACCTGTTTCATATAGGGCTTTACATCTTCTCCTGTCCTTCCAGCCCCACTTCAGTATCCCAAGTCAGATGCAAACAGTAAAGTAAATCTCATAAGTTTTTCTTTGTCTTAGTTTTCCCATCACTTGCTAATAATTTTTGTCTTCCTTAAGAGGAGTGCAGTATCCATTCATTTGGACTTGCTTTATATAGTTTTCTCTGTCCTGCAAAGGCTCCTTTCTTTCTACTCAGGCTGCTTTCCATATTAAGTTTTCTCTCATTTTCTCTGTACCTCTTTCTCCAGTCCAAGCTTCCCATGAAGCTTTGTGCATCTTCTCCAGAACCATACAGATTCTCTGTTGGCAAGAGATACAATGAACATTTTTGTCTTATTTTTATATTCTAAATTAATTCTTGTTTCCAAATCATCAGCAAACACTAGGTTGGTCAGAGAAAGGAAAATTCTTCTGACCTATTCAGGTTATGGCATCTACAGTTTCCATTTCTATGGCTGATCAGAATAGTTTACTTCTTGACCAGAGATGAGTCTGTGACTTGGCAGTCATTAACAAATGATGGAGTGCACGTACACTGACACCTTCTTGATAAGAGCTGTAATATCAGCCAGAGAACACAGGGTAATTATGGGGAGATCTCCTCATCTGTGCTAATAGGGTCCTGAATCATTACAGCAGGTTCTTTATTAAACTACCTCCCATTCCACTTCTTTAATGGAAGTGACAGATTTCACTGTGCTCATCTCTGGCACTGGGTTCTGTTTAATGCTTCTTGGAGGCAAAAAGTGTTTTAGCCCACATAGCCTCCTATTCACAGCTCATACTTTAGAAGGTTATTCCTTTGGTAAGTTGCCTGTAATTTAGTGGAAGTAATAACAGGCTGTGTGCATTTTTCTGGATTTAAAAAATTCCAATTTAAATGATAAGCAATTTATGCAATATCTTGAAGTTCCTTGACACATTGGAATTGAAAGAGGAGAAGTGGAAGGAAATTACAAATCTTTTCTGTTTTCTTTTTTTTCCATCCTTGTTTATGATTTTTCTCTCATCATATATTTCTCAATGTGTGGTTTTCAAGAAACAAGGTTTGATTAATGAAGTGTCAGATACAGAGGATGTCATGAGAATTTTGGCATTTATTATTTGCATCATTTAAATTAGCTGTGGTATTTTTAGTATTCCTATTTTTTTTTTTACTATATCTGTTATCCTGTTGATAGTAAATACCCTCTTAGGGTAAATATCAGTATATGGTAAATCTTGATCATTAGACAGCTGTAGTTTATATTTATACAAAAATTATACCAGTTATTCAGATCTGCATTTTGATGAAAATATTTATATCACTGATGTGTGTGATTTTTTTCCACGTCTAAGGACATCAGGATTATTTTATGTAGGGAAATCAAAATCTGGCTAGGATTCTGGTTTGTGCAATAGCAGTAGGTCAAATAGAAGTTCAGTTGTCAATCTTTTATTTAGTACTTCCTTGCTCTGGTCATCTGCAAACCTGTATCCTAGGTAATAGATTTTCATATTTTCATGCTTTTGTATAGAGGACATGCCTCAGTTTAACTTACTTGGGAACAAATCTGATGAGAGCCACTAAAATAGAATTTTTCTCTGAAGGTTTTATGATTTTGTATTGTATCATTAATGGATATTGTATATGTTATTTCCTTGATGTGCTTGTGACACATCTATGAGCTTGTTCCCTCCTGTAGGACTGTAGAGAGGTTTTTAATTTCTGACACATCCCACTTGAGTGTCAATCTTGGCATTACACTTCTTATGCAAGCATCTCTACCTACTCTTCAGTGCTTCTTTTAATAGAATCTCTGTAAAAGCAGGAGAAGAAAGAAGCATATATTTCACTTGGAGTATTAGGTTGTCTTTCTTTTGCATTGTACCCTCAAATAAATAATACATCTCCTAGTTAACAATCATATGTTCAATAAAGTGTCTTGCTTTGATGATTATTGATTATTTTTTTTCTTCCCCCCCCCCATGTTAAAAACCACTTTCATTTTGTTCTGTGCACCCTTCTTGCAGTCCTTTTTTGTCAGAATGAGTTTTGCTGTTTGACAAGGGCTGTGCTATAACACTACATAAACACTAAGCCATTGGAAATGCTTGTGATTCAAGAACCTGACTGCTACTGCTCCTCCATTGTGTAGAGGCATTTGGAAACCTTCCCAGGGACTTTTCAGCAAGCACTTAATGTGATTGATAATGCTCTGGGATAGAATCACAGATGTGAAAGAGACCCACTACATCACCTCTCCCATTTTCATATGAGATCAGGTTATATTCCCCCAACAGAGCATGCATCAAGTGTTAATTCACACTACATTTGTTCTCCAACAACTTTCCAAACCTGACACAGAAAGCATCATCCTGAGAGGCCTTTAAAATGCATAAAAAAGAAACAGAGAGTCAAGGTTGCCCCATCCCTCTCTGTTAAAAACTCTGTGGATTTTTATGTTATGTTTTCAGCAATGATTTAACTGTATTGCCTGCACTGAGTTGTCTTTGGTATGCCTGAGGAGACAAAAATGCTGAGTATTTCTTTGGAATTAAATAGTGTGACTCACAGAGGAGGACAAAGAAGGGGGGAAACCCTTATTTCTTAATTCATCCAGCTGTTTCTTGGTTATAGGTAATATATGGTAAATGCAGCTTTAAAAAATTTATTGTACTACCTTTCTTTGGTCAGACTAGATCACATTGAATTCCAGGTCTATCATCTGTGGGAAGCTGCTGCAATAAATTCAATACTGCAACTTAATTTTTTTTTCTCTTCCTTTCTGCATCCCTTCCCTCCCTCCTCAGGCAGCCAAGGGCAGTTCCCACTCACACAGAACGTCACAGTTGTTGAAGGTGGAACAGCAAATTTGACCTGCAGGGTCGATCAAAATGATAACACCTCCCTCCAGTGGTCAAATCCAGCTCAACAGACGCTGTACTTTGATGACAAGAAAGGTAAATTGTTTCCTGAACTCATGCTTCTGCACTGTTTTTTATAAGAAAGAAAAGTTTAAAACCATTTCCCTTTAATACTCTGATGTGAATGCATTTCCCATATATTCTAGGAATTTATATCTTCCATTTTAATTATTGTGTGATTTTTTTATTTTTTTGACTGGAGTTCATTGAAATACTCTCTTGCACATTATATTATATTTAAATTATTAAAGAAAAAGAATAGGATTTGAAAGGCTTATTTTAAGATAATTTGCATTGAAAGACTTATTTGAAGATAATTTTGCCTTGTTGAAAAATATATTGGAAGAGCATTTATGAGTGGCAGGAGAAGTAGTAACCCATAAAACTTGTGACTCTTTTTATGAGTGCATGCATAAATATTCTGTATATTTTTACATTTAAGTATATAATCCCACAGTGTGCCACTAGTGTACAGCAGTCTGCTTGCTGGTGCAATGCACAGTTGCTGTGGTAGCTGTTCTTAACAGCTAATAAAAAATACTTGGATTTTGTGTCCAGATGTTTCCAGAGTTTCCATGCACAGATATTTTTACATTTAAGTTAAATTAGTGAAGAACAAAAGACCAGAAAACATCTATTCCTTACAAAAATAAGGACATTATTTTGAAGTACTGCATATTTGTAGACATTGAATTGAACTGAAAAGGCATTGCATTTTACATAATAGAACGTTAATGTCAAGATTGCAGTACATTCTATAAAGAAATTAAAGTTAGGAGTAATAAATTCATCACTTGGCTTAAAAAAATGTAAAAGCTTTGGTGTTGATTTCAGTAGTACAAAAGTTCAACAGTTAATTCTGGTGCTTGAATTTATTTTGAAAGGTGCGACATACTCTAGAACATATTTTAACAAGAGCAGTTATTACTCTGCTCAAAATTAAAGAACTGCTGTCCAAATGCTTTGCTGAATGATTACAAGAGTTTACAATACCTTGTAGGACTAAAAACGCTTTGTGGATCTGTGCACTTCAATAAAAGAGAATCTAAAACCTGTCATTTTATACCTGCAGAAGCTGCAATCAAAATATGTTTTTTTACTATTAATATAATAGCTGAATAGAATCTCTTGATGGTGTTGAAGTGGTTCCTTTCTCTTTTATCTAATTTCCTGTAGCGTGTAATCATTTGATTTGCAATTTCTTTGAAATCATAAGTACCTTTTGAATGTAGGATTGAAGATGAGAGGTTTTATAAGGTGCAAACTTTGCAGCTGTAAGTCCTGTGCTGTCACCTTTACCCACATGCACCCCTTCATTTGAGCTGTAATCATTAGTGATTCGGGGTGGGTAAGTAATGTCTGCAAAACTAAAACAGGCACCTTGTCTGTTGATAGGGCACCTCATACTCAGAAAATCTGTATATTTATAAAATAAGTGACATTTTATAGGATGCTAAGAAAAAGGACTGATGTGCTGAGAAAGAGCGCTGCAGGTACTTTGAAATCACATGCACTCCTTCATTTGAGCTGTAATCATTAGTGATTTGGGGTGGGTAAGTAATGTCTGCAAAACTAAAAGCAGAGACACCTTGTCTGTTGATAGGGCACATCAATACTCAGAAAATCTATATCTTTTATAAAATAAGTGACATTTTATAGGATGCCGAGAAAGACGTGCAAGGACTGCAAATACATTAATTTAAGCAGTGTAGCCATTTTGGTGTGAATTGAATTTTCTGTGTGCTTTAGCCAAATCTCTACTTTTACAACAAATAATTGAAGTTTGTATTAGTTTTGAATTTAATGAATTAAAGCAATGGAATTTGAATGGCATGCAGAGTAGTAAGTACTAGAAGCAATTTATATTCCCCACAGGAGATGTGCAGAGCTCAAGTGTGTGAATTTAAGGGACCACAGTCTTTATTGAACTTTTAGCTCGTCCCAAGACTTGAAGGAATATTTGAGGATGAATTTTATGGAGGAATTACTCTGCATCTATTACACATGGAAATGTCTTCATGTGGTGAAGAAAAACTTCAGATCCTTTAGCTGGAGATATTAAGTCTTAAGTCAGCAGCGGTTTGCACTCTGTGTGATATTTCCAGTCTCAAGTACTCTGTCCAATTCCTGCATGGAAAGCATTCTGCCACTTCTGAGAGGGAAGCTACAGCTTCCACTGGCAATTTTTCCTGTTTGTATATGTATGGGTTCCTATAAGTTAGAAATATATTTCCTTTACATGCTTTTGATGGTTGCATTATTGAGCCAAAATGGAAAGAGATATTTATTAGTGGTTTTGTCAGGAAATGATGGCAAGTGAAACTGTATAGGCTTCCCCTTATTTTCTTTCCTTGTTTCCCACTTCTCCCAGCCAGGCATACAATTTGGCTATAAAAAAGCAGCTTTGTACTAGAACCAGTCATTGCATTTAATTTATTGACAGCAGTGCCTCTGCCAGAGTCTATTCAAACCTGTCTCTTATTGTTAGCCAAAACCAACCTCCAGGTCTTACTTGTCCTTTCAACACCATGAACATTGCTTTTTAATAGCTGTGTTTCTCAAACCCTGAAAATTAATGGAAGCTTGAATAGCTACAGAGTTATGTTCTGTTGGAAAACAGAAGGTTAGACAAGCAGCATCACCAGCAGCCTTTCATCACCATCAGAGCTGAGTAACTCTGAGTGTTGCCATGTTCAGAAATAAATCAAATTTGCTTACTTTGAACTTCACTTCCCCTCAATAGGTTATTTTCTATTTATATGACCGGCACACGTAGGAGTGAGAGTGTATTTCTTTTGTGTCTGGAAGCATAAAACAAATTCAAGAAGCCTTTTTTTTTTGATAACTATATATTTTAATACTTATGAGAGAGTCAAATAGTAAAATGAAGGAATGAAAGTAAGTGTCAAAGAGGGTTGAGAGTCCAACAGAATATGAGGGTGGTGAGAACTACCAGTATATATAATAATTAAGGTTAGAAAAGGCCTTTAAGGTCTCATCAAGTCCAACCATTGACCTTAGGACCACCACCATATGGCAGAACAGGTGCCAAAAATAGAGGAAATTGTCCATGCAGTGAAAAACTCCCTTGCTGGATTGTCCTTGGCAAGACCCCTTCCATGCTCCTACTCCTTTCTCAAGCGAGTTGGTTTCCCTGTCTTGCAAAGCCATTTTCTGACAAAAATAGAACTTCTGGTGAAAAAGGAAAAAACAGTCAGTCACCTGGAAGAAAAAGAACTTCAAATTCCTGTGCCTTTCCACAAGGGGTTAATTATTAGTTGCCAGTTTATTTAAAATAGATTACACATATATTATAAAAATCAGAGTCATGTAATTTTGCATTCTTCTGAACAGTGATGCAATCATTGACATTGAAGTTAGGAGTCATTCTTCCATTTCTGTTCTAGATATTCTAAAGTACAGAAGTGCAATGAGCCAGACACACTAGTACCAAAACCACATTAATAAAATTACTCTTCTGCTTCTCCTCACATTCTGCTTTGGCCACCTCTTTCTAAGAGGTTTTTTTCTCAGTTAGGAGGATTGTGTGGCGGGTAAAGAACACTTCCACCCACAACCTTCACATCAGATTAATATATATTTATTATTCATGAAGGAGACAAGAGCAATTTTTAACTTGGGACATTTCTGGCACTTGGCCTGTACAGCCTTAAAATGATATAGACAAATCAGGTGAGCCTTGTTTCAGAAAAGGCAACACTGAATTTAGTGAATGTGAAATTACAGTTCAGAGGTTGTTTCCAGGTCTTCATCACTTGCAGTATATCTACTTTTTTTTCATTGTAAATTTAGGCCTAAAATGTGTTTGACTCATTGTGGTGATGAGAATAAGGGGGAGAAAGAAATCCTATTTTCCCACAGGAAATTAAGTTATAGCTTTTTTTATTATCTAACCAAGGTGAAACTGCTGCTTCCCTCCAACTCTTTCTTTGACATTCTAAAATATATTAAGATCTGAAATAACTTTGTCCTCATTATTATTCTAACACAGAGTAGCTAAAATATATGAAAACAGAAATATTTGATCTGGTGGACTTGGTCTCACTGATGACCTGTCTCCTTGCTGTCCTTTTTGGTACTTCTGTCCTTTTCTGGTTCCTCTACCTCAGAGATTCAAGGACATTGTGTATCAATTGTATTTTTAATTCTTTCTCTTTCATTTAAAAGATCAAATCTTTACTAGACAATAAAAAATACTGTACTGAATTAATATTTATATAATACTTATTCATATATATAATAATGATACATGCTCCTAAATGTTAATAAGCTTAACAACCTTACCCTCGTCTCCCACCCCCTGCTCCCTCAAGAGAATTTTAAAGATTTTGTCTTCCTGAAAAATAAGAATTCACAACTCTAAGGAAGACCAGATTCTCTGGAAACAAATGCAAATTGTGTGCTGCACTTGAAATGAGTCTTTCCCTACACAATTTTCAATTAAAATGAATAATTGCTATAGAAACCTCCGTATCACTTTATGCACCCAAGTACCTATAATTGCATAGCTGCCTTTGGAAGAAGTACAATGTGCAACAGTGTAGAACTGGCAGATATTATTTTAAATTAATATAGGTTATTTTATTTTATCTTCACTGGTGTTACTTCTTAAGGATTTTGAGAGGGCAATAAATGCAGAGAGACATAAATATGAATGCAGAGCTACAAGAAAAAGGCCATAGCATGGAAACACAGAGATATTTGATAAAGAGAAGACTGAAAAGAACCTTTATGCAACTTACTATAGCAGCCATCTTCTCATATTCCCATTCACTAGAGAATATAGATAAATATGTAGCAGGATATTTGAGTTATAAAGGAGGAACGTGCAACTGAACAATGGCTGTTGATATCAAAGGTGTTAATCTCCTCAGTATAAAAATGTGTAATCGGACTATCAAGAGGAAGAGGATCTGTACCTGGTGTGTACAGACAAAACGGTTTTGCTCAGTCAGGCAAGTGCAAGTGTAAAATATCTGCTCTCCACCTTAACAGGGAAGTTTTCAGGTCTCTTGATAGTAAAACAAGGGTGTGTTGTCATTGACCATGATAAGTTTGCCACAAACTGACACAGATTTTGATGAGACTTGTGCCTGATGCTAATCGTGGATGGGTACACGTCCCCTGTGCTTTCATCTAGTAGTAGCACTTTCATGTCTTGCTGAAAAATTAGAAAGGATATTCCAGCCTCAGAATTATTCATCCCTCAGCAGCAGAATATGTTTCTTTAGATGACCTTTGATTTTTCACATGTAAGAGTGCCTGGCATTTATGTAGCTCTCCATCATCTCAATACCTTTCGGAGATAGTGGGGTACTAGACAAGGGTTGTGAGAGGCCTGAGAGGCCACTGCTTTTGCAAAGCCCTCGAGAGCTTCCCTGATAGGCACAGTGCTTCAGGTGATCTTGGGAACGTGTTTGGGTACAGCAGCAGCCCGTGAGGTTCAGCATTTGCTCCCTCTCAGGGGTGGCAGTATTGTGTTGGAACTTGCATGTGTGTTTAGAGAGTTTAGGCCGCATCTCTAATCAAACCATCGTGACTGTTGGGATGTGCTATCAGCTCCATAGAAACAACTCCTGACCTTTTTCTTTCTCAATGGAAAGGTATTTAGAGGGAGATGGAATTTCGCTGTGTACAAGGCATGGGAATTTCATTCCAGTGGCATGTATGTCAGTTTAGAAGGATTCGTTAGTGCAGAGATTTTTTTTTTTTACTATAACACTAAATGGTGATTGAATTGTTATCCAAAAGGCTGGTCCTTTCAGGTATGAAAATCCTGTCTTTGGTGTTATAGATACTGAACTCCCTCCTAGATAGTTGTATTTATTCTTTGACTTGTTTGGTGACAGACAGGCTCCGGCTATTGAATTTAAGTATAAACCAAATCTACGCCATTCTCTGGTGATTCAGCCTCAGATTCTAATCTGCATAAACAAGCAGAGGTACTTGTGAGTTACAAAAATAATTTGAGGATATTTCTGACTGGAGAGGAATCATGAACTTACCTCTTGTAGACATTTAATTCTAGTAAGCAGTTGAATTTAAGATGTAGGTGAGCGTGTAGACAAAAGGAATAGGCTCGTACAAAACATGAGTCAGAGAAGAAAACAATGTTTCTTTTTGCAGTAGAAAGGAAAGCAGAACATACATGGTTTAAATTAGTTATGCAAGACAGGGAGGCAGACAAGCTGTATTGTTGGGAGGATGGAGAGCATTAGCATTTAGGTAATGTGAAATCGAGTAGTGATGATGAATGGACTTACGTCTCCACCTTCACATGCTCTGCTTCCTGTTACATAATTGAGTGGAGATGGCATCAGACAGGAGATGATGACCAAACTTAACCCCATCCTAGGGTACACATATAACTTAGATTCACTGTTACTTAGAGTTTAATAGACCCTTTCAAGGAGAGAATACCTTGTAGTCAACGTATGAAGTAGCATGAAAAGCAATGGGAAAAATGCAAGAAAACTATACAGATAATTATTGAAGGATTATTTTTTTGGGAGAAGTTAGTGCAGAGGGATAGGATTTTATTTTATCTTCTTTTTTTTCTCCCTGACCTGAATAGCAATTGTCTGTAAATGCTTTATAATATTTAGGAAGCTTCTTGCACTTAACAAAAAAAATTGTATGAGGTAGAAATAGAATTTTCACAATGAGCTTCCCATAAAAATCTTTTAGAGTAGTCATTCCAATATATGTTGAGATCATCTTTTTCTGTTGGTCAGATCTGTTGATTTCACATCTGTGCCAGACAAATATCAGTGGCTGTCTGGCCGGGTCTTATCTTTCCTTAAGACCCACAGTATGACATATAGGGACAGATAACCTGGGTTAATGTGTTCAGCTGCAATTTTTTTTCTTACTAATGGGTTCTTGCTCTCACTCCCTTGCAAGGGGATAGGGGAGAGAATCAGAAGGTCAAAACCAAGAAAAACTTATAGATCAAGGTTAAGAGAATTTAATAAGAGAAGGAAATAGGAATAAAAATTTCCAAGGCTGTCCCACCTTCATTCATTCTGTCCCACCAGCAGTGTGATGCGCCAGCCAGTCCAAACAGTCCCTACCTGGGGAAGACAACTCCCAAGTGTTTTATTGCTCTGTTTATGGACTATTCCATGGTCAGATTGGGTCAGCAGTCCTGGCTGTGTATCTTCCCAGCTTCTTGGCCACCCCCAGCCTTCTCACTGTGGGTGCAGAGTGAGAGACAGAGAAGGCCTTGACAATGCTCAGCGGTATTCAGTGCACTGATCTGTTTTCCACCCTGTTTTGGTCATGAACCAAAAACACAGCACCATACAGATTGCTATGAAGAAAATTAATTCTATCCTACCAAGCCCAGTACAGCTTCCCTCTGGCTCATGGATAGTAAACAAGCCTAAATAATTTTGGTTGGTAGTTCCATAGTGCTCTGGGGAAGGAAAGGAGCTGTCTTAGAGCTTTTGAGATCAAGTGTCTCACTTGATCCTTAAACCCCATGTTTCAAAACCAGTTGCCACTTTTGAAACCTGGAATGTTTGTGTTCACACGTCTTAAAAAAGATAAAGTGATAAAAGGGACCAGGAGTCTGTTAAAATATCTTGACAGCTATTGTCTGCATGAATATGAAAATTACATTTTAAAAATGTATTACAATGCATTAGAATATTATTTCATTGCAATAAATTAGTAGAACTACTCCCACTTAGAGCATTTATTTTTCCATTTCTTAGCAGAATTAAGGGAGTAAATGGCTGTATTGTAGAGATGGTTAGAAAGTGTAGGAGTTTGCATTATATTGTGCTGAAGTGTCAGTATGTGCAGAAATTGAGTTTACCAGCACTCAAGCTAAATGGAGAATGAAGATGATACATTGGTATATGATGAATTGAAGCAGTAGTTGTGATGACACTGCTCAGATTACTCTGTAATGAAGTTTCATGATACTCAGGCTGCTGGCTATTTTTGTTTTAAGTGGCAAAGAATATTTTATGAAATGAGAATTCCTTTTTTTTTGAGGGGCAGAAAAAGTTTAAAAGAGATGCAAAGAGAAATTTCTTATATCTGCAATCTCTGCACTAGTTGTTTACGTGGATGAGCCAAACTTCCTGGGATTTCTGGAGAAAATGGACCTGTTACATTAAATTCTGAGCCCGTTGGGGTTTTTTGAGACAACTCTTGGAGCAAATGATAGCGAGGAACGATTGGAGTGCAGGGAAGGGCAAGTGGGACAATACACTCGCCATGATAAGTGGTAGATCCCGGAGCAGTGGAGCTCAGCGTTGTACATCATAAGAAACGTGAAGGTAGGCAGAAAAAAGACATTTTGTTTTTAATCAGGAGCACAGCAAGAAGTGTTCCTTAGGGAAGGTGAAGGTTATTCTTTTGGAGAAACTATGTGACAGGCAAGAATGCTGATTGTTATATCACAGTGTATTCGGTACAGCAGTCATAGGAATAAGAGGGTCACCAGACAGACCAGAACATGAATGTTTTGTCATATAAATGATTGTTAAATTCAAGAAAACTGAACTATGGAGAACAGAAAGAACTGAATTTGAAAACTGGATTTTCACCTGATATTTTCAGGTCTGGTGAAAATTATGCTTCTTGGAGGAAAATGGCAGCATTGGAAAATGAAGTGCAAATATTTAGAAATGACATATCAGTATATAAAGGAATAGCTTTACGATAAAAGCATAGGAATATTTATGATTAAAAGGCAAAGACAATCATGGAGCATTCAGATATTCCCCAGACAGAAATGTGTGATGTTGGATACAGAAATAAGAAAAAATTCACACCACAAGTATAGTCATGACTTCGCATCTGGAGGGCAAAAATCTTCCAAGGGCAAAACAGAAACTCCTGAAAACATGACAGTATCTGCATGGCACAGTGCCACGAAGAGACATCTGAGCTGGCTAAGATATTGCAGACAGGTCTGTCCAGATTCCACAGGGTTTCTCCAAGCAAATTAGTTCAGCTGAAAATAACATTTTTAGGTTGGCTCACAGACACAGATGTAACTTAACACATTTAAAATTTAAGATTCTGCACCACTCTGGGTAGTGGTACTGGAAGCAGTCAATCAAAAGCTGACTTTGAAACAGGAACTGAAATGAAATGCAATATAATCTCAGCAGTTCTACACTAACAGCAGGTGGTACAGTCACTGCCATTCCAGCTGCTTTTAGAAGGGTTAACGTGGAGATTAACAGTCAGTAAATGTTGCAGGAATAAAAAACACAGCAGGTCAAGGAGAAATGTAGTTCAGAAGAGTGATTCAACAACACATTTTTAGAGAATTACCCAAGTGGATGGGAAAGAACTCCAAAGGATATTAGACTGAAGGACAGTGACTGCCAGGTAGGAAAATACTAATGGAATAGGAAAAGCCTCTTCTATCAGCATGATTCAGAATTCCCACTTTGCCTTACCTAGGCCTGAGACAAGTAGATTGATTCCAAACCCACTCCAGAACCTGGTTTGATAACAGAGTTCTACCTGTGGGCTCCAGCCCTGTGCCCTCTGAAATTGCAGCCTCTCTGGGGAGGTGGAGGCTTGCCAGATTGTGGAGACATTTCCATCTTGCTCAGGCAAGTAGGGTGGAGACATCCCAGAGATGTTCTGTCCCACAGTGTTGAATTAGCAAAGTTTGGGAGCCTGTTGGCTCAGGGAGATAAATCTTCTCTGAGTTAGAGCTGGCTGCAATACAGTGAGTATGAACATCTCTGCAGCAAGCTTGTCTCCACACACTTAGCAAGGGTGAGGACAGCTTGTGTCTCTTTTCACTAGGTATGTTAAATACATGTATAATATACCCACTGAAATAAATTTGTAAAAGATGTGTACTAAATCTAAGTGAAATTTCTGAATGCCTCATGTGCATTAGATTCACACCTTATCATGTGGATAGAAATTCTGCTCTATTAGCAAAAACTAGAATACCATATTTAAATGTCTGTCAGCAGTGGGAAATAAATTAAAGGCAATTTTTACCAAATCTAACATCAGATATTATGAAGCCAATCCAAAAGCCAGATGAATAGCTTACAGGAGGATCATGGTATTAAGGTCAGGCAAACTGAGGATTTGAATATATCCAAAGATTTAAATAAAGGCAGTAAATGTATGCTTTCATAGTGCCTGCATGTGCCAAAAAATAATACTGTTTTCAATTTCTGAGGTGGAAGCATGGGATCTCCCATTATTAGAAGTGTTCATCTTTCCTATCCCTTTCTGGTAGAAACTTATTTGAGGAACATGATTGTTTCAGCACAGAAATTGTAACAGATCATCGTGTCCTGGATCTTTAAGGATCTGTGTGCAGAAAAGTAATTGCTGATGAGCTGCTGATATGGGGTGAAAATCCTCAATACCTCACTGAGAGACTCTGCAGTGTTCTGCTGTGAGCCAAAGAAAATAACTTTAAATTTAACTGAAACAAGAACTGAATCAACCTGAATGAGATTACTTTCAGAGGCTTGTTCTCGGGTAAAAGGAGCTTGAGGAAACACAAAAACCAAAAGGCAATTGTGTAAATGGAAAAGAGGAAAAAACAAACCAAGAAACCAATAGCAGAGAAAGTTTAACCTCATATTAACAGATGTAAAAAAATAATTAAAATGCCTGTAACAGTTCATCTATAGTAGTGAAAAGGTAATTATTGATATTTGTATATTCACTATCAAATATCAATAAGTTTTCAGTATGCTGTTTAGATAATATAAAATTATTACAAAATTGGGTAGAAAAAATAAGCTGCTGAAATCCAAAATAAAACCAAGATGTAATATAAATGGATAGATGGTAACTGAAATATTTTTTGAAAGAAAAAATGCAGATGAGAATTTCCATCACGGAGTCCAAGATGCTAAAAAGCATTTCTTGTATGTGACAGCTATATTAAGCCTTCAGCAGCATCCCAAGTGCCTTCAAATTCACTGAGATACATCCAAAGTGTTGGAACAACCATTATCTTTTCCTTCCTTGAACCTCAGCTTAGCTTTGGAAGCACAGGCCCATTGATCAGTCTGATCAAGCATTCTAAGTGTAACCTGTCACAAGCTGTCACTATTTTATTTCTATCTGTAGCTCTGTTGTCCAGCAGCAGCCTAAGAGAATAATAATGCCACACAATTACACTGATGGCTCACGTGTGTGTTAGGTGGAAGCAAAGAAACTTAAATAGAATTTCTCATTATCTAAAATAACATTTAGAAGCAAAAAATACAAGATGGGTCTTCCCATAAGGGTTATCTGGTCATGATTTTGTTTATTCCAGTAAACAAAAGCTTAGTTAATAAAATGTATGATGCAGTGTACAGTCTTAGCAGATGAGTATTTATTTTTCTTCATGCAGGATGTCTTTCCTCTCCTGACATTCTTCAGATTTTTCCATTATTTTTCCCCTTTTTTTTTTGCCTAAAAATAAAGCAGGTGTCATTTGTATCTTCCCATTCCTGAATGAAATTATCATTAGCCTCAGTGCGAGTCTCATTCTTTCTATTTTAATATCATGGTTGTGCTGCTTATTAGCACAGAGGAGAGAACTTGTCTGCATTGAACTGTGTGCAGAAAATGAGTCAAACTTGAGCAGACTTACGTGATATGGGTGCAGAGAATTAGTACTTATATTAATTGTAAATAATAAAAGAAGTGCAGACAAGGCTTAAAATCTGCCTCATTAAAAGGAAGAAGAAATTCCAATGACTTGCAAATCGATTCATAGCATGTGAATCTCAGAATAGTACCCTGAAATCCTTTTTACCTCAGTTACAGAGACAGTAAGTTGTGTCAGTAACAGCAGAAAGGAAACAGTGGCACTGTTTGTACTGGAAGCAAACAATTTTGGGTCTACGTGCTGTTTGAGCAATTGAGTGGTGAGCAAGCTTTAAAAATGTTATTATATTATTAAAAATACATATGAATCATTCAATCTCCTAATTGTCAAAGGTTGCTAAGGAGAATCAGCACAGTCACATTCCATTTCTTTTAACAGCATGATAGAAAGTTTTTGTACACAATTAATGCAATGCTTATCTGAAAATGAGAGATATGGTCTGAGAAGTAAAGAATTGCCTCTGTTGAGTTGAACCATGGGGAATTTCTGGAAGATTTACAATTGTATTGGCTCATTGCTTAATCGGATGGCAGAAAGATGTTCTCAGTATGTATTCCTTTCTTTAATGAAAGAGGTGATTAACCCATGCCAAATGCTGTCTTTAAAGACTTTTTTCTCCAACTACCTAGCAAAATTGTATTTAATCTGTCTACAGATGCACAGTATGTTCTGCTGATGTAGTTGATAAAAGACATTTTTGATCATTTTTAATTTTTGAACGGTAAATGTTTATCACAGTTCCATCTTGTGAGAAAAGCAGAAGAGACATGAAGGACTCTGTACAGCTGAGCCCTTGGCAGGTTTAGTAGCAGCACTTTAAAATGCTCCTGTCTCCAGTTGTCTGCCCTGCCCCACTGCCAGATGTTATTTAATGGCATTGTGAAAGCAGCAGCAGAAGGGAATTTGCTCTTTGCCAGCTCGTTTCTATCTGATTTTGTTCCTTTGTTCTGATTCTGTTATGGGAGTGGTAATTGCTAGTGCTGGGAATAGAATCCGAGGCTGCTCCTTAAACCACCATTACTAATTCCATCAAAGCACTTACGCCACAACTCAGACTGCTACAGAGTAGCTCTGCTCTGCAATCCTCTGCTCTGCCTGGGGAACTCTCCTGACAGTTCTGATCCACTGGAAAAGTAGAAATGTCAACTTAAAAAGTCAGACTTGTATCTGCATTAGTCAGAGCTTTCTTAGCAACTGACTCACACACACGGAATTTTCTCTGTGTGCAGATAAACCAGGATTGTGAATGGGTATTTTTTTCTGACCTGTTGAAGGCTTCAGTTTCCCCCTATTAGCATAAAAACATTTTCTTATCATTTTCTTCCTCAGTGCCTTGATGCTGCCTGGTCAATGTTTTGAATTTTAAATGTCTGTTTCCGGTGCATGAGCATCTGTCAGGGTGGGGAGGGTGGTGGGGCACTGAAAGGGGAGGGCTTGTTCCTTTTTTTCTTTGTTGCAGTGTACAGTTTCATACTGGAATTATTCCTGCACTCAGCTGGGAGGGTCACCTTAGAGCTGAGGCAAATAGGAGCCTTGAAATCATGCAAGATGCTGTTCCTCTCAGCCAGGAGGCTGAGCACCACCTGAGGTGTTCTTGTTAAAATACCTGTGTCAGCCTGTGTTCACTAGTTCTTGGGGAAGTGTTTGAGAGACCTCATGGGTGTCAGGTCCTTCTGTCTGACAAGGATCCCTCCTGTGTGTTTTCCAGGTAAATTGGTTGCTCACCAGTCACAGTAAGAAATTTTTATAAATAAAGTATTAAGGCTTCACATGAATGACATCTGCCTGATCTTTCACCTTGAATTAACTTCTGGAAAAGACTATGAAAAGACAACATTTTCGACAGTGAAGGACAGAAAATATTTGAAAAAAGTATTAATTAGACCGCTGTACCCACACTTTCTGTAACAAGCATCCTTAGTCATCAGAATGTTTGTCTTTCAGTCATAGCAGTGCATTGATGCTTAACAAGCTTCTTTACTGAAGCTTTTGAGTGTTAATAATGAAAACTTCGTGTCTCTTTTATAGCTATTCTCCTTCAGAACTGAACTGCAGTCAGATCTGGATTTGCTGGTTTTCAGGAAATGTCACCATTTTTATATTCTTCTTCCCAAAATGTAGCATTAAGTATCAAACTTGATCTGGAGGAGGGGAAAGAAATTGCCCAATGTAAACATATTATCTTTTAAAAATGATTTTAAAGTGTTTATTTCGGTTCAGCTTTATAGGTATGGAATGGAAACTTGTTCTAAATGAAAATCTCAATCTATGTTCAGCACAAAACCAAAACACAGCCCTATTCCAGCCACTATGGAGAAACTTAATTCCACCCCAGCCAAAACCAGCACACCATTCCAGCATCATGATTACTTTTTTTTAAAGCAAGTTTTAAAATAGAAAGTAGGAAATGAGGCATTACTACATCAATTAATTAGTGATTTTCTCAATAAGATGG
>JAWWEX010000001.1:5826441-5984843 GCA_035583215.1 Arremon brunneinucha | reverse complement strand
CTGAAAATTTTTATAAAAGGGGCAAATTACTATAAACAGGACAGGTGTGAATTCTTGGGATTTCATGTTTCAGAAGATCTTTGTTGAATAATTGACTAAAAAAAACCAGAAAGAGCTAGTTCTTTAAAAAACTCTGCGTGTTCAAGAAATTAAAATATAATTTATCACTCCCAACTGTTGCCTCATAGGCAGGTTCTGCCTGTGAGAGACCAAATCATGACACAGAGTAGCAGATCCAACTCTGCCCTCTGCAGTGGCTTTAACTTGCTTATGCAAGGAGTCAACATGGTGCTGCAATTTTAAGTGTAAAGAAGTTCTGCACCAGGCTGCAGAGGTCTGTAATGCACAAACATGAAAATGTTCTCTTTACTGGAGCTCTGCTGGAACCGTATTCATCCGCTGCTGAAGTGAATACAAACAAGTGCTCCCTGCAAGACAGTGTTTATTTCCAAGATAAAGAAGAGTTTAACATCTTGACTCTCCTTCTGAAATTTAAAGCAATTTCACAACACACTAGGAAAAAAGGATCCATTACATGTCCATGTTAATGATATAAACTGTCTCCGAAAGTAAAATAGATATTTTGACAACGTAAGGCTGAGCATTGTGATATTAAAAAAAAGTACAGTTGAAAGACTGTGCAAGTAATGAGGATTTCACCCACTGCTAAAAAGTCCTTGGGAGTAAAATAGAAAATCAGAACCACTGAACAGGCTAACTCACTATTTTATGCTTAAAAAGACTCAAAACCTACCTTAGCCATGTCACTAATACCAGATTGCAGCTTTTTGGAGTTGAATACCAGGCTTCAGGCATCGCTTTTTGATATGCCCTACACCAGAAATGGGTAGTTGTCCTTGTTGTTATTGCTGTTATTATTATTTTTATTATTAATATAATCTTAGCATAAGAAGTGGGAACCTAAAAGCATTAAATGAATTATAGGAAAGTTAACTCCTCAGCTGAGGATATTATCTTTTTGAGGTTAAGATAACAAACCAAATCTGATTGTTTGCTTTGGATCTGTGCTACACTTGGCTGTGGTATCATGTTTTACAAGACAGACTTTTATTTGATCATTGCATGAATGGGAGCCTTGTGATAGCTTTTGGGAGGAGGATGATCATGATAATAATGTTGAAGATTTACTAGCAAGAATTTTGAAAGCCTATAGAGCTCACCAATTTAAAACCCAATTTGGTTTTAAATTACTATTTCAGAATGCAGGTGCTGGAAGTTGACTATTTTGGATGAGATTGACATTACTGGGACCCTGACTGTGACCTTTCCTATAGCATTGACAAGGTGCAATTTCAGTTAAACAGAAAGCTTTTAACATAATTTAGAATCTGTGAACACCTATTCTTGTCTGAATTTTTTTTTAAATATAAATCTGAGGTGGTGATACAAAAGATGTACAACTACATTGGGAAAATTGAAGTGCCTGGCTCTCACTGCAGACAGATCCACTTCACTATTCCCCACCAGGACCTTCTTCAGGAAAAGAATTTCTGGCAGTTAGCCATACTTTAAATGGCGCTTGACATCAGGAATTGAGTTTTGCATCCTAATCCTAAAACAAATGGACTCCTAGATGATAATTACTTGCCCCAGGCGCTGAGGCAATGAGTTTCCAAGACAGGATGAAAAACCAGGAATCCCTGCCTTGTAAGTACCCTGTTACACAAGGTATTCTCCCAAATATTTTTCAATACTTTATAGAAGTAATAGATATAACAGTAGCAGTGCATTGTTTTTGATTGATGAATCATATTTGTTTATATGCAAGACCTAGAAATTACTTAGGAAGTTTCTGTATTAAGGCCCTTTTTTTCACAGGCAGTTTAACACAGCATGTCAGTCCTTTTGTCTTTTGAGGTAATGACTTGAATCTTATTCTGTAAGTGTCATCCAGAGAATAATTATCTTTGTGTAACTATTCAAAAACAGAGTTTGGTTGATTTCTTTTAGCTTGACAGCCATGTTTCTTTGGTTCAATAAATGTTATCAGGCATTCTTTGGCTGCTCCTATTGCATCAACTTTAATTAGTTTTTGATTGCTGTTAATTTCACAGCTTTTTCTCCTTAATAAATTGCATCAAAAATGCTTGAGTTTTTTTGTTGCATCAAGTTTAATTAGTTTTGTGCTTTGCTTACTTTATTTTGCTTGCTCTTTTTAAAGAAACTCCCCCACAGCTTCTCCCTCTGAATACATCTGAGTCACTGATTCTGATGTTGATGATTAAAGGAGATTTTGGAACCTCTGATCATTGAACCTGTCTCTCTCCAGAACGATGAGAACTCTCCTGTCTCACCAGGTTGTTCTGGTGTGCCACAGGAATGTCACCAAAGGGCTTTGCACACTGGTGCCATTTGCAATGACATTCTCACAGCACACCAGCAAGCAGAATTCTTGGGCTCCTGATCCCAAAAAAGTCATGCTGTAAACTTCAAGTTGTTTATTCTAAACAACTCAGAAGGAAAGCAATGCCATCAAAATGCAAAGTGTAAGGGAACTTCATGTTCACTAACCTGTGGCAGTGATAGACTCATGCTATAATTCTTTAAATATAATCAGGAGCTTTTGGAAGGCCATGTTTAATGGGACTGATAGGATATTTCATGAGAACTGTCAACTCCCACCCTAATGTTCTAGTCCTAAGGAATTTAAGAACAGATGCATAGACTTGGAATTAGATTCTTGTCATTCTCTGGTTTTTCTAACTCATCACTTTATGGATAAAGTTTAGTTCTCACCAGTCTCTATTTAACCCATTTTAAAGATTGTTGTTTTAATCTCACATCATCTGGAAGTCTCTGTACTCCTTGTTGCTCTCTTCATTTTTGCAAAGTTTCACTGAAGATTTCTGTAGGACTCAAGATTTTAAGAAGTGAGTGTCCAAATGGTCCTCAAAGAACATCAAGAGGTGAGATTTCAGTACTCTGCTTCTTTAGGCTCCTTCTTTCTGTAGAAGAAGGTGGGGATTTCAAAGAGAAAAGGGAGTCAGAAGCCATATCTGGGAAGAAAAATGGGGAATGAAGAGGGAACATAGATGGCTTCAAAGATCAGAAGAATATCTAAAAGAACACTGTCAGAAAGAAAAAAAACTCATCTTAAATCACTTTGTGGTACTTTAGGTATCAGTAGCAGAATGACTTCTCAGTAAGAAACTGTAAGGGCAGAAACTGGCTGAGGGGAAACTGATAATTACAGAAAAATTACTTTTATACCTAAAGTACTGGGTTAGGAGTCATGAAATGTGGTGTTGGTTTCTCTTTCAATCAAAGTTTTCTTATGTAGCCTTTGGTAAATAAGATGGACTATCATCCATCTTAGGATGCATGGAAGTATTCATGTCTCACCTTTTTTTTTTTTCTTTTTTTATTAATGAAGGCAATAGTAATGTTTAGCCATATTTCTGCAGCATTTCTCTGGTTCAAACATGAATAAGCATTAAAACAAATCCTACTTTGATGATTTAATATTCAGTGCCATCTTCCATCTGAAAGTCTCCAAATTTACATTTCTAACTACACAGAAAATATCCTTGACCATCAGATAAAAGACTTTGAGGACTTTGATCACTTCTGTATAAAAAATATCATCTGTTTTCAGTAACAAGTGCTCTTTGCATCTGTCCCTTATAAAATTGCCGTCTAGGGAAAATGAATGTTCAGGATTTTTTTATGAGGGTTTTTTTGGGGAGGGGGATTTGACAGAGAGTGAGGAATCCTTGCCTCTCTGGAAGTCTGGAGAGATGGTCAGGTGAGAGAGTTTTGTTTTGTCAAACAAGCACTTTTGCAAATATGGCCATCAATCTCTTTCAGCTTCTGTCTGATGCCTGTGCTTTGGAGGATTGAAATGTCTGATCCTTCTTTCTCTGCTTTGCTTCATGTATATAATATTATATTCTACCTTTGAGGGCAGGGTATCTTCATCTTTGTTAGTGCCCAGTGACTCTAAATTGAAGATGTGGGTTTAGGTATCATGTAACAACCAGAGCAAGCAGTAATTGTTGTTTTCCTAGCAGCTGCCTTTGAGACTGCTTTGTGTTATTCAAGTGGAAAGTGTGTAAATATATTGGATAACCCACAGCACATGTGATAATATGGGTTGTCTTCCACAGGAAGGTTCTTGCAGAGCTTCTGTAGTTTCAGAGAGGGCAGATCCTTTGTTTCACATATGTGGCTTTATAAGTAAGCTTTCTCCATGTGAATTTATGAGTTTCCATCTCAGTCTTTGACTTAGCAACATCACATATAAAATTAACACCAACGTTTAAATTGCTGACTTATTCTGAACAATGGCAACAAGATCTAATATTTAAGGTGTAAAACTGGAATTTTGGAAGTCATACTATTGCCAAAAAACTTAGTTGGCATTTCTAGCATCCAGAGTCCAGGAGTATTTTGTTATAGGCTTCTGTTAGGAATGAATGGATTGTTCACAGGAGCTTTCAGTATGTGTCTTGCAACACTCCTATGAATCAAATCAGGGAATAATCAGATGTATGGGCCTGACCTCACAGTGCCTGAAAGCAGTGTAGGTTCTTCTTGAGTTAGTTGACCAGTAGATGTAGGAGAAAATTCACAATAGATCTGTAAATAACAGAAATTAAAAAAAGAAAAAAAGAAAAAAAGAAAAGGCAAGTACTCTGTGTTTAAAGTTCCTTCTCAGAATTCTAATTCCAGGCTTCTGGCTCCTAATGTATCCTGATGCCACAGAGGAATTGCTTAATGATGGTTTCTCTATCACAAGCCTTTTGAAATGTGATCATTTCCCTTCAGTGAGGTTTCCAGGCTCAGCCATGGCACTTTTCATTTGCTTTCCACTGTTTTCCCCTCCTGTGTTAAATGAGCTCAATTGCCCCGTGACCAGACTCAGCGTGCTGTCTTTTCCTCAGAAGTATTTTGGCTGTGTCACAGAAATTCTCTTTCGTTAATGAAATTGAGTAAATAATTTGTAGCAATTTTAATGCAGCAGTTTGCAAAAGTTGTTAATTGAAATGCTTCCTGTGATTTTGCAGCAGATGTTAAAGGTCACATCTGCTTCCATACCAGAGATTTTTCTTCTTTATGTATATATAGGATCAATGTTTCCTTTTCCAAAGGTACTGTAGATCTGGCTATAAGCAAATATTTTCTCAAGGTAAAAAGAAATTTTCAGGTCACATGCAAGTAAGGTGGTTATAGGTTAAGCTGCTGTTTGATGGAAACAAAACAAGAAGTAGCTGAATGTTGAATGTGTATATTTTTATATTTAGGGATTATTATTTATGGTGTTTAGCAAAAAAAACTAAAAAAAACCCCCAAGCAGCGTAAAAAGTGGAAAGGCAGTGGTCTAGGGAGGTTTCTTTTTTGTCTTGCTTGCAAGTTGTAGATATTTGCATGATGTGGTTAGAAAAACAAAATAGCATTCTTCACAAATTCTTAATATTGCCATCCCTGAAATACCAAGCCACAGCTTAAAATCCTAGTTCTTTGGGACTTTTTAAGTCTAAAATTAAAAACCTAGAATTTTGATATTGTCAGACCATCACCAGGTTTAAAAGCTTTCACATGAAATTTGCACAGAGAGCTCAATTCCAATAATGAATCATTAAGTAATGATAAGAGGCAGGGTGAGAGGAGTAATGTTTATTATATAATTTCAAATGTACTTTTGAAAGAACTCTTTAGTAGCTGGTTTCCTAGGCAAGTTTGTTTTTTTTTTTCACTCTCATGCTTTTGAGAGGGGTAATAACTTGAGATAAGAAATGCTCAAAGAAACTGTAAATACTGTAGCAAAAGTATTAACACAAACAAAGATGTGCTTATTTTCCTGAAGGCTGTTTCTGGGGGTTATCATGACATCCTTCTTCCTTTGACCAGTCATAATGTGTGGAGTCTATTTTTCCCCCTCCACTTCTAAGCTTTGGCATTATATACAATTTCTTGTACAAACAGGATCAGAAAGATTTTCCTGGGTTTTATTTGTAATGGAAAGTTTATCCTTTTTTATTACTTTCATTATTGACTCTTGGTGTGTTCTTGCCTCTACAAATGCTGCTGAAATAGCTGCTGTCAACCATTCTGTGATAGGTTTTGGCTGGACAGGTGCTTTAGGGTCAAATGATAGCTCATTCAGTCAAAACTCTGGTAGCAACAATTGCCAGCCTCAGGCCAGTTCCTGAAGTTTATATTTTCAGGGTTGCATTCCATGATTGCTTGTAGTTCTGAAACTTCCACCAAAGTTTTAGTCTTCATTAATTTTATACATACATATATATATATATATATATATCTGTCTGAAAAGCTCTGGTGATAAACTTCCATCCATCCTCTAAACCAGAGGATGAATATGATAGGGCATAAAGTAGATCAAGTAGCTTTCAGGAACTGATTAAACTTCAGTGACTGCCAGGATCTCAGATTTCAAACAAACACCTGATATTTTCAACTGCTGTTTGTGGGACTATTTCATAAATGAATTAATTAATTCTAGAAAATTAATCCATAGGAGGTGACAGTTCCACAAACTGAAGCACATGTTGTTTATTTCTTTCCTATGTTGACAAATTCCCTTCTTCATCAGAATATATTATTTTAGAACATTTTTATAGTGTATTCATTTTAATATTTTAAATAATTACCTTTAATACATTTTCTAAAAGTCAGTAGTTGTTTTTTTTTTTTTTAGAAAATCAGGAAGCCCAAATGACCCTGTAGGAGCTTCAAAAATTTTTAGTCAAATTCTAATATTAAATAATTCTTTGGGTAGCTCATCAGGTTGCTGGGAAATTGTATCCAGCAAAATCAATAGGATTACACATTAATACCCTAACCCTGAGAACTTAGTTGATAAAATCCTGGTGTATTTTTGATTGCAGTTCTTGAATTCTGAATTTCCCTAAATTGTCAGCTCAAATAAGGACAGAATATAGTCAAGTGTATGCAATTTTTGCCTCTGAACTTCTTTTTTTAGAAGTGTTAAAAGAAGCCTCATCCTCTTATCCATTTCCCCTTACAAAACACTCATTCAAATTTTGTACCAACAGCTTACAGATGATGAAGCTTTGCTTGTCTACTGAATGAGTCACTGTTCTATTTTTCCACTAAGTCATATAAACAGGATAATATTTTTATATTCATTAATATTTTAATGAAAGCTTCATAATTGTATGGACCATTTTCTTTTCTTAAAATATGCATTTCCTTAACATTTTTACTTACGCTTACTCAAGTAGATAGAAAGTAATACAACAATACAACAAAGCTGTGCTCTTTTGAGAAGAGCACAATGTTTGAGAAGTTTACAACTCAAATTTGAATTTGATGTCATAATATTGCTTATCTTTACTGAATGTTGTTTATGTTTGTTCCACCTTTATTGAGTTATTTTTTCATAAATGTGGTTACTTTTGTCACTTTCAAGATTAACATGTAAAAGTAGTGACAGTGACATAAGAATTGCCGTGGGCTCAGAAGGATTTTTTGATTCAGTTATCATCCTAGGGTAGGGCTTTTTCTAGAACTGTAGCATTTCAAGTTTATGTGCCCATTTTAATGTTCTTACAGTGATGATAAGATATCATCCATATGAGTATTTGCATGATGTTCTTAGAAAAACTGGCACAGCTGGCTTGGACCTTATCCTCTGCCATTAAATAGCTTTTAAAACATCTGCTTCCCAGCTGACTGAAATTAAAAGGGAAGACTTTTTTGTAGGCTTTTCCAAAGCTTCCTTCTTTCCATTCTCTGAATGGTCCTAATGGACTTCAGTTAAAAATATGGTTCCCTGATCCACTCAGGAGCAATGACTTTAATTTTTGTGATGAATTTAAAAAATTTTATGTTGAGCATTAATAAAACCTGCGTGACTCATTATGACTTTAAAATATAGCAGTCATTGTCATAATGGATTTTTTTGCTTCTAAATACAGATAAAATAGTAATGTTTTATATTGTTCCCTCCATTATTTTAGTACTCTGCACCCTCATTTATCCTTTTTGTGGAAATTAAGCATGCTTTTAACATCTGGGTATCCAAAACTTGGAGAGACTTACAGTTTTACAGAAAAAAAAATCCAGATGGATCATACATGAATCTAGGAATTCTACTTTTTTAGTAAGCACTGAAACAGCCTAGTATTAATTGCAAATGTAAAAAGAACTCCCCTCCCTGTTTTTCAGAAATGGGCCTGTCAATATTGACAGACCTTTTTATCTACTTCTCAAAGTCCCAGAATCACAGAATGGGTCAGGTTGGAGGGGACAACAGTGGCTCATCTGGTCCAGTGCCCCTGCTCAAGCAGAGTTATCCCAGAGCACATTGCACAGGATTATGTCCAGAGAATCCTTGAATATTTCCAGTGAGGGAGACTGACTAACAGATGAGTGAAAAAAAATATTCTGCATCAGCAAGGTACTGGTACCTCTTTAAACTACTTCTAAAATGTATGTCTCAAATCTTTGAGTTATAATTTTAGAATAGTTGTCATCTATAACAAACTCTGTGCTGGCTCAAGGCCAAGTTAAAAGCCTATTTTATTGTTTTTTCCACAATCAGACTGTAATTTTCAAAAACAAAAGGCTACTAGCCCCGCTCCATTCCATGAACAGGCAGAATCCGTGTGGCACTATCCAAGTGCTCTCTGAAGGGTCCTGCAGTCACCTGAGGCCTGCCTGCCTGGAGTTAGAAATATAGGATTTATACCTTTATGCCTTCTTGGGAAGAACAGGTGAGGCACTTCATAGGAGGTGTTAAACCAAGCAAGATATTAAGGGTTTGTTCACCTTTTGTAAGGAAAGACAGACAGACAGAGAGACAGACAGATAGATAGATGGATGGATGGATGGATATGTTGAAAGAGAGCAGGGCTCTGCGTGAGAGAGCATCTGAGATAGAAAGTATTTGTGTAAAATTGCCTTCTCATTGCCTCAGAGAAATAAAGCATTAAATGGCAGCCAACTGCAATGGTAATTGATAAACAGCTTAGCTGGTGAGCTCTCCTCATCTATGTGAAAAGAAGCAGTATGAAAGAGCACATGCCTTTCATTATTTTGGAAGCAAATCTGCAGTAGCTATCTTAATTTTTGTAAAGGCTAAGGAGAAAATGATGAGTCCAAATACTCACATTTTTTTCCTTGTAACAATTTTTAATAGCAGAAATAGGACCAGGGCTGTTATAAATACATAGAAGTCACATGCCCATACTTAGCAATGCTCAGTGCAGTAAAACAGTGCTGTTATACAGATTATGGGACAATAGCAAATCTTCCACAGGTTTTGCGTCAGTGGAGTGTTGTGAATTCCTGGGTCTTGGATAATATCTAGGAAAAGGTTTTAAGTTGAGGACCAAGCATCCAAATGGCTTGTTGAAGGGAAGCTATGAAAGTTACTCTCAGCTTCTGCATTGCAATCCTCATTATAGTCCCATGCAAATCAACTATTCATTTAGAGTACTTGTGTGAAAGGAGATTTCTCACATAGGAATTAAATTTAGGGAAAATGAAAAGAATTCATTCTTTCTCTCCCTGCCTTTTGGAGCACTTCAAATGAGGAGATGCTAACATATGCATCAAATGTCACCTCTGTTTCAATTCTCCAGTCTGCTTAATGCATAATACTTATCATTAGGTAAACCATTAGGGAAAGGGTTGAATGTTTGGAGATGGACCTTTTCATCTTCTTTCATTTGGCAGTGTGAAGCATGAATGCTCGATGCCCAAGTGTGTCATTCATCTGACAGCTTCTGCTGACATGGAATGAATCAAGGCTGGCTCATCACAAAACAATTTTAGAGGACAGCAGTTCATTCGGTGTTCTGTGATCCCAGTGTTTTCTTTAATCACATCTGAGGATGCCCCTCTTTGCTGCCTTTTTTTTTTTTTTGATAGATGCTTGTAATAGCCCAATGCAGATTGCTGTGACCATATCCTGTGTGACCTGAATCAGCTGCACATTTCTTCTGAGAGCACGACAGTCTTATTCTCAGCTCCACCTTATTTCCATGGATTATACTGTTGGTTTGGTGATGTCTTACTTTAAGAACTTTAGGCACAAGGAAATGTGTCATGTATTGAGTGGGTTTTTTTGGATAATCTTAGGCCAAATGTGGTGTTAGGTGAGACTGGACACAGGCGAAAATATCTTCACAGAATCATTTAGGTTGGAAAACACCTCCAGGATCATCAAGTCCAACTTTGACCAGTCACCCCCTTGCCAACCAAACCACAGCACTGAGTGCCAGGTCCTGTCATTTCTTCAACACTTCCAGGCATGGTGACTCAGCCTTGGTGAGCCCAAAGACCTTGCCCACAAAAATATGACATCTGGGTATTCATAAAATATAATTAATCTTTTTCTTCACTGAATTCTGCCTCCTTTCCGGTTCAAGATTTTTCTCTCTTTTTTGGAAATAGTTTCCTTGTGTTTTATTGAGTTTAATTTTGGATTTTACCCACACAACATCATCTGGTGTTTTTCTACAGAAATCGTCTCTTGCCAAACTCATTTCTTTTATTTAGGAAACCTTCTATTCTTACTTAGGCTAAAGATGTAGTTCATCCCAGAAAATAGCCCTCATTTTAGCTATGGTTAGCTAAAACAAGAAACAGACTTATAGCTGGAGTGAAAGAAATGTTATCAGCTTGTCATTTCTTACAATCCCAGTGTCATCAGCCAGAAATGCATCCATTATCACATATCGTGTCTTGTATGTTGGATATTTAGGAGAGCAGACCAAGGGATAAACTGAAAATGCATCACTGAGCTCCCTAATCCTTATACAGTTGTGGATACTAGAAATATGATAAAAGAATGAATAAGAATCAAGTGTGCATTTTTATTCTAATATAGGACATTTAATTTATTTCTGATTAAATTGTGCCTGATTGAGTCAATCAGAAAAATCAAATGTGATTGGCAGGAAACATGTCAAAAATTGTGTGTTGTGATGTAAGATTTTATTTTCATATACTCAATATCTTCCAGTGAATTGAAGGTCTCATTAATTAGTAAGAGTTTTTTAAATATTTAAAAAAGAAAAAAAAAGCTGGCACTTTTTCTGTGGCTTTTTAACAGAGAATATTTTTTCTCTTACTTTTAATGTACTAAAATTTTATGAAGAAACAAAAAGAACAATTTGACAGAACATGCTGTTTTCATGGCATAATATAATTGCATAACAGTCACAGAATAGGAAGAAGTAATTAGAGTACTAGTGTAAGTATCATCAGAAATAGGAAACTTGTCAATTTTCATAACATTTCGAGAGTAACTGAAAAGACTGAAGAAAATTAATAAATGTAAGAGAGAACTGGGACTTTGCCTCCCATGGTTATTTTGTACTCTAATGGAACTATAGATTCATAGCATTAGCAAAATAGTTATCATTAAAAAAGGAGGTAAGGGTTGAGAACCTTCAGTCAAGAAAAAAAAAAAAAAGAAATGGTTCAATAAATTGAAATAGTAAACTATTTTTTTCATTATTTGTTTTATTAAATATGGATTGTAGAATTGTACCTCAGAGACGGTGTTATCAAAAAAAAAAATCAGAACAAAGCCCTGCTACTTTATTTATAAGTATGAAATCAGAGCCAGACAGAAGTGAATGATTTGCCACTCAGTATTCTACTCATGGGGTCAGATTCATGAACACAAGTTTGTTATGTGTAAAAACAGACAGTTTAGAACAGAAATATGTTGCAGGGGGAAGGAGGGACTGGGAAAAAAAAAACCCAAACAGATGGGAGATAAACAGGAGTGAATAAAGATTCCTTAAAATACCTGCCTTGAAATTATTTGCTCCTGTTCTTGTTGCTAATTAGGAAATTGTTGTCTTTTGCAAATTCTAAAAATGAAGTGGGTTTAGGAAACTAATTTTTTAAGATATCTAAATGTCTAAAGAGGAAATTCAGCATTAACACAGGCCTACCAGACACATATTCTTATATAAAGGAGGAGACTGGGCATCTTCCCTTGCTGTGCAGTCCCTGTGTCTGTGTCTCATGCAGGCAGCATTGCTCTGAATTCATTGCTTCATCTCCTTCCTGTGCCATACCACAAGAAATTTCGTTGACATCTGAAATATTCCACTTTAAATTATGAATAGTTAGTTGTTAGAGTGTTTCAGTTGTTAAAAGATATTTTCATGGATTTGTATTTTCAATATAGTTATTGAAATAAAGCAAAAAAGAACATGTGAAAATATGAGGAGAGAGAGACAGGGAATCTGAGCCATGATAGGTTATGTGGTTTTTCAATGTCTTTAATGCCCCAGGAAACATGCAGTTATTTACTATTTTGTTTCCTTTGTGTTATCCTTTCTCCTAATGTGCTTGTCACTCTAGTGTGATCAAATAGCAGTGTTCAATGTATTTAAATTGTGTGAAAGCCATGGCCATCTTTGTCTTGGCCACCACCATTTTACAAACCTTGCAATGACTATTAAATGGAAAGGCTAATGTAATAATTGTGTAATTAAACTAAAAGCACAATTGAGTAATGACCTTGTTACCACAGAAAAAAATTTAAAAAAAGAAAAAAGCCCAGATTAGGGCTGAGTCCTTCCTCTTCTAAATTCAGACACCCTCCTTAGAATGCGTGGTGGCTTTGCTCCTACTCTGTACTTCAGCACACTGTAACAGTGCAGAGACATGAAAGTAGATAAAGGGAAAACAAAAGGAATAAAAGAAGCAGAAGATAGTAATAAAGAGGCACAATAAAAACCAGACTAGCAAAACCATGTAAAACAAAGCACATTTGTGAAGTACAGTGACATAAGAAAGGAAAAGAGAATGAAAACATAAGGCAGGAAAATAGCATGTGGAAAGGAGGCTTGAAACAACTGGAATAATCATAAAATTTGCAAGGCTTGATTTATCAAATCTAAAATGGCGTGCCAGCCAGAGAGAGCAAAAAAGAAGAGGCATTATTATTCAAGGAGAAAGTACCTCAAAAGCTTTTGAGCAGCATAAATTGCATTGGAATAGAACAGGACTACTCTAAGATTATTGATGAAGGATTTTATGTCACTAACTTCCTATTCAATGAAAGTAATATAGTCTAGTATACCCTTGAGATGTGTTTTGAAGACTATTTCTTGCAAAATCAGTGCTACCAATATTTAATGTGAACTAGGAAAGTCATGATTTTAACTTCAAGGAAAAAAAAAAGTTGCTTTGAGCACACCTACAAGTACTTGAGGGTTCTTTATGTATTTATATATCCATCTTAGAGATTGCATGTCTACTGTGCCTTGGAGTTTGAAAGATAATGTCATGTTTATGATGTTTTTTCTCCTTTGCACTGTCTTCCTCAGTGGTCCAGAACATTTGCATCATGCAGGTCTCCATTTTAGATAAAAACTAGGTAGATCTTGTAAATTCTCTTGATTCACCAGTTAATCTAATGATAATTCATCAAAACTATGCCCTTATCCCAACCTCAGTAAAAATGCTGCAGCCCTCTCAATGTGCTTTTCCCTTCCATTTGGCTCAAAAAAGGAGAAAACAATCCCAGCAGTTAAATGAATACCTATATAGGCTCCCATAAATGTAATTTCCAAGTAAACATGTCCTGTCTCTGCTTCTCTGTGAGTTAGGCTACCCTAGGATACAAAAATCCTGCACAAAGCTACATACCATGGGGCTAATATGCCCAAGGATCTGCTGCTTGAGCTGTGAGTCCTTGAGGATATGTGTTATGCTGAAATTCTCCCGTTGGGAGCAGGAGGTGAGTGAAGGTGTCCTCCCAGACAAACTGTGACATCCTTGGACCAAAGGCTGCCACAGGCAGGAATTGCCTGGTAATTGATTGCAGCAGTGCTTCCTGCTGATTAAGATGCTTCTTGATGTGAATAATAGTGACAGATTGTCTTTGATTGAAAGAGTGTTTCGTTGGAATTGTTTAGTGTCAGTTTTAGAGGGCTCTCAGTGATCTTAGTGTCAGGTCATAGAATAATGGATCATAGAATAATAGAATAATCAGGTCATAGAATAGTAGAAAATGTTGAGTTGGAAGGGACCTGTCAGGGTCATCCAGTCCAGCTCCTGGCCTTGCAGAGACACCCCAAAAGTCTCACCATGTGCTCTCAGCAACATTGTCCAAGTGCACTCTTAAGTCAAACAGGCTGATGCTGTCACCGCATCCCTGGTTCAGCCACCTTTTCCTGATATCCAACCTAAACATCCCCTGACTCAGCTTCATGCTGTTTCCTGCCACTGGTCCCAGAGTTAAGAGAGCAGTGCCTGCCCCTCTGCTTCCCCTCAAGAGGGTGTTAAAGACCTCACAAGGAGGTCTCCCCTCAGTCTCCTCCAGGCTGAACAGACCAAGTGACCTCAGCCATTCCTCATAAGGCTTCCCCTCCAGTCCCTGCACCATCCTGGTGGTGTCCTTTGGACATTCTTCAATGGTTCCGTGTCTTTTTTATATTGTGGCACCCAGAGCTGCCCCCAGGGCTGGAGGCTGCCCCTGCTGGTGCCCCCAGAACAGGGATGTCCCTCCTGGCTGCCAGGGCACTGCTGGCTCAGATTTGGCATCAACCAGTGCCCCCAGGGCGCTTTCCATGGCACTGCTCTCCAGCCCCTCATTCCCCAGGCTATGCACACAACAAGGGCTGTCCTGTCCCAGGTGCCCTTGTAAATCTTCATACAGTTGGTGATCACTCATCTCTAAGGTCTCTCTGCCCTCAAGAGAGTTGACAGCTCCTTCCAATTTAGAATTGTTTTCAAACTTAGCATTCCTGTGTGTCCTGCATCCAGGACATTTATGAAGATGTTAAAGAGAACTTGGCCTGAGCCCTCTAGAACCCCCCTAGACCCAGATCTGGTAGTGTGGAGTAAAAAGTGAAAAGAACACTGGTTCTAGCACTGCTGCAGTGGGTAACTTGCTGTGCCTGGCAGAAGTCTTGTAAAATCCAACCATGTCTGAGCTGCAGAACGGTAGCAATCAGCTCTGCTCATGTCAGGTCAATATGAGACCTGTCTGCTATTTCACAGAGCAGTTTTCTTTCCCCTTTGCAAAGTAATTAAGCTTATCTGTGATGTATATTCTGTGTCAAATGATCTTTTATGGTGCATTGGCTCAGGTGGTGTGATTAGCAAAAGCATCACCTTGCAATGAAAAATGGAAAATAATTTCTGCTTTATCTTTCTGGTTATAGACATAAGAGTCACTTTTTATTCTATGCTGTAAAAACTTATTTGAAGAACTATTCCCAATATGATTTGCTGATATAATGAGCATAAGAAAACTACTTAAATCTAAAATAAATATTGCAATAGATGAATGATGGAGACTGATCAAATATTTAGGCAATTAATGGTCCTGTAAATCGTTACTGTGAATTCTGATGCACTCTTGCTAGTCCTGCTGGACAATTATAATCCACTTTGTAATGGCATACTACAGTATCTGAAGAATAAAAGGTTTCCTTAACGTGAAGGTTACACATAATTAGTTACAAGAATAAAACAGTTCTCTGTCTTGTGGGGTTTTTTCAGCAATCAGTGTGCCAGTAAAATCAGATTCAACTCAGTAAATAGGAAAAAACTTGGAAATTTCCCACAGTGAGTTACAACATTGCTGTGTTAGTGAAAGAAAAGCCTTGCAAAGAGCCTTGAAAAATATCTGTATGTCAGTCAGGAGGCAGAGAAACCAGCTGAGATAGGCAGCCAAGGGCAGGACTGTGGAGAATTACCAGCACAGGTACTTGGTGTGGTATAATCACATCACTGTGCTTACACTGCTGTTGCTGAATTCAGCTGGTGCAGCTGGACTGGTGTCAGATCCCTCTGCACCCTGCCATTAGTGGCATGTGGCTCTGATATTCCTCCTGTGGTACTGCGTTTTTCACTGCAGAACCAGCCTTGGTGGGGACTGTACTGTACTGTTCCTTCCTATATCTGATGCATTCTTTGTTGCACCTTACTTTGAGGCTGTTCCAAAGGTCGTTGATTCAAACCACAACCACCAAGAAGTGCATTTGTGTGCAGAAACATATTTTTATTGTGTATTTAATCCTTTTTCCCCTTCACTTCTGTGTACAGCTTAGCCTGGCTAAGTCTTTCCGGGGAGTCTTTTAGTCCATCCCCATGCAGTGGCACTCTGCTGTGTCCAGTGACATTCCACACTGGCAGTGTGTGTGGTGTTCCTGTGCATCCACAGGGGAGCCTGAGGTGGTACCTGCTTTAGCCAAGTAACAAAGACAATAATAAACTGCTTTACAAGTGCTTCCCTCTCATCATATTGAGCATTTCAGATGCCAAGTATGCCCAAACAAAGAAGGAAACTCTTCTCTGGGACTGTGCGTATACAAGATGTTGCTTTTGTGGTCAAGGAGCAGAGAATGGCTGGTCCAGAGAGTTGTTCTGGTTCAAAAATACCATGCACATCTGTGGCAATTGCAGTTTGTGCTTATATTTAGGTATGAGCCATGGAAAAATGGAATATCCAGAATGTCCAAATTTTCCCCAAGGAGCTCCAGGCATTGGAAATGGCTCCCAATTTTTATTAGAAATTTATTTAATTTTTATTAGAAAAAATACAGTTCTACCAGTCCTTAAAAATATCCGAAATTATGATGGGGTTTTTTTTGTTTGATGTGGTTTTCTTTAGTTGTTGTGTGTTTTACCCTGTGAGATAATAAGTTGCAGAGTGCTGAGATATTTGTGATGCTATGATTTTTTCTCCTACTTTGGGTCTGGTGTTTCTAATTTACTTGATTTTAAATGCATTCTCAGATGATTTGATTGATTGGCAGTAAAATTAATTTCCTCAAGTCAAGCCTGTTTTGCCCATGATGGTAACTGCTGAGTCATTTCTCCCTGCCCTTATCCTGACCCATGAGCCTTATGTTATATATTATCTCCCAGGAATAGAATGTCAGTTATCTTTTTGGTTATAAAAATAAATCATGCTTTCTTTAGCTCTTTCCTCTTTTTTCTATTAATGGTCCCGGTATCTCTTGGGCTGCTAGCAAACATCATCTGCTTTTCTGAAACAGGAGTAGAAGGTAAAATCCAGGTTTATCAGTGTTTAGAAACTGGCATAAGTTTTGAGATAAGAGTACTTAATTCCTACGTCTTAGGCTTTTTGTTCATGCCTCATTTTTCTCAAAGCCTTTTAGACCGGTTTAGAGCTGTTTCCTTCCCAGTACCAGTGTTTGTTTACATGTTGCACGTGGCTGTGAGTGTAATTTCCATTTCATATTGTAAAAGTTGTTATTGTTACTTTAGCAAAGCACTTAAAATTTTGAGCTAGGAACTTAACTGATACAGTGTCATCTGAGAATCTGTTTATGATGAGCAATGTGTTAGAGCAGGAATTACATCTGAGTAGTTCTGACTGAGTGATTCCATTCATTGTCATTTTGGTCAAGATCACATTCTTTCATAGTCGGAATAAAGCTACTTTGACAGGAGACTGACATCAGTGTGTAAAGGACATCGTGCTTTCAGGCTCCCCTGCAATGTTTTAAGGGTGCCCTTGAAACCATAGGTTTGTTTAAATGCATTAATTTAATTGTTGCTAAGTTTCACTGTGGAGTGTGGCACAGACAGAAAAGTAGAAAATAAGTGAACAGTTTTGTGGCTGTATCATGTTTCTGTTTGAAATACAGGAGACTGAAATGTGTTATCAGAAAGTTTTTTATTATACTATTAAAAATAACAAGTACCTATTTTCTGGGGGAAAAATGCCGACAAAATAAGGACAGATATTTATATTAAAAGACAGAAGTCTCTCCATTAAATTTCTGGGGGTGTGCTTGTAAGAGCTGCTGATCTCTTAAGAAGGCTAATGACTATGCTACAGTAGGAAGAAGCAGTTCAGCTAATGCACACTTCAGTAAATTAAAAACCCCTTTGTTGCACTCGGGTATTTTATTCACATATTTTCGTCTTGCCTTGTCCCAAGGAACACAAGATGGCTGAGACTTTGGCTGATTTGTGCACCTAAAATAACAATAAAATCCTCTGTTGTCGCCAGAAACATGTAAGCAGAAATAAGATGTGGAGGAGGAGTTACCTGCTGCCAGGTTCAGTGGCTAGACAGGTTTCCTGCATTCCTGAAGTAATAAGACATGATGGGGTGTGCATTTCTGAGCTTTGGGGTTTTCAGGTGCTGTGTTGTGATGCCAGAGAGAAATAACTTCAACAGCTGCAATAATGTGCCTGTAGCACAATGGTGCACACTGACACATCTCATTAAAATATATATAACTGCATTGTGATGCAGGTGCAGTGCAGGAAAAGAGAGGGGAGTTTTGTGATTGTCCTTTGCTTTATGAATTGTTCTGCTTAAATTGGCCAGCATTAAGTATAGTGCTAGAGCATAACCTTAAAGCAAAATGATTTGTTGGAGGTTGTAAAATAAGAACATTATCAGTCAAAATCACTGAAAGAAGGGAGAGGAGGATGCACTGGTTTGTAGTCAGTGAGGAGCATGGAGTTGAATGCATCTCAAATGCCCAGCAAGCACATGGACACAAAGCAGTGGGACTTAAAAGTGTTTTCAAATGCCTGTTCAGTTCAACTATTCCAGACAAACACTTTGTTCCTGTTCTTGTTGCTGCTGCCCCAGCACTCAGCAACCAGGAGATGAACAGGGCTGTTAACACTCAGACAATTTGTGTTTCTGTGTCAACAAAGGAATATTTTCCAGTTCACTCTGGAATGAGAGCTGAATCCCCCTCCACCTTTCTTGGTTACCTTACCTTTTCCCTAATAACATTTTACAGCAAATGTGTAGATAGAAGGAAAGGTCACTGTGACTGCATGGGCTTAGAAATCATGGGCTCAGTGAGGTAGAAATGACTCCAGACAAGGTCAAACCACAAACCAGGAACCAAAGTAGAAGCAGTTCAGTGTTTCTCAGGAGCACGTTTGGTGCTTTGGAGAGGAGCATGCCAGCCTCAGTGGGAAATAGATTGCTCCCTCCTCAGGATTGTGCCCCTCAGTGTTAGTTTCTATATGAGAGGTGGATGAATCAGGAATTAAAGGTCCTGGGTATTTGCTTTTAGAAGAGAAAATATCTCTTGCAAGTCTTAAAGGTGAACCTTGCTAGTATAGGTCTGTGCAACCCCTCCAGTGAAAGGAATGAATTGAAAGGCACTGTGGCCTTATAGAGTCTCTCCTTCAATTGTATGATGTTCTTGAGTAAAAAAGAAGAGTAATTTGAGTTTCACTGGCATTGTATTCTTGTGTGGGAAAATTTTGTAAATGTGTCTCCTGTGTTTTTTAATATCGGAGAGTTACTTCCCCCTTGAGTTACTCTGCAGAGCTCTGAAAAATACTTTGTTCATCTCAGAGTATTTTCTACAAGTTGTTTCTTACTAAGTAAATGGGGCAATAACCAGAAAAGTCACTTTTTTCACCAACACTTCACTCTGTTCCTTGTTCCTCTCTTTGTAGTTTTACCTGTCTTACAAGATTTATGTGCTAAAATTAAATGGTGCTGCTTCAGTGTTGTGCTCTACAGAGACCTGTGTCACTTACCATTTTTGGTAGTTAGGAGCTGATGTGGCAGGACATGTTTAGGCTTTGTTTTCTGAGACAGCTAAAAATAGAATTGTTTGATAATATTCCATTATTCACCATGATGCTACCTAAGGGGCTATGCAAAACTTAGTTTTGTTTTCAACTAAGTGGGTCAATTGTCCAGGAGCTGACACCTAATTACTATGGCATTGCAATATCAGCAAATGTAACTACTGCATTTGAAAAAGCAATGATACTTAAAAAAGAAAGTTATATCAAAAGTTTGTGGGAGCTCACAAATGTAATGCAGAAAAAGGCAATAACAAATAAGCCACCCCTAAATCCATCAATACATTTTTCAGAGTGCAAACTGAATGCCTAGGACTGTCCTTGTGTCTGTTCTGTCAGTCTCCAACCTCCTTTTATTAGTCCTAGATAGAAGATAAACAACAAGACTGACAGCTTTGTGTCCTTTGGCATTTTTGTGTCACCATCACAGAGTAAGAGGGTATTATGTCATCACTCAAGCCTGTCAGGTTTAGTTTAGTCTGCTGTTTGTCTTAACGATTGTTTTCTTCATTTTTTTCCTCTCAGTTGATACACATACCCTGTATAGATTGTATATTGTTGATGTTACCAGAATCCATTTTTCAGAGGAGAGGTGTTTTTAACTTCAGCCATAGAAATGTCACCCTTTTTGTTCCTGTACAGCAAAGTAGAAATTAGAAAAAGAAGCATCTTCTGCACTCCATCAGTTCTGGTCTGTGCAGTACTTTGTCATAACTCATATATTCAAACATTATTTATACTAATATTACAAATAACGAGGACTCTTAGATTTTTATTTTATTAAGGCTTTGTTTAGGAAAGTTCGTTATGTATAACTGCTGTGGAATCTCTGTAGGTTTCAGCACTGTACATTGATGACTGGTGCCCAGTACCTGCCTTTAATTGTATCATTTATGGATGAAATAAAAGAGAATCTTAGCTGAGGTTTGTCTATTGAAAACAGTCAAATAGGTGTGATGGGAAGAGTCAACACTTGGCTTTTGTTAATGACTCTGTAGCATGTGGAAAGTCCTGGTTTTCCTCACAAGGGAAGCCATAGGCTACTTCCACAAAAAAAGCAGATGTACCTATGGGAAGTATCTGCCTCAGATTATACATTCAAGCTCTCTGAATAATGTCTCAAAAAAGCAAGAAAAATTAGGAGCAGACTGCTCTAAAGATAGAAAGCTGAGGAAGAAAACATCTTAACCAAACATTATGAAGTCCTAATGAGGAGGAATAAAACCTGGACAACCAACTTCAACCTAAAGGATTGTGTTCAGTGCTTCTTGGGACCCTCCACTTTTCCATAAAATTAGCATATAAGCCAGGTGAGATCTTGCTCATGCTGCAACAGACACAGAGAAGAGGCTGCTCAGTCTAGCTGGTAGCCAGATAGCTGAGTCAGTCAGTGTTTAGGGGTGGGAAGGAAGGGACAAACTTTTAATTATCACAGTCCCTAATGCAAGCCAGTAATAAGACATTTTGACCACCAATCTTCTCAGAGAACATTGTAACCATCTGGGCCTTGTACTTGATGGATTTTGCTCACGCCTTTATCTACTGAAGCTATGCCACTGCAAATATTCACAGTATAAAGCAGAAAAAAAAATGAGCTAGCAGGTAGGAAACACAAGAAAATGCTTAAAGATTTCCTTCAATTAGTATGTATTTATATTTATATGTGTAATGTCTGTATTCACATAAAGTAGGACATTTTCAAAGGAAATTTTAAATGGCAGATGCCCCAAAGTCCAGCAGTGATGGCATGCAAATAGATGGTCAAGTGAGGTGGAAATTCTGGAGTCTGCCCCTTCTGAGCAGGACTATCTTACCCCTTGTGGGTAGCAGTGCATGTTTGGGACAATCACAGTTTGCCAGAGGAGATCCAGCAAGTAATTCTGGGGATGTCTGGTGGGTGAGCTCCTGGGTAAAATCAGTGGAACAGCACTTTCTTTGGGAGTTGCCTTGATGCAGAAACTGGATCCATCCTGCACTCCCAATCCAGCTAAATGACCCAGGAGAATTCAGGCAGCTGCCTGGAGGCATTTGCACCTTCTGAGAGACTTGAGCTCAGCAACTCAGCTAGATACTTGTCATTGAATAATTGAAGAATTTCAGCAGAGCCCAAAGGTTTTCCTTAGGCACAAAGATTCATGTTTCTGATGTTTGCTGAAGGTGTTGTTTTTTTTTTTTTTTGGTGTTAAGTTCATCCCCAGCTACAGCTAGGTGCCATTCTTTAATAAATTGCCAGAAATATCAGAGACCAAATAATGGTTCAGAGAGCCATTGAGCCTCCTAGGTATTGCTGTAGTGGCTTTTTGACGTGTCTGTCACTGCTGTCAAATTTATTCCAGTAGAGATCACCTTACAAGATGATACTTGATTTACATTACCCGATTTGTTCTGTAATGGGAGAGAACAGAGTCCTTGATTTCATTTTCACAGGGAACAATATATCTTTAATTTTAAAATGGATTATCAGCTCCTACATTCAGAGAAGTTGGCTACTGCAATCCCCATTGCAGAGCAGTGTAATCATCATTCCCATCCTACTTTGTCTATTGCAGTCAGAAACATTTCATCTTGCCTCATTTGTAGCTGTCTGTCTTGGATCTGGAGAGACACACCTGGGCCAGATCCTCAAGTAGTCCCACAGTCTTTCCCCCTCCCTTCCCCTTCCTCTGAATTTCAGCAGTCTCCAAGGAACCTTATCCTCTAAAGTGCTGTTGGGGGAGACAAAGGCATTTTTTGCCCCTTTTTTGGACTTTAATCCACTTATTGTTTTATGTCTGCTGGCAGAATTAGGAAGATGGATTTGCATTGATGATAAAATTTTGTCTTCATCCCCTAGAGATAAACCTGGTTGCAGACTCTTCTAATTATTGGTGTAAAACTCATGATGGAGATTTTACAGTAGGAAGCTCCCCACGGTCTCCTATACAACTTTAGAGTGCCTTTGAGTTAGTGTTAATCCATATGGCTCTGATTACCCTTCACCTGTGTGTGAAGTTAAATCTGCTGCTATTCTTAAATTTATAGAATTGAAGTTTTCTCTGCAAGAACAGTTTTATAAATTTCATTTTATTTTATTTTATTGGCGAAAGTGGTAGTAGATTGTTTAATTCTAATCTATCTCTGTTTAGTGATATTTTCTAGGATTCAACTTGACAAAATTTAACCTGCAAGGAAGTTTAAAATGTAGGAGACACTAGAGAAATTAGCTCTGAGCATTTTTCTGTAAAATTATTGTTTGCTTCTTTCTTTGTTTTTTAGTTCAGTTTTTAAGCAAGGGTTTATTCAGTTCTGTATGATTTAATTTTTATTTTCTTGATTTCAGAATAGACATCTTGGAAATAAAAATAATACATTATGATTTTTGTCTATTCAAGCATAGAGGGTTCAAAAATGTATTCAGTAAGTCGGCATTTGAAGATCTAAGTTGCCAGAGCTTCCAAAACTCAATGGTGGTTGTTATTTCTGGCCATGATGCTGTAATTCAATGTTGGTGCAGAGTTTTCTTGGGAAGCTCAAGCCTGTGCTATCATCCAAGTGCCAAAAGCAGCTCAGACCAGATGACAACCCCATAGAACAGGATCCTGGAGCATGTGAGAGCTCACCTGTGTGTACTCAGACAAATATCAGGGTCCTTTTTCTTCACCTTCTCACTTTCTATTGTTCTGTCTGGAAAAATTTTCACTGATTCAATCAAATGTTTTTAAAATTCTTTTTTATTCTGGAAAAAGGCATGTCTGTGGGAGGGCCTACCCAGAACAGCACTCAACTCCACAGTTGATCACATTAATCTGTCAACACTTTCCCTGTAGCAGGTAAGACTTATGTCTATGGATGGATAGTCCTCAAACAATTTTCTTTATTACAGTTCAGCAGAGCACTCTTCAGGGTATCAGTTTTTAATTATACAAAAGCAATTTCAAAGCCAAAAAGGTGGAGAGTAATGCCTGACAAATTTTTGTTTGTTTGTTTTATTTTTCTGTAATATTATGATACACATAAAAGCTCTATAAATTAGAGAATCCTCAAAGGAATCTCTGGAGATCATGCAGTCCGACTGGATCAGGCAGGGCAGATTGCCCCAGACCATGTCCAGTCAGATTTTGAGTATGTAAAGCTGGTAACTTCACACCTTTTTTGGATCCTGTGCAGTAAAGTACAGTGCCATAGTTCTTTCTGTGATTAAGTTTTAAGTTTGTGGAGGACTATCTCCAATGCTGGAGCAGAAGTGTGTGAGGAGCCCTCCCAGTGAGGAGGAAGCAGCAGCACAAACACTGAGTGATGTGCTCCATAACAATAACAAGAGGGACTTCTCTCCCTAAATGAACTGAAGAAAGACTGTTTTAAAGAAGGTAAACTGACTGAAATTTTTGGTTTTGTTTCTTTGCATTGTCAGTGGGAAGGAAAAGGTTGTAGGGGGAGAAATGTCCTGAAAGTTTTGTTCTGGTTCTTACTGCTCTTTCTTGTAGTTACTGTTAATAATTTTTCTTTATACCCTTTTAAAGTTGTGAACCTGTTTTGCCTTTCTCCTAATCCTATATCACAGCAGGAAATCAACGTACATTCTAGTGAGTGCACTGGTGAGTAGCCAGCACTGAACCCACCACATGAACTGACCATTCTGTTCCTCTGTGCTGCTGGGAAAGAGGAGTTCAGAGAATACTGGGAGAAAAACTAAGCCTGGAAAGAAGGGATGGTTGGTAGATAGGTGTTTTGATATTTGATTTTATTTCTTAGTATGCTACCCTGATTTGATTGGTAATAAATTAATTTTGCCAAGTCTGTTTGCCCATGACAGTAACTGTTGAGCAATCTCTCCCTGTCCTTATCCTGACCCACGAGCCTTTCATTATATTTTGTCTCCTCTGTCCAGTTGAGGAGGGGAGTGATAGAGAAGCTTGGATGGCACTCAGGTCCCACCAAAATGATTGATGTTGCTTTTTTGGCGCTACTCCAGTACGACCTGGCTCTGTTCCACTGGGTGAGCCCAGCATTGGCACAACACTTGAGCTGTGATCTCTCCAGTGCTGAGGAGACTGCAGGGTTCCTCTACTTGGACCTGCTATAGCAATGCTCTTCCTCATACAGCTCAGGATGCTGATAAGTGTAAAGTAATTTAAATTTACAATTGCTACATTTTTGAACTTCTGCAACAGATAAAGTGTACTTGGGAGTTTATATTTGGAAATAAAAGTAATAAGTTAATTTGATGTACTCTTCACTTTTAAAGAGTTGCTGATCAGTATTCCTGATGTATATTGTATATGTAATTGGTTTAGCTCATTCTTTTTTTTTTCTTTTTTCAGTGGCCTCATTCTTACAGGGAACCTGTCTAGCACACAGAGGAAATAAAATTATTTAGTACAGAAAATAGGAAAAAATGTTACTAATATAGATGACAATAGAGGTTTTTTTATCAATTAAAGATTGATGAGGATAAGAGGACAAGACTAGATGGATTAAAAACTGGAGTAAAGGACAGTTTATTCCAAAGATTGGCAAGATCCACTTATGTGTGTGATCAGGAAAGATTTCAAAGAAAAGGAACAATGATGAAAATTAGAAATCTACATCTGCTGGCAATTTTTTTCTTTTGAATTAACTCCAGGATTCTCTAATCTTCTTACTAAACAATCCTAAGTCTCTTAGCCTCAACTTGTAATGTGTTTCTGACACCATTTTTCACTAACAGGTTCCTTCACAGCACATCTGCATGTGGAAAACTAAGACAAATCCCACAAAAAGAGAGCATCTGTGTTCTTGTGGTGGAGAGACAGATTTTCTGCTGCTCAGCTGTGTGAGAGACATCATAAAACTTTAAGGGCTCTATCCCAGAAGATGTTGCAGCCATCAAAGAGCTTTCTGGAATCCTCCCTGGAATTGCACTAGACTCATTTCGGATGTCTCCTGATACTTTGTTCCATATTTCAATTCCCTCCCAGTGAGATGTGTGAGTCACCCCTAACAGCACTCATATCTTCAGTATTGATGGATACATTAGTATGCTCTTCATTGGTACTGGGATCAATTGCTAGGTCGATTGCAGATACATTCATCAATCATTGATGATTTCTTGCCTGTTTTGTCCAGGGTCTGTAATATTTTCAAGGCAGGGACCTGTTCTTAACTGGCCACTGGAGGAAGATGACTTGCTCCACTGGCTGCAGCAGGAGTTTAGGGAGCCTGAGTGCTTAATGTAGTTAGGAAGAATGAGCATTCCTGTGTTGGCATCTGTAGCCAACAAAGCCATCTGCTACAGGAGGGATGATGGTCATTTCTGTATCTACCTGATCAATAAATGCAGGAAGAACAGGGGCATCTTATAGCTGTTCTCAGGTAGAGAAAAATCTCTTTTAGAGCATCAAAAAGTGAGAAAGTCTCTCCATCTTCTGCTAAAATAATACGTTTGAACAGGACTGCAATGTTTAAAAATTAGAAGACTCTGACTTTCCAAGGAATATGAAGCAGAACCATAAACATGACTCCACTATGAGTAACACTCATTCATGCCACTAAAAACACTTCCAGTGCCATGGGATCATTAAGCTTAGCTTGTGAATGGGCAGAACTGTAATGTCACCATCTGCAAAGTCAGGGAAATTCAGCTTCCTTGAGGCATGGTCAGCTGGAGACACACACAAAAAATGCATTGCATTTGGGCAGGCTGGAATAGAACCTGGTTGTGCAGCAGTGCTAAAAGTGTAAAGTCTGAGTTATTCTGTGCCCCCTGTCCTTTAGGAGTCCTTTCATCCAAAGCTGACTAAAGCCAGTGCATGAAGGTCACCAGCAGTGACTGTGAAGAGCAGTCTCTTGACAAGGAAAAAGAGTATTATAGAACTGATGTTCTTTAAAATACATAGATGGCCTTGGTGAAGCTCTGTGCTGTTTGGCCAGACAGTTTTCAATACCTACATAAGCTTAACTCTGCCTTGGTCAGGAGTCTTTAACACACTGATTAGTATCAACATCGGTAGCATGAGGAAAAACTGCCTGGTCTGATCTTTGCAGAAGGACAGACTTGGAAATCTGTGAAGCTTTGTTTTGGCTTGCAAGAGGATTAGTATTTATTTCTCACTTCTACTTCAATAAAGTCATTATCTAACATTTCTCACTCACAGTGAAGTCTCATTTAACCAGAAGCCTATAGAAAAAAAATAATTCTGAATTCTGTTAGTCTTTCCTTAGGTACATGTAGACTTATTACAGCTCTCCATTGTATTTTTTTCATTTTCTTAGTATTATTTTTGCAGCAGTAGTCCATCAGTAGACCTTCAGAAATTCTCTTCCCAACTGAGAGACTGTTTCTGTCTGTAATTTACAATATATGGCACAGTGTGATGTATGCTATTTTGGAATGTTGTAGCATTTTCTTTTACCATAATTGCAAGGATCAGTACAACCCAGAATAGGATTCATCTTTTTAGAGTGGTGCTGCATTTGAACATATAGTTAAATAATTTCCTCTGTAATCCTCAGGGCTCCTTTACTGCATTACTGTTTTCGAAACATTCATCTCCAACTTGGTACATAAGACTAGCAATTACTTTTATCTATTGAATCTCATTTATTTTAATTCTGTCCATCTCTAACCTTGCCAGATCATTTTGCAGTTTTAAGCTTTGCAGCTGTATATTTGAGAAGTATGGGTTTAAAATATTTTCTAGGCTACTGTGCTGTGGTACATGTCCAGTTGCATTAGGATAATAGGAAATCTTGTAATTCCCTGTTGAACAAGGAACCAGATGAACAGACCTTGTAAGACAATGTTTCATCCTGACTAATGTGATTTTTGTTTTATTGTTTAGAGGTATGGTTAAATATTATTCTAACACTGTAAAACAGTAAAGCATCTTCGTAGTTCAAAGCCTGTGTGCTTTGCAAAGATTTGGAACTTAAATTTCTTATGGGAAAGAGAGTCGGGCCTCAGACCTTCTCAGACAATAAATATCATCCTTATGATTCTCAAAAGACAAGAAGAAAATAAGTTCACTGCTTCTTTAATGCAAGAAACAGGCATTACAAACACCCTAGGTGGCAAGTTTTTCCTCTCTTTTTGCATGTTGCAAAATTTCATTTTTCTTCAGAGCACACATTTCTTGAGTGCTCTGAAAAAGAAGCCAATACAGAACATGATTGTGAGAGAAAAGGTAGCTCAGTGCAGAAAATCTGCCATGCAGGAGAGTTTTCTTTATTCCATCCATGAAGGGCATGTAGTCATCCTGGCCTCCGTTTGTCACTTGGCAACAGTTGGTGACACCTCAGCTCAGCAGCTGTGCTCGAGATCACAAATCCTTGTAAGTCACCTTAAACTCTTTTTCATTTTATCCAGATTGCAGGAAACGGAGAATCGTTGTTGTTTCGCTGAAGAAATTACCTTTCTGTTTGGGTTTTCCTCGTAAGCATTTGAGGCTGTGCGCCCTGATAAATAATAGATAAGGCTGTACAGGCAGGTTCTGAGTCCCCAGTGCTTTGGCCTTTTCAAGGCAAGCACAGAGTAGATGCCTCTCTTAGTGAGGCTGTCAGCACCTCTCCTGATGAAGGGAGTTTGCTGCATGTCTTTGGCAGATGCATTATGCAACATGCAAAAATTCTGAAAAATTTAAAAAGGAGGAAACAGCTTGCTGTTGAACATTGTTCTTTAAATAAAGTAGTCAAATATTTCAGCAGTGTATCTCTGCTGAAAACAATTTAATCTGTTCTTATTAGACTGCAAGCCACACCATAAAACAGAAGATAGCCAGTTGGAAGAAGTATATTTCTATTGATCCCATTATTTCTTCCTTTTGTTCACCAAATACTTTAAAAGTAAAACCTATCTCCAAGGATTCTTACATAGTTTTTCAATTTCTAAACTTTTATTTAGTACCTTATATGAAGCTCAGTATGCCCCAAATTTATTAATTCCATGAATGGGCTTAAAAATTCAGTTATATTGAAGCATTCTCAGCATCCAAGTGACTGAAAACTGTGAAAGACACTGTTTGGAATGTCTGTTTGAACTCATCTGTGTTATTAAGCATTTGCCTAATGGGGGAAAAGCCATCATGCATCTGCAAATTGATCGGACTGTTCCACAGCCAATTAGCCAAAGATCCCTCCACAGTATTGCAACCTTCAGTTTATGTGATTTCCACTGATTTTACCTGTAAATGATGCCACCTTTAAAGGACACCAATGGCACATATGTCAGCCAATTTGACAGGTTGCATAGAAAATCCTAATTCTTTTCCTTCTACGTTAGCATTATCTGTGAAAGTAGACTCAGTTTGAAGACTTCTGTCCCAGGGGGAAAAAAAAGTGATGCTCTCACAAATGCAGTGCTGTGGACAGGTAAGAATTGCCTCCACTGAGAGATAAGAACAGCCTCAGCACATGCCAAAGAAGAAATAGCTCAGCACATGCCAAAGTAGAAATAGAAAACATGGGATTACTAAAAATTCACACTGCCACCCTCGTGTACTTGCATGAAGGTAATCAACTTGCTTGACTGGAAATGAAAGAGGAAGGAAATGGATTTTCTTTCCACATGAAAAACAATTGAGAAGTTTTAAAGTCTTAGGAATTCAGATACCATGTGAGTATGGACTAGATAGGTTAGGCATGAATAGAATAACTGTGTATCAGTCCTTCTTTTTTTTAAGGAAATGTGAATGATTTGAAAAGAAATATGAATGTTTAGAAGGCGCAGTAGGTTGGTTTGTTCCATTTATTCCCATTCTGTCTTTCTTTTTTCTTTCTCTGGTGGTGGTGGTTGAGGTACAACTGTAAGCAATTTCTGTAGATCATCCTATGGGGAACTTGGTATATTGAATTCATTAGGAGCAAAGAAAAAAGGCCTTCTCAAGTATATCCAGAAACACAGCTTAAATCCCTTTAAATCTTTTTCAGATTGTGGTACAGCATTCAGAAAGTTGTAATCTGAAAATCAGAGGGATTGTTGCAGTTTCATAAATACTAGAATTCTGGGAGTTTAGCATGACCTGTAGAGTATCAGAAATCCTTCTGGTTCCAACTAATGGTTATGTTATTCCCATGAGAGAGGGAAGAGCTCCAACATAAGGAAGAAAATTTTGTTGAGTGAATCCCAGGATGGCAGCATATGTCAAGTTAGTATTCTCAAAATTCAGCAAATTACCCTCGAGAATTTGGGGATTTTGTTGTTTGGGTTTTTTCCCCATTCCTCAAATCTATGACTCAAAGTACTACAAAGATGTGGTCATTTTAGATGAAATGGCATTAGAGATGCTGCTGTGTGGCTGCTATATCCAACAGGTCCGACTGCTTTTTCCTCATGGTATGGAATGTGGATTTTTTTCTTCCATTTTGGCAAATTTCTACTGTTCCTTTGTCTCTCTGTTACAATTCTTGTTGCAGGATTTCTCTTTGGTAACATATGATCATTATATTATTATTTTTTCCTAAAACTATAGTACAGCTTTGTTTGATTGTGATCAAGGAGGCCAGTTTATTGTGATGGTCATCAGTCTCAATAATTGCTAATTAATGCAGCTGAAATACATGACTGTATCTCTTACTCGTAATTACCTAAACTATACAAATTATCAAGGTTGTTTGTTTCTGTGTCAGAGAACATTCTGAAAGGAAATATTTTCCACAGGAAAAGAGAATGACAGGTAAAATAAATGAAGTGTGTCTGCTTAGGAACAAGTGTTTTATGCATAATTATTTCATGCCTTGCAAATTAACTACATCATATGTGCCTGGGAATTACAGAAAACTGAAGTAATGTACCTAGGGCATATTGGAATTTACTATGTAATTATATTCCTTGTTACATTTTGTATTTTTCAAACAGCTTGCAACATGAGAATCCAGCAAAATGATGCCAGTGCTGGTATTCTCTGTTACTGCTTTTGGCATATGTGTATTTCCCAGAAGTCAAATAAATATTCTGTTTATTTATCATTTTTCTAGTATCTCTGTAGGAATGCAAACTATGGGTAGGATAATGATTAAGCAATGTAGGTTAAAATCCCCAGGAAGAGGCCAGAAGGGTCTGTTTGGCTTCTAACAAAGTGAAATGTTAAAAACAAAGGAGTTTCTAAGAAGGTTCCAAAAGAGCAGTGTTCTACTTTTTTGTGTTAAAGTGCTAATTAAATGTGATAGAACATTTTGTATTTCACTTTATGGAGCTTTATTTGAACTACTGTGGTGGAGCTGCTTGCCACTTGGTACCTTTTGGTAGCTGCCTTCTGTCCAGGCTCCGTGGGCTGCTTTCCTTCATCAGCCAGCCTTGGCAAGGTTTTCTGCCACGAGCAAGACCCTGCTCCACTCACTCACAGTGCCTGGATATCATGAGTTGCTAGAATTTCCCCTGGTTTCTCCACTGTTGCTGTTGTTTCCATCACCCTTTTAAGCAAAATGTACCTAAGACAGAAAATGGAAACGAACCAATTCTGGCATCCATCACAGCTATCAGTTTCATGAAGAGAAACTGGTGTGTTTCTTAAGAGATGAGGATATAGAAACAGGAATACAATTTAAAACTAAGATTCTAAAAAGTCTCTGTGTAAGTGCTCACTTTGTCTAAGCCATAGCAGTAAAATCTGGTTTTCCTGTCATCTGCGTAGACAGGAAACTTACAAATATTCAGGTTTGAAAATGATGGAAGAGATAATTGTTTTTAGACACAGCACTTACAAAAATGCTTCTGACAAACAGCTTTCCTGCAAAGGAGTGTTATGTTGGTGCTCTTTGCAGCATTTATTGCAAAGGCTGGGTTGGTATTTCTGTTACAAAACTTTCTTGCAGTTCTTTCAATAAAAATCCACTCCTTAATGAAACATGGAACATCTGATCTCGTCTCTTGACCAGTGGTTGTTTTTACCAGCTTGCTACAAAATTGACTGACCTGAGGTTTTTATATTTTACAAAGGTTAAAAAAGGTGTGGAGGGGAAGAGGTGAGGAAGGGGAGCAGTAAGAATGTAATTGATGGAAACAGTTTGTATTTCAATTGTAGGATCAAAATGATGTGCTGTTGGCACCTGTAGCCCAGTTGTGCTGTAGTGGAATTCATTACTGTTCTTCTCAGGGCATTAAATTCTACATATTGTCCCATCTGTAGGAAAATATTTCAACATATACATAAAATCTTTATCAAAAGGCAGTAACAACTGAAAATTATAACAAAGTAAAATACTTTGTAAGATGTTAAAGTGGATTTTTTAAAAATAATTTCAGATTACAGGGAGGAAAAAAATGCCACTTCCAAATTATGGAGTGCTGAGATGCTTTTTTATTTTGGTCTATTTGCTTGTTTGTTTTGTTTTTCCATTTTTTTCTGCTGTTGCCAAATTATATAAACAGGTGTGGTGGTGATCAAACTCTTTAGGAAAAACTTGAATAATTTTTTTTTTTGAAAGTCAGTAATATGAAATAAGCAACAATTCTTATGTTTACTTACTTGCATCTGACTAGAATTGACAAGCTGAGAAAGGAATTCTGAGTCCCCATCTACTTGGTCAAAGATAGCAGCAGCTTCACTGTTTTGAGGAGTTTAGGCTGCTAAAGCCACAATGATGAGCTTTGCTGCTGTTTGGGGTTGGTAGATGCTTTCTTTATGTGCTTTTTTGTTTTCCTGAGCTTGTTTTTCTCAGCTGTTCTGTCAGTTCTGCATTTTGTGGCTTCTGGTTTGCTTGCTTTTTTCTTTTAAAGTTGCTCCTCTTTTCATCATTATATAGACTTGATGTTATAAACTAAATAATTGTGGGATTTTTTTCTTGTTGTGGCTGGCCATATGACATCTCAGTTCTGTTTGGGATGTGTCCATTGCACAACCTCAGTCTCTTTGATGTTCCTTGAAGAAGTTCATTGCCTGCCTTTATGTTAGGCGTGATTAAGCTGCCACCTTTCAGTCCTCAGACCCTGCAGAAGGAGAAGCTGAGCTTTAGCTGGCCTACCCTGAAATAATCAGCAAATTCTGCTGAAATTTTCTGGTGAGAACAAACCTAAGTGGCAGCCTTAGAAGAACACAAATTCAAGTGATGTTTTTACTGAATCTTTGCTGTATCTTATTTTGGTGTAAATCTACCTGGATCGACTTGGATGGCAGATGGGCAGAAACATCTAGGTTTGGTAGCGAAAGAACCACAGTAAAACTATTTTTTTTTCTTGTCATTAGAAGAGGTGCGCTAGACAAATCTAAGTCTTTGGAGACTTTAGAAAGAGGTGAGAGAGAACAGCATTAGGGACTTGAACACCTTTGTTCTTCTCACAAATGCAGGTGCAACTGTCTCGATAAATATCATAGTCTCATTTTACTTTTGAATTTCAGAGGTTTGCTGTAAAAATAGAATCACTGAAGTTTCACACACTATCAGGCCAGACATCTCAATCTAGAGGTATACACCTAAATTTCCTGAGTTACAGAGGCTTTTTTATTGTTTGATTAGGAAAATTACAGTGTTTGCTCACTTATATATTAGTATTTCTATGCTGTGGAAAGGCTTGGATAATATATGCAGATTCCTGAAGCAACTTTACTGCAAAAAATTAGCATGTTTGGGACTGTTTTGTCAGTTTTTCAATAGAAAATGGAGATTAATCTGAGTATAGATTATAAAATACTTTAAAGCATTAGCTAAAGTGACATTTTGAATTTAAATGACTCTACATTTTCCTTCTCCCTCATTGCTTCCATGCAAACAGAAGAGATCATATTTTTATTCATAATCAAAAATGTAAAGTCACTATGTTCAATTGCCTCAACTTGTTAAACGTACTACATATGCATGTATAAGTGGAACTTCCAGTCTACTGGTAAAAATAAATAATTATTTACAGAATTTTAGAAATCTGATAGTCCAGTTCAATATTAGTAGTAATGAACATGGGAAAAATCTGTAGACAAACTATACAGGGCTAGATACAGGATTTTGAACATGTGTAAATACGTAAAAGCAGGCTGGTTTTGGAAAGGATTTATTTTAGGGACTGAACAAGGCTGTGGGGAGTCAGAAATCAAAGTTGTTGTTGGGGTTTTTAGAGGAAGGCTGGAGTTGACTCAAGTCCTGTAGTTTCTAGGGAATCAATCAATCAAAGTTGTTGTTCAGGTTTTTAGAGGAAGGATGGAGTTAACTCAAGTCCTGTAGTTTATATATGTTTAAAATCACTCAATGCACCCCTCAAAATCTTGCTCAATTCCTCCACTTTATTCCACAGAGAAAATATCCTGCTCTTCATAGACAACTGTGTCCACACCCCTGTGTTCTAGGGCCTGGTTTCTCTAGGAACCTTCATGGAGTCTTTTGTACAACACCCCACTCTGTTCACATGCTGGATCCAACAGTAATGTCAATTTTTTGTTGTTGTTGTTTTTCAGCTCTGAGAGACAACAGAATCGAGCTGGTGCGAGCGTCGTGGCACGAGCTGAGCATCAGTGTCAGCGACGTGTCCCTGTCGGACGAAGGGCAGTACACCTGCTCCTTGTTCACCATGCCTGTCAAAACTTCCAAGGCTTTCCTCACCGTCCTCGGTAAGCACACACTGAGCCGAGCACAAAGAAGCAAGTGTTAAACTCCTCAGGCTCTGGCAAATTATGATAAGAATGAACTTTTCTAAGGCTTGGCAGAAGATAAATGTAAACGTCTGATCTGGTTTCCCCTGATGTTTATTGTTTCATATTGCTGGGCTGAAAAATAACATGGCTCTTACTGTTTGCAGCGTGGCAGGATAATGAGTTAGGGAGCACACAAACACCACGGAACGAGTGCTCCATAAAATGGACATAACCTCTACATCCCGAGCACCACCAGTGCACAGAAGGTGCATGTGTTCATCTCCTGACAATCTATTGGATAGGGCAAAGGGGAGAAAATCAGAAAGCATGAAATCAAAACGGGCTTTAGAGCTTTATCATTTTTCCTTAGCTGTGCATTTTTTTGGTTTTTGGTTCATTCTCCTTTCTCTTTTTTTTTTTTTTTTTGGTCTATAAAGTGCAAATTTTCACTGGGTTTGCCGCTTCTTTTATGCTTTATCCTCTAAGTGCTCTGCTGTTTTCCCCAAAGGTTATAGATACACATAGAAAAAGCAATAGATTTCAAGAGATGCCCAGGAAATAAAGTTTCTGCTTGAAGCTTTATATGATTCTATGAATGTCAGTAGCCCAATCAGCCAAAATTGCTATAGTTCACTAAAACACACCTGCGAACCTAAGAGGCTATATGATTTTCGAGATTGATTTTTATTCTTTTTTCCTTTTTTCTGTCCCTGAACATGACTCTTTCTTTCTTTTTGTTTTATTTTTATATGTGGATGGGCAGACAGTTGAATTTAATAGAATTAATGTAAGATATTCTCTGTGGCAGTAATATTCACATTAATACAGCCAGGGAATTGGTTTTGTGCTTAGGATATGAAATACATCTCCCTTTCAGTCCCTGTGAGACTATTTTACAGAAATCTTCACAACTTTGCCATTAAGGACAAAAAGTACCCACTCAAAGCAAAATATTCTGGAATAGCAACTGCCTGTGCCTAATCTTCCTTTTGTAGAGAGGCATTTCATGATCTAAACAATTGAGGAGTGCATCAGTTTGACCTTTTAAATGGCAGAAAGACATAGAAAGGTGTTACAAAGACAAGAAAACCCCCAAAATATCTAGGCAATATTTATTAATAAAGGTAGCTTGATCCTTAACAGTCCTTTAAGCTTTACCTTCATTTTAGGGGAGAGTTTCATGAAGTTTTCCCAACATCATTACTTACCTTCCAAGAGAGAAAACTGCACGGTTTAGGATTCCTGCCTTTTTTCATTTTGTATTTGTAATTTCCTATTTCAAAGGAACCTTTTAAACTCCTAAAACGTTTTCTGCCAGACAAGGGGATCTTTGCCACTGAAGTGTATTGCATCTTTTAATCAGATAAACTATCCTTTTATGTACTAATAATCTCTTTATTGACTGCTCTGCTTTCAATTAGAAAATTTAAGTGGCAAGGTATTGTAGTAGACTGCATTTTCTGTCCTGAAAGAGAGGACTAGGTTTATTAAAGAGATATACTATGCAATAGGTGATGCTGCTTTGCTTTTATGTACATAATCTCTCATTTTGTAAAAGAGATGTAGAAAAACTGAATTATTAAATACAGGGCACAGGATCAATTATTGTGACCGAGCCCTTTATCTTGACTCAAATGTGAATGCGCCAAAGCAGTGTAGGTGCAAGATATAACTGACATTTTAGCAGATTTTTAAATTACTGTCATCAGTATTACTTTAAAATAGGTTATTCTTGTGTCTTCCTAAGTTAAATGGATTTATGCATGCATGCAGTGATAAAAACTTTCCCAATTTTCTTTGTGTTTTCTTTTTTGTTCTTTTTATTTTTTTGGGTTTTGTTTGTTTTTTGTTTTGTTTTGTTTTGCTTTTATCTCTTCCATGGTTCATTAAAAAACAGCCATTTCCATATTGAATATTATGTGTATGGTATGTCCATATCATATGATCAGCTCTGAAGAACTTGTATACAGCGGAGGACCCTCCACAGTCATTGGAGCTGTGATTATACTTCTTGGTATTTTGGTTTTGTTTCTCTGAAGACAAAGTGACTGCAGTATTTATTTTTACCCTCCCTTTTCCCTGTTTTTTTCTTTATTAAAATCTTCATTATTTAGGTGAAAATATCTGTTCTCAACTTAGGTCAGTTCAGCTTTGTTGCCAGTTTAATGTTTAATTTTCACAGCTGCGCTTCTAATGTGCTTTGTCATCCTGCTTGCTGTGCTGAGCAGTTTAAATATTGTAACAAGTCAGACTAGACCTGCATGCAGAATATACAGAGATAAGGTATTTATTAAAATGCAATCTCTTTCTCTAGAAAATTAGGTCATTCCTGCTTTCTTTATTTATTTAGAATCAGCTACCAGTCAGATTGATGGATAATTTACAACAGGAAAAAGGTTTAACTGACGAGGCATGAGGAATTAATTACCTGTTTGCAGAATTTAGAGCATGTGAAGAAGTGAACTTTAAGTTGGTCGTGCATTTGTGGCAGCAGCTGTTGCTATCAGAGACATTTTGCTTGTTTGCTTGTTAGGTGTTCCTGAGAAGCCACAAATTACTGGATTTACCTCACCAGTTATGGAGGGAGAGAGGATGCAGCTCACTTGCAAGACATCTGGTAGTAAGCCAGCAGCTGATATCAGATGGTTCAAGAACGACAAAGAAGTTAAAGGTATTTAAAAGGATTTTGGTGTCATTTGATTCAATTTTCAAAACTATCCATTCTGTACAATTGTGGTTTTTTTAATCTGAGTTTGTAAAGTTGCTCCCATTGGTCATGAAATGAGTAGGGGATAGTGCATAGATGAAGACTTGATTGTAATTTACTGTAGTGGTCATATAACCATCTTTTTATTGTTTTTTCAAGTAGTAAAAACTGATGTTTTGGATTGCTCAGAACTCTATGCAGCGTAATAAACTCAACTGTGAGGCTTTATAGAGAAATGTTTTCTGGATTATTATCAGAGTCAGACCACTCATCCCTGATATTTTCCCTTTTCATTTCTCTGATGCCATTCCAGCATGGGGTATGTCTGATTTAGTTAATTTCCAGATTTAGGTTACACTCCCCTAAAAAATGTGACCAGGTGAGGCAGAACCATCTGGAGCAGACAGGAGAATGCTCTTCCCATAGGGGAGCTATGGTGCCTGCTCTGGTGAGGAAGAGCCAGGATGTGGCAAATGAGGGAATCTCCAGCTGAGGCAAGGATGCTGTCAGTCTGCAGTGAGGAGGAGGAGAAAATGGACTTTAAAAGGGATCAGGAAAACTTCACAGGGGCTGGAGGGAATTGGACAAAGTCTGCTGTAACTGAAAAGCCATTGAGTGACTAAAACCAAAGCTGACAGCACAGCTTTGCCTTCAAGGATGCAGCGAGCTAGGAATGAGCTGCATACAAAAAGTTGTTTATTTTCTTTCCATCTTCTCTTTCACTTGGTATGTTCTCTGCTTAGAGCTCAGTTTTCTACTCCATATTCTTAAAAATGATGGAATAGTTTTAAATCCTCTTTGGTGAATGAGTGAGGGAAGAGAGATTCCTAATGCAGAAGGCTGTCACAGCTCCAAGCCAGTTGAAGTGCCCATTGTAAAGTAGATGGATAAAAAGGATAAGGTACTGGTATTTATTCGTGTCATCTCTATTCATTCTGCTATAAGAACAAATAAACAAATGATTCAAAATCCACCTTTTATGTGCAGCTTTAAAAAAAAAAACAAAAAAAAAAAAAACCCTTCATTTATCTAATTTGTCTAATATTTTGGATTTCATTAGCACAATAAACTGCCTCAAGCAAAGTTACAGAGTTAATTACAGAACCATTTATCTTCTTTTCCTATTCTCTACCAAGTTCAATGTGCAAAAGCAGAGCTCTGGTATAAAATTGGTGAATAAAGGAGATTGCAGATGATTGCCTAAAGAATCCTGTTCATTCTAGAGGTGTTCTTATATTTCTAATGAAAATGAGAATAGTATTGAAAGGAACAAGCATTTTAGACTGGAATAATTTGAAATGTGTAACAAGGATAGAAAATGAGTAAACAGAGAGTAATTCTTTTCAGTACTGGGAAATTTGAGGAAATTGATGAAAGAAATAGAACATCCAAGCAAAGCAAGTAAAAAAAAAGAATTAAACAGCACAGCTAAGACACATGGCATAGCATAGATTGTGTCCTCCAGAAAAGATGGCATGATGAATATACATATTAAAGGCATGTTAAGATTGGAAATAACTCCAAGCCATGTCAATATTATAAAATAAACACTGATACAGTTGGCCTAACAGCAAGGCCATATTGAAAATATGTTATTTAAAAATATGGTATTTGAAATTTGAAAATATGTTATTTTAAAAATTGTGGTTTAAAATCTGATGTAATACCTTTGCCTTTCCTTCAGCTGACAAGTAATTGAAACCAGCAAGCAATTTGTTGATTTGACTGTTTAACTATTGGACTCATTATTTTTTTGAAGAGTTCCTAAAAGGATTAAAAAAAAACCAAAACCACACAAAACCAAAACAGGATGGGGAAGAAAGGAATATAAAAGGAGTATGAAAAAGAACAGTAAAGGGGAAAAAAACCCTGACAACCAGAAATAGGAGGAAAGTACTGAGTGCATTCATTTCAGTTCAGTTTTCTAGGTCTTCTGAAGAGCACATTGCCATTTCTCAAAGGTTAGAAATAAAATAACCTAACCAGTCTGCAGTGGCATCAGCAGAAGTTACATTAGCTTTGTGCAGTGTAAAAGGTGAAATGATAAATCTGAGAAAATAGATATGAAATGATATGCTAATGCAGCTGACATTAAAGGTTAGGAGTTCGTCTGTCTAGCACCAGTAAATCCAATCGTGTTCCACTGTATTATACATGCTGCAAACGAATATAAATGATGCACTGAGATCAGAGTTGCACCAAAGGGGGAAAAGCCACTCTAAAATTGTAGCTCCATTGCTATGACTCAAAAAAGGAATCATCATCTGATAAGGGAATAGTGTTTGATAAAGTAAGTGTTAGTAATGAGGGAGACTGAATGTGAAGCACTGGGTGCCACACCTTTTAGTTTACTGTACTGTCACTCATATATGCACCAATTTAACAAAGGGATCTGCAGTTTAGCATTCTGGTGACATTTCTGGAAGGTTATTAAGAACAAAAACACCAGAGAAGCTAAATGCTAATTTTTCATTTTGAAATTACCTATCTTGTCCAACAAAATCTGTTACATGCTCTTTCAACAAAATTATGTAAAGAATTTTTGTTCAGCTTCAGGAATATTTTAAATGGATTTTCTTTTTTTTTTTTTCTTTTCCTAGGTAGACTAGAATTTAAAACTAAATAAGTTCATTTTGTTGCAACTATTGTTGCAAGGTTAAGATAATCTGAGTAAATTTCTTTAATTTATACACAAAGATTTCAGAGAGGCACTGATCATTGTCTTGAGAACCCTCTAAAGCAAAGATGATTTTTTAATTTTCTGATAATAAGGCCATTTCATGTCAGAACTTGAGTTTAAATGTAAACAATAATTCTATCTGCCATGTAAAACCAGAAAAACTGTCTTTTTAAAAGATGAGTATTTCTATGTATTATAGGTGTGTGCTTTTATAAATAGCAATGAGTAATGGATGATGGACATTCCATCATTTCCATTTATTATTGTCCCTATCAAACATCTACACTTAAGAGATATAACCCTGTGTTAGTTGATACAGCCATATTTGTATGTGCACCTGTCTGAAAGTCATGGAAGTGAGCCTGAAGCTGATCCCCAGGTTTCATTTGGCCCAACATCTCTTCCAAGGTTAAATCAAGTGGCTAAAGGTCTTGTCCAACTCAGATTTGAATGGCCTCCCAGGACAGAGATTCCATACAAACATTTCTGTCTGGGCTAGATTTTTCAGCATTCTAAAGCCCTCTTGTTTAGTGTTTTCATTATTTGTAGGTATTTAATGATACATAATTCAGATTTGTCTAGGTGTAACTTGTGTTTGTTGCCCATCAGCTTTTGTTGTACACCTCTGAGGGCATTCTGGCTTTTTTTCTCTATGGCCATAATTTATGTACTTTAAAGCAACAGTTTGATCTGGTTTTAGTCTTCTCTTCTTCAGGTTAGATAATAGCGACTTTCTTAAGTTGTCCTTATACAGCTCCACTGACCACAGTGTCTTTCAACAGGTTTGTAGTACATTATTTCTAGTACAAAGCCCAAAACTGGTCCTGGTACTCTCAGTGTAGCCATGCACGTGCCAAAGAGAGAAAGATCACTTCCCCGGACTTTCTGGCTGTGCTTTTACTAATGCATGGCAGTGGGTTTTAGCTTTCAGCCCTGCAAGGGCACTCTGTGCACTTATGTTCAACATGTCCTAACACCCCTAGGCCCTCCTTTATAAAGCTGAATCCCTTCAGCCTCTTCCATTACAGTGCTTCCCACACAAAATGCTTGTGTACTGGATTTCTTTTCAACCTTTCCTTCAAGGGAATATTTGGGAGAGAGAGGAGCAGCAAGAAAACAAATGAAACAGTAGGCTACAGCTGACATATTTAAAAATTCTGTAAAATACCCTGAGTGATGATGTGTACCCAGTAGCTGATCTCCACCATTCTTACATCCAGTTGGATTTGCACTCAGTTGGAACATATTATAATCCCACCTTCATTTGCCATGAGGAAACATCTAAGAAAATACAGCTGGTAAGGAAGGACAAGCTAAAAAATTCTGTTGGTGAGGATTCTAACAGTTTGTAGAATCTTATCACTGCCCTTTTTGCAGAGGAAGTTAATTCTGAGTTGAACTCTTTCACACAATAAATAACTAGAGAGGGACTTCTCAACATCAGTTTAGGAAATTACCTGCTTTTGTTTTTCTAAAGGATTAAAAATCCACAATTTTTCTATAAAATTGAAGTTGTTGATGTTTTCAGGAGCCTTCTGTCCACCACCTAAAGTCAGTAAGCAAAGGGATGTGCACATTACTTATAAGCAGAATCTAACCTATGTAGGTGCCTATTATTAAATATGGAAACCTAACTCTGGGAACAATATCACATGTGTTTGCTTTAAATATTAGTGAAGACATTTGTTGGTTGATTATAATAACTTTGCTTTAGCTCTGGTCAATATGTCTCTTACCTACTAATCCCTAAATATTAATAGTGACCATGGCAGAAATGGAAATCTTTTAAGGTTTAGCAGCAAACAGGCAGAAAAATTCTGATATGCAAGAAATAATTATTTTTTAGGGAGGAATGGAAACTGTATAACTACACAGTGTCCTTGTCTGTCTGGAGACAATGATAAAGACCACCTCTCTGAAGTCAGAGGTATTTTTAATCTAAAACTATGTAGCTTAAGCCATTGAAGATTTGCTTTCTAAAATTGATATTTCATGGAAATTTTATTTAGGTCATTCTGTTCTCTAATGGGATTTAGTATAATTTGTAAAACTGAAACCTCTCACTTTTTTTAGGGCACAGAGGACATATGAAATCTCAGTGTAATTTAATATATATGTTTAAGTATTTATAGATGTCTTTTCAAGCTTTCACTGCAGTAAATCAATATAACAAGCTTACCATTTTTTCTGAAATAAACTAAAATCAATAAGTATCACAAGTAGTTGGGAACCAAGTGAAACAATTCTAAAGTATGTGTAAGAAGATCTCATGTTCCACTTAATACATTCAGACATTTTAACTCAAATGCTCTCTCTTTTGGATCTTCATTTCTGATCTAGCATGTATTTTTTACAACAAAATGCTCTGAATGTGAATTTTAACCTTGAGCTGAGATGATGCTTCCTAAGCATAGCTGAAAACTCCCTCCACTGCAATGTCTGTGCTGAAAACTAAGATTTTTAACTGGATCTGCAAGTATCATGTGTCAAGTCAATTTAGAATGGTGTAAAGCAGTGAGTGGAAGTTCTATGCAGTAATCTTATTTCTGGTCTTCTTGGGACTTGTTTGTATATTCCAGTAAATACCGTGACATGCCCTATTTACAGTTGTCTACTACCACTGATGACTATACCTGACTTTATCAGTAAATTAGCATAATTCTAACCAAACAACAGAATAAGCAATGAATAAAGTAAGCACAGGATGAATCTGACTGTGTGCAAGTGGCTTCAGTAATATCCATGTATTGCATTACTGTGAGAGGCTATAAGAATGAACTTGAGAAATTTAATGTTCAGTGGGACTGTGAATATGTAAGGTGATAAGGGTGGGACAAGATCACAATCTTTTTCTGATGACCTACAGAGAAAATTTATATCAAATATGGACCTAAACATTCAAGAGGTAACAATGAATGGAATTTCTGTTTGAATGCTGTATCATGGAACCAGTTTTAAAATTTTCTTTTGCAATATGTATCTCCTATTCTGACAATGAGAGCAAATTGAGGAATAACTGCAGTCTAATTACTTTTATATTAAAGAGACCAACAATGAAAGATGGGGTTTTTTCCCAGCAACTGTGATAGAAAATTTAGCTGTCTGATGCTGGACTACTTTTTTCCAAAAAATATTGTAAAGATAACGGTTTATTCTTTCTTTCAGATGTTAAATATGTAAAAGAAGAAGATTCAGCTCGTAAAACGTTCACAGTCAGCAGCACGCTGGATTTCCTAGCAGACCGCAGTGATGATGGTGCAGTTGTAAGTTGCAGAGTAGATCATGAGTCCCTAAACTCTACACCTCAGATAGCAATGCAGGTTCTAGAAATACACTGTAAGTAATACACATTATACATGCTTGCTTTTATAGTTTTGTTTTGTTTCAGTGTCTGTTGGAGCAAAATTCTCTGGTATTGTGCAGATAGATAACACCTTTCTTTTGGCTGAATTCTGTGGTTTGTATTTGGTTGGTGGGGTGTGTTTTTTTATTTTATTTTTACAGGAGTGGCTCAAAAAAGTTTAATGAAAGCTTAACATTGGGAGCACTGTGGAACTGAGTTCTTGGTTTTATTCGAGAAGTAGAGGAAAGAAAATACATTTGTGTTTTTTGGTTATCATTGAAGCAATATAAATGGCTTATTTGACATCAAGAGCGTCCTAATTCAGAGTTTTCCTTGAAAGTTTCTAGAAAGTTGAAATAAGGGTATAAATAAACGAAGTTTGTAGCAGATTGCTTCAATGATGCTGAATCCTGCCAAAGAAACTCACTAGCATTGTTAATAGCACAAAATCAGGAAGAAAAGATCTTTAAGATTTATTTTTAGGCCTGGCACACACAAGTTGTTAATCTAGGTAATCCAAACTTCAGTTGTATTACATCTTTTTTTATTGGTTTTGTTTTTTTTTTCAAACAGCATTTCTGGACATTATGTTTTCCATAGTGCATTGTCCCAAAGTTGAATTAATCTGGTTTTCTGTGTGCCCTTCTCTGAAGTCAGATTGTCCTTTGTGTCAGAGAGTTTTTGTGTCTTATAAACTGTGAGAGACACCATCAGCTGACATTTTCATATTCACATGTATTATAGCCACCATTTTTCAGGGTCCAGCTGTTTTTGATTTTTTTTTTTCTTGGAGAATATGTGTACATCTCATTGCCTAGCAAGCAACAGCAGGCATCTGCAAAATACAGACCAAGGGAAGGCAAAAGACCTTTCATGAATTTCTTTCTAGACCAGGTACAATCAACCTGTTATAAAGCAGACAAGGTTGTCCCTGAAGCAGGCAAGTGTTCAGTGACTGCAACCAGTTCCTGAGGAGCCATGTCAAGGATTGCTGCCATATGTAACTTGTTTCTAAACAGGGATATTTCTATAAACAAGGATATTTCTATAAGCATCTAAGACTTGCAGCACATGTAAAATGCAGGAATGGCAAAAGCACTCTGTACACAGAAGCTGACAACTTTGCTAAAAATGCCATCTGCAAAAAAAAGTCTGAAAATGAAGAGAATGTGGATTAGCATATGTGCTAAAAATGTTTTCTGAAACATTCTAGGCATCATTTTACTGAGGGAGATCAGGGCCTTTCTTCACCAAATGGCTGTTAAACACCTCTCCTAATATATTCAAATGCATCTGTGCTGGAGACATGAATCCCTAACAACTTTCTTTCCTTGAATTCCAAATTGCCCAGCTATCAGCCACCGAACTTGTCCATGTCTTCACTTCCTAATTCTTTGCTCTTTCTTCAGTGCATTGCTCAAGATGTTGGCACCACAGGAGATGAACCAAATTTAATGGAACGCTAGATGCAGAAATTGGACAGCCAAAAAGAGTTTCAAATGGCTGCAATGCAGTGAAATGTGCCTGAAAGTAAAGGCAGGGCCCTGGTTTGCATGAGCCTCACAAGGCAAAAAAGCCTTTTGTTGGCCTCTTGTATATAAAACTTCCTGAATATTTGTTGTTCCCTTCCAGTTTACACCCTTGTAGCAAGGCACTTCCTTGCTAAATAGCAGTGAGGTGCATTTTCCTCAATGCTTGTTTCTCCAAATTTTGAACAAGACCTTTCTCCCTCTTCTCCGGACTCACTGAAGTTCTCTGACAAGGTTAGACTGCACTGGGCATTTCCATTACTGGTGTGCTTTATGTTAGTGCCCCCTCAGACTGCCAGCTTATCAAAAGCCATAATGCACAAGTAATTGTTCTCTATCATTCCTGCTTGCTTCATTAATTTTCCACCAATCAATTTAATACTCTCTAGCACTGGTACGGAGTCGTTATACAAAGAAAGAGAAGCAATAAATGTGCCAAAAGAAGCTGAAGTTTAGGGCAGAGAGTGGAAGAACCATTTAAAGCTATGGAGAAAGGAGTATTCTGTTATTGGTGACAAGAAGACTAAGATCAGTCTTTTGTTGTCCTTGCCACCCACATTTCTGTGGTCAGCATACTCAGAAATTGTAATGCTGGTCAAATTTTGAAAGGAAACTTTACAAAAAGGGAAGATTCAAGGAACTGATGATATGGTTCATCAGAGTGCCTTAAAGGAAAAAGAGGTGTGAAATTATTCACTGGAGCAATCCCAAATACTCCAAATGGAGTGCATTACACTGGAATTGGGCTCCTTGATTTTATTCTCCTTGTGTTGCTCACCGTTGTCATGGATATTACTGCAGCCAGTGGAAGCTGGTTTTTTTTCTGTCAGTCCATAAGATTTCAAACATAAAAGTCATCCTGTTTGTATCAACAAGAATCATGCTCACAGGACCCTGTGGAAGCTGATCCAACATAAATCCTCAATGCCACCTTGCAGCAGGGCAAAAATATTGCTGGCAAAGTTGATGAATTATGGGACCTCAAAGTCGGGAGAATTTGTTAATCTGACAACCTCTAGGCTCCAAAACCACAACCAAGTTAGTGTGGCATTGTCATATGCTCTTAGTATCCCAGAGATCTGTAAAATTAACAGACAACTGTGAGAGAATAATAAGCAAATCTCAAAAATGTCAAACAGAACAGCACAGGTGAGCATCAATTTGGCAGGGAATGAATGTACAAAGATGAGGCCTCACTCACTAGAATTGCTCTTGAGTTTTAAACTCCTTCTTAAAATCTGAGAAGGTAAAACATGGATGCTCCTCATGAATTATCAGTGTATCATCACCAGTTAGAAGGAAGGGGCAATAAGAACTTGTCTAGGCGTTTCTGCCCTATATAAGTAAGCTTGAAAGTTGAAAAGCCTGCTTTGTTTCAAGCAACTGGCCCCTGACAATGGACAAAATTTGTGGCTCCATCAAAACAAACAAAGAAACCAAAAAGCAAAGGAAAATAAAAGAGAACAGTAGAAAGTGCAGGGTTGTGTTTGCATCCAGTGGATGATAGGTAGAGGAAAAAGAAAGCAAAATAATGAAATTAAATGGCAGGTTTTGAAATATGCCTAATGAAAGATAGAACAAAATTAAATCTGACTTAGATGCTGGGACTGTATGAGACAGATATTTGTAATTGGTCCATGGAGAGATGTAGATAGAAGTGCTTATGAGTCCACACAGCTGTTTTTATCATCAACTTTAGTAGGAAGTCAACTTAACAAAATGAAAGCCATCAGATATAGAATTTGTTTATTCCCTCATCTTCCCCTTACACAACTCTTATGTTTTATTATTGTGATAGAGAAATCAAATAAGCTTTCCCAGTAGTGCTACAGTGTATGAAATGAAGCTGAGGACTAAACTTTTACACTCAAATTTTTTTATTTTCTATTATTCGTATTTATGTATATGGGATAGAAATAGTGCCTAAGTCCTTCTTCTGCTCTTTGCTTTCCTTTCTTATAGTTCAGTCTGACAGTGGAGATTATCTATATTATTATTTTGAAGGAGAGAGTGGTCAATCCTTGTTTTTACATGGCTTCACATATTAATTTTGCAAACTCAAAATATTAAAATAATAGGGGAAAGCATAGCATACCCCCGCTCCAGACTACAGGATAATTAGCTCCTCCAATCTTTTGATTTATTTGTCTGTAATTTATGTTATATCTCACTTGTGCTTAATCTTGTTCATCTGTATGTTGTGCTCTGTGCACTGCAGGGCAGCCCAATTGCCCAAGTCTTTCTGCTGTGCTGAAAGGTTGGGCTGTAATTTAGTTTCTGCTTGGCCAGCAGAGGTTTGTGGTAGCATGACACTGCTTGCTGAGTTTATTTTTCCTGTGACCCTTACTGTCAATAGCAAACCTAAAATAGACTTGTATCCCCTCTGGCTTTGCTCTGAAGTTTGCTTGTCAGCCCAGCTGCCACTGATTATTAGCAAGGGCTTCTTGTAAGTGATAAATAAAAATCTCAAAGGGATACTTAATTTCATTGTTTTCTCCTGTGTTCAGACTAAACAAAGAATGTATTCTTTGTTCCTGTATTAAAGAATGATGGGTACGGTGCTTCAGTTCTGAAAGCTTGTCAGTACATTTTTTAAGAGATTGTCTAAGTCCTTATGCACGCTCCTGAAAAGACATTTTGAGGGCATGTACAACTTCTGGTCCACATCTAGGAAGTCAGTGAATCCTCCTCATCCCTCCTCAGTGTTGCAGACATGTTGTGATTCCCAAAAGCAGCATCTTCTTTTCCTTCCAGGTCTTATGTGAGCAGAAAACAGCCAACATGTTGCTTCATACTGAATGGAGTGCCATAAAATTACCCAGTGATAATTACCTCACCTTAGTGAAGGTTCTCTGACTACAGTAAATTACCCAGCAGACCTCAGTAAAAATTAATTGTGTAAATCTACCCTAGAGGCTGCTTTTGAAGCCTTAAAGTGAAATCAAATCATTTGAACTTCAAACCTAATCATCGTGCTTCTAAAATGGCAGCTGCGATGTGATCCGTGCTAATGCACTCAGTGAGATTTTGCTCAAAAGCTGACCACACTCCCAAATGACAGCACTAATAAGCTAAATATGTGTTACGTAAAGAAGCGTCTAGAGAGGCAATTTTGAGTAAATTCCACACTGGCAGACACAGATGTGCAGTGAATTGTCGGCCTGACAAATCTATAGCCGTCAGCTAACTTGCTTCCACGTGCTATTCCAACATATTTGTGCGATAGACACGCTTCTTCTTTTGTGAGCTGTTATTAGATTCTTTTGCAACGAACATCTGGACTTGACTTTAAAATTAGGCAGCCGTTCCATGAGAATGTTGGAATTGTTGTCCTGGAAATGAAGGTATTGATTTTGCATTAAGAAAAGCAAGCCCTGGGAGTGCAGCAGGCTGCAGATCGGATCAGCCACGCGTTGGTGCAGCCGTGTAGAACACGGGGTGTCTGTGTGTGCACGTGTGTCTGACAGCACCCTGCCCCTCTCACTCCTGGTGTAACAACAAATGGAGGCTTCCCTGATGGCAAGATGGGTCCAGAATTTCTGCTGGTGCAAGCAGAGTCAGTTCATCAAGGAGTTCCCTGATGCTTGCTAGGAGGGTTTAACACACTTTTTCTGCTTGGCTGCTTTCAAGTTTTTCTTGGAACACGGTTTCTAAAATACACATTCTTAACAAAAATTAGTAAAAAATGTGTGTGAATATATAAAAATTTATTAATTGTAGTATATAATGTACTGCACCTTCATATAGCACTACATGAAATAAGACATTCTAAAAACAGGCTAGAAAAGAGTCGTGAATAGTTGGGTGCTGGACTCTGTGTCTGTGATGAATGCCTGAAAGACTCAGAGCTGCCCATCAGAACAGTATATAGAGACAAAAACCCCTGTGTTCCTTAAGTCCTAATGTTCAATTCTAATGAATGTCACATGTTAAATATGTTAGTGGCTCTTCAAGGTGCCTGGGTCTACCCAGACTTGCTGACTTTTTGTAGCTCAGAAAGGGCAGATGTGTGCTCATGCAAAAGCACACAAAATGGAATACTTCTTAGCTATGATAAAATAGGAGAGGAAAGGAAAACTTTTCTCTGCGCTCTGCATATGGTCCTTCTGTACTGTAAATGAGTAAAATATGTATCACACATTCATTTTCTTTAAGCTGTGTGGCCATTTGTCTTTTTGAAGCTGATTGTAATTTTCTCTTCATGTACTCCTTTCTCTTTACTTATTTTAGTTGTTTCCCCCATTTTGTGCTTAAAAAAACATCTTTGCTTTTGCACTTTGGCATATCTCCTCTGATTTGCTTTTTTTTTTTTTTTCTTTTGATTTGTGGTATGTGTTCCCAGAACTTTCCCAGAGTTAAGTGACACCTCTGCTTTAGGAACAAGGGCACATCTCCCTTTTTTTTAGAAGTAGCTTTTACTCCCTAGGCAGCGAATAGGTTTTTCTGAAGTGAAGAAAATTTGAGACTTAAAAGAAATATCTTTCACTGATGTGCATCTCTTTGGTTTCTAATCAGTCAACAGAGTTGTTGGTCATTCTCATTTGCTTGTGACCATGTCTTCATTATACTCTGTGGCACCCCAACAGACATACTGGCTAGAAGTAAAATCTGGTAACATTTGGTGTGATTACACACTGCCACAATCTTTGTATGGACAATCTGGCAAGAGATGCATCCCCAGAGTCAGAAAATGCTATGTTAACTAGGATAATAAGGTGTCATAGCATAGCCTTCCAATTTTCTTTGATTTTATTTTTAACATTGCCCCAAAATACTAGGTGAAGTCAAACAAATAGCCTGTGTGTTGAATCAGGAGTGAAAATAGTTGCAATTCTTGTGAGAATTGAAACGTGTTTTGATGTTGCCAAGAGAGAAAATGTCTGTGTGATGATGACTTCCACCAATGAGTTTAACCACACAATTCTCGTATAACTTCTGATACAATGAAAAGACCTGGATTTTCCAGGCACATAATTCCCTAGAGTCACCAAAAAAAAAAAAAAAAACAAAACTCACCTGAGATTTGCACATCCAGGGCTTTGCAGTTCTCTATTTCAAACTAGCATGATTTTCTCTCTTCCTAAAACCATTTTATCATGGAATAATTTGAGTGGTTTAGGGCTGTGATATCTCAGAGACCTCTGGAACTTGTGGAAGGAGGCCAATATTTGATGCTTGATCTTATTGATTAAAGCCACCTTTTGTTCCAGCTTAAGAAGAAAGAGGGGGCTGTATTTTCTGTCTGATGTGCAGACAGGACCTTGGTTTCTCACAAAGCCTCTGATCACAGATGATCTCTGTAAGCCTAAGCAAGCAGGGATGTCCTTCACTTTCAGTGAAAACCTGTGAGCTGTTCAGGTTCCCGGACAAAAGCTCATGAGGAAAAGGTGGATGTTTTCAGAAATGGGACCCTGAATCTGAAAGGAGATCAAACTTCTGAGCACTGTTCCTGCTTTTCTCTTTCACTGATGTTCTGCTGGAATGCTGTGACCTTGAGAAGGAGACAGTTCTGGTGTCTTCCAGTTGACTCTCATATAAATTTATCCTTTTTACACATTCAGGTTCCCACCCAAGACTCACCCATGTTGTGATACTCAACCAACCCAAACAGGTTGGGGTTTTGTTTTGGGTTTTTGTTCCTGTGAATGTTAATATGGAAAATAAATATATCTCAATACAATACTTTGAGGACCAGCTGCTGGTCTATCTCCCTTAAAGGAGGGATGTTTCTATACTTAGCAGTATAAGATGCAGATAAAAACAGTAATAATGAGAATGCAATTTAAAAGGTACTGTTTCGGCACTCTCCATCTCTTCATATTGAATGAAAATTAAGTAAAATGTTAATTATATAGCTCAATAATTATGTAAGCACTTTGTTAATTAGTACAGTTACATTTATTAAACTTTTCATACTGGTGAATGCTTGAAACAAATGAAACTTAAAGGATAGTTACTGTACAGAGTGAAGGATGATATCTGTGAACAGAAAAGTTCACTGCTACAATTTGCATGTTTAAATGAGATCAATTAGGTTAATGATGGATGAAAATAAGAAATCCATTATTTAAATGCAAAATAATTCAAAAACTTGTAAGTCCATTTACTACCAAACTTTCATCTTTCAAAGGGGATATCCAGTTCAAAGGGTTAATGTACAATCCTGACCTTTACCATCTGGAGGTTTATGTTCAAATATGGTTTACAAGTGAAATATAATCTAATTTATTTCTCTGTAAAATCTTATGTAGAAAATCCACAGGGTAGCTTGTCTACTCTGCATAAAACTTTGAAATCTGGTGTGGGCAGGAGGATATTCCATGTGCCTGTTGTGTGACTAAGAGAGGGCTCCAGAGGGTTTTAAAGGCAGTTTGGGGGAGAGGGTTTAATAATATTAAAAGTAGGAAAGACTAGCAAGCAGGTGAGACACTCTGGAGGAAAAGATAAAAAAACAAATTTAGAGATCATTACCAGAACCTCCCAAGGAAGAGCAGTTTGCCATTCACGAGGGTGGAATGGATATTTTCAAGAAAATCAAATTTTCCTTTCCTGATGCTACTGCTTAGTTATTTGTGTATAGACTAAACGTTTATAGTGTCTAATATCTGATATGAATGTCAGAGAAAGGACTGAAGAGATATTTGGAAATGCTGAGCATCTAGATTTCTCATTTAACTCCTCCAACAGTTATGGTGTTCTAAAGTTCTTAAACCATATTCAAAATAATTTAAGTCAGACACAGCAGAACAATGAAGGCTTTAAACAAAAGAATCTGAGAAAGCAGAAGATAAAGTTACACTGAAAGGTCATGCACTCTCTTAAAGTTCAGCATTTTTTTGTAACGTGGTTTTGGCAGAAGACTTTTCTTTGTCTTTTCTTTTTTTCCTTCTCTTAACAGCCAAAGTGAGATAAAACATAAGTAAGTTGGAGAGAACACAGTATAAGGCAATGGAGATGCTAAATGAAACAGATTTTACTGTTTACTCTGAAAAAGTGGCATGACAAAAATAATTAAACACGATGAAAGTTGTAAAAACAAGCTTCATCCCTTGCATTCACTGGAGAAAACAGAACTAATTTGCAAAGAAAATATTGTTTCTACCATATCATTCATGTGTGGATGGGACTTAATGCATAATTCAGAAACCAGTGACCCATTCTGCAAAGCCACGTAAAGGGGAGTGGCCGTTGTCTGGTGCTATCCCCATGGAGTGGCACACACTCAGAACTGGGGTGACAGGGCCACTCTGTCCTCCACTAATTCAGCAGGGGCTACTGATGTGCTCACATTTATCTCTGCCTGTGTGAAGGCCAAGCACAGAGTAGGTAAGAATGGTCAAAGAACACATTACAAAGGCAGGGTAAAGCTGTAAACATTTGAAATGGAGCAGGGGGGAACTGTGGAGCTTTGGTGTTGTACTTACAGCTTCTTTTCCCCCCTCCCAAAACCCCAAGCCACATGTTATGTAGTACCACATTTCACATCCTTTATTGTGTTTCAGTAATTGTGGGGAAGGAGCCTGGCATGAGCAGCAGGTGAGGTGCTGAAACAAGTCCAATGGATATCTTTAACAAAGTACCACATAATCAATGCCCACAGAATTAGTAACTTAATGGTTTCCTGCCAGGTTGGTGCTCAAATTGAGGCATTCTTGTAATATGAGTGTCAGGAGGGAATATTTGACTGATCAATCTTTCTTTTCCCCCACATTGGCATCCACTTTCTTGTTTGGCATCCAGGAGAGTGCATTTACACTCTTCTGTTACAAGCTGTTATTACTCTTTCCTACAACAAACATAATTTTAAAATAAACCAGATGAGATTAAGGATGACACAACAGAATTCATCAAAGAATCTCAGGTAACAAAGGGACCATATGCTGTTTCTGGTCCTGCTTAACTGTAAAGCAGTTTTAAAGGAGTACAAAAAGAAGACATTGGAATATCCATTTGGATATGGTACCAAGTATTCACTTCTGTCATACCTAAGTATTGAAGTACTGTCATAAGGCTTAATTTCACAGTGTTGTTGAATACCTTTATTGAAATTAAATGCCATTGCACAATTGCTTGAACGAGATTGGCTCACCCACAAATATTACTAATTGAATAATTTTCAGATACATAATATTGATTTTTTTCTCTCATCCATTTAAGCAATGAGTTATTCATTCTTTTCTGAAGCAGAGTATCAAACTTTCTGCATCTGCCAGGCTACTTTGGTGAAGTTACCAAGGCAGACTTGCACCTAAGTGCTTATTCAAGGCAGCAGTGCACAGACAGAAGCCATGCTGCTTGCCATTTACAAAATAAGCCAAATTTGTGGAAATGCTGATTCACAGCTGTAGGATGCACAGCTGGTAAGTGTAAAAGCTATTAAAATGGTGAGCACTTGCACAGAACTGATTAAAGTGCTCCTCTCTCCTCTTTCTCGTCTCATTTAGGATATCCAATCTGATGCTTATTTTTGTGCATGCTGGAGTGGTTTGTCCTTGGAATTTGCTTTTAAAGTCTCTTCTTTCCTAAGCTTCTTTTCTTACATTTTTTAGAAATAGGAATGAAATTATATAGGACTACAGAATTTTCAATGAGCTTTGTAATTGCTATCCATGTATGAAAATTATAATCTTATAGTTTTTGAAAGAAAAAAAAGTTCCTGAAACTTGCCTGTGCTCACTCCAGTGCTAATTAATTTAGAAAGTAGATATATCATCATTTTCAGAGGTATCTGCTTATTTTATCTTTGCATCTGGAAATGATGGAAAGGTTCCAAAGATATAAGAGAGAGAAAAAGCACAATGAAAAATGTAGAAGGCTGTGACATAAATAGATTTCACAAACATGCATTTTGAAGAAAAACAGACAAAAATGGGTAGACAATAAATGAATTAGTCTCTCAGGAAAACTTTTAAAATCTTATCATCTGGAAGCCATTTATTACCAGGCAGCAATAATCTTTTATTATCAGACCGTTAGATTTTTATAACATTTAAAATGATAGCACCAGAACTGTTGTTGTGCACTGCCGCACTAAAATATCTGAGAAATTTATGAAAGCTTTTCAGTATTCAGAAGGTTTGCAGTCATAAAATAAAACCATGAAGTAAAGACATGCTGTTGGTAGCTCATAATTTAGCTAAACCTGAAAGGAGAAAAATGTGTTGTAATGAACCAGTTATAGTAACTTGCAGTCTGATACAAAGAGAAAATGGTGCTTTGTGTTCAAATCAAAAAACAACAACAAGCTAAATATATTTATTAAAAATAGCATGGTAAATCTGAGTATTATAGATCCAGGCAGCAGGTGCTGCTGCACAAGATTAAGTGATTAATTCAGAACTTGGAGTATTCTGGAAATAGTCAGTGGGTAATGGAAGGAAGGTGGGGGTTATCCCTTTCCTTGCCAGATGACCTGGCAGCCATGACATGGAAGTTACACCATAGGAAAGGTCTGTGTGTTTTATCTGGGCTGCCTGGAGCTCAGCTGAGTGCATCCTGAACTGGCAAGTAATTAATAAGACATGTTCCCTGTGTTGCTTAGGGTCCAGGAAGGTAAAACCTGGCATCCATGGGATGCTCGGTGATCACAGTGGGAAGAGCTGCTCTGTCACACAAGCACAGCTTTCTTCCTGAATGGATCCTTCATCATATTCCACACTGTTGGATCCAGTGCTCTGCTAGGTTGTTAAACAAAGCCTTTTCTTACTAGCAGTGCTTTTAAGGCTTTTTAAATCATTGAGTGTAGGAGAAAATTTCTAGTGACAAAAGGTAATTAAAACCATCTACTCATCATCCTAAAGGATGAAATAAGGAGGTGGTATCAGTGCTTTTAGCAGGAGGAATGTAAGTAACACTTGTAGCACATCCTGATGTATTGTGAGCACTTGCTTCCCCTGACAAACGCAGCCAGTGAAGTGTTTGCCCCTCCCTGGACCTCTCCTGTGTCTTTCCTTTTGCTGTTAACATAATTTGCACTCAAACAGCAAGTCCAGCAAGGATCACAGGTTTCATTCCAACAAACTCAGCTTCTTGCTGCAGCTTGAGAGACATTCATAACATAAACTACAGAGAGAGAGTCACTTTTAAAGGAAAGATGCATCAGAATCAAAGTATTCCAGCAGAGGCTCGGGGTCAAATGATGTTAATGAGCTGCTTTCAATTCTTTATGACACAATTAGGGACAAGATTGTTTCTGCCCTGGTTTTGAGATAGACACCTGACAATTTGGCTGCATGGAAACTAATCAGTTAGAAGAACCTTGGTTTGGAGGTTTAATATGTTTGTTGTAGTGCTATGTTGTGTAGAGCTGTTAAGTTTTTGTTCATCACATGCAAATGTTTGACCAGCTGTGTCTCTTTTTTTCTACAGTTTCCACAAGGTTTAGCCTTTTTTTACTAGAACTTTCAAGACTAAGTAGAACATTTTGGTAAAAAAAACCAAAAATAAGCACAGAATGCCTCATGTTTTAAGAAAAAGAGATTTAGGCAGCATATATCACACTGATATGTGCCATGCATACAAGAAAGAACCTGACCAATGGATTTTTCCTTTTGAACCCCAAAGACTCATAAACTAAAATAATTCAAAAGATTTATCTTTCTCTATGCACCTTGTATATATTGAACATTATATGTTACTGTCACCAAATGGGATATTTTTTTCTGTGCCAGGTCTTTAAATATCCTACAAACCAGAAAAAATGCTTTCTTTGGTGAAGGAAAAACAGAGGAAGTCAAGAGAAATGTGATTTCTGCTTGACACTGTGTCCTGGGTTGACTAGTCCACCACTATCACCCATTTCCTTAAAATGATGTGAACCAACCTATCCAAAACTAAAAGTTGAGACAAATACTACTTTACTAATTGATTATTACTTAAACAGTAAATGCTATCTTTTGGTTTTAAATATTAATTATTGGATTGCATTAATCTTGAGAAAATCATGCTAAACATGTACAAAAAGATCCAAACATTTGGCAAAATTACTGTATAGCATGTGAGACCTTAAATGGATAATACTACGGGAGATTTTAATTGAAATGTGGAAGAAACCACATCTTCTGTGATGCCATTTTACTTTGGGAAGTAGGAATCACAGACTTCATGCAATAAACGAGTTTATTTATTGCACTTTGTATGAAATAAGTGTGGAAATATAATTGCCCTAGCTGAATATATATTTGTTACCAGTTTGGACAGGGTTTTCCTAAGTTTGTGTTAATATTAGTATAATATCTAAGATCCGCTTATGGCATTGTGTTTACATTTACTTAATTTATTTTTAAAAAATTCTTATTTAAGCATTCAAAAATGTTGTCATCTTTGAAACATAAGAAAGCTACTCTGAGGCCACCAGATCAAAAAGTACTTTAAAAAAAATTTAAGTAATTTTTTTTTCTTGTGAAGCACAAGAATGAATGTACCAAAGATGCTACAGATTGACACATTTCTAGGAAAAAGGTGGGGATTTTTAAAGTTTTATGAGTTTTTCTTTTCATAAATGTCCTAATCTGGCTCTAGAAAACTTTTCTAAGTATTAAATGAAGGATATATTCCGTGTTATGTTTGCAGTGAATGTAAATAGAGGCAATTTGCACAGTACTGAATTTCTTGAGGAATTCTAACTCATGATGTGTATTGGGCTAAAAAATTTCTAATACCTAGGTTTGTTTTTTTTAGTGTGTCAGAATATCCTGATTTATCCAAACTAGGAAATAGGTAGGAAAAAGGGCCTTTTCAGATTCAAAGTGAAGCCTTAGTTTCAAATCTGTCTGGAAGGGAGACCTTAGCATTCCTGGCTCTTGCATGGAAGGTCCTTGCACTCTGAACCAGACCAAAATCTTAATCCATGAACTCCAAAGGCTGAATGATCTAATCTCTAAATTACTGCCAATAAGTAGTTTGCTGAATCTGATCAACATAGAGTGAGCACTTCAGTACTCAGTGGAGTAAGTAACCTCTTTTTCTCATAAATCACTGCATGGGGTCTAATAACTGATCTTGATGGATTGATTAGCACTTCTCACAAAAATCAAATTATGTCTAAGTGAGGGAGTGTAGAAGTGGCTTCCTGAGTCATGGAGGTAGAGCAGGCCTCTTAAATGTAGACTGCTGAAGTACAGGACCCTTGAGATTAGTAATTCTACCCTTGTAAAGGAAAAGAAGGAGGTGAACTTGTCTGTTCCGCTTTCAGCCACATTGGAAGATATTTGGGGTGCTAAGTTTAAACTTCATAGTAAATTATTGCATTTATTTCTTTTTTTTTTTTTAAATCTATAACTCAGCAGAAAAATTTGCAAATTAGGAACCCTGACTTGAATCTGTACATCTGATACAATATTCCTGTGTAAATTTCTGCAGAGGAGAACCACTAAGACTTTTTCTGTTAATCCTCCTTTCACTGGAACCCCAATGGAGGCTGAGATTTACCTTTTAACAGAATGTGTAGAGAAATCTAGGGGCAAGGAGTTTATATTGCAGCTAAAGTAATGCATATATTAAAATTACCTGGAGGAAAGACTGCTGCATGGTTCTTTGGAGTGCATTTTCAGCACTCTTGTAATTCTGATGACTAAAAGATTATGAATATTCCCAGTCCTGAATAGTCTACTGCTTCCAATTGTTTCTTAAAAGTGCCAATGAAATATATGTGCTCCACCCACCTTAACATCGGCCCAACAAGAAAGATGGTCTTATTTTCTGTTTCTGGGATTGTAATTACATTGACTGAAGATGATTACATTAGGGAGGGATTATTTGATAAAACAGGATCATAACCTGTGTTCCTATCATAACCTCGTGGTAATGCTACCACTTTGTCTCACGAAATGATTTTTCATGTGCTTATTCCTACACACCTGCTGCTGATTAATGCCTTAGGATGCAAAGGGTTATAGTTTGATTTAGTGATCCAGCCAGACCTGTGAGTTCCATGAAAGGTTTTGCTGAGAACTGATGGGACCAAGGACTTCTGAAGATACATATGAAAAACAGGCCAAATTCCACTTTTACTATCATGGCACTAAGAAGAAACTAGTAGAGATTAATTGTTTGATTCTGTTGTTGGCCTGTTTTACAATCCTAGCAAACTTGTTTGCTTCTATGAATTCAGGTTTCCATTGTTACACTGTGTTTGTCGAGGGCTTGCACATGAAGTAAAACATAACTTATCATGAGGGATTTTTTCCAGCTGCTTTCATGTGATTACTTTGTATGAGTAAATTTATGTGAAGGAATTTAATCCTGCATGTAACCTTATAAAGGCTTGGTGATAAAATAATATAAATATATACTGAAGTCTATTTTATTTCAAGCAGTGTAAAAGCAACAAGTACATTCTGAAAGTAAACACACCTTTAAGCATAGATCCTTTTAAGAGCAAAGGTCTAGTGACTGATGAGAACCACCTTTATTTTGAAAATAGCCTCAAAGAGATTAAATCAGTCAGTTATGCAGTTCCACAAGGTATGAATGTTGCCATTAGTTGCTACTAAAAGTAAAACAAAAGTCAAGTGTTGAAGTGTTTAATTTCTTCATTTATCAGATCAGATTTTTACTGGTATAAGCTGGTATCAATTTTCCACATATGTTTACTGATTTTGTGTGTTGCTGAAGCTGACATAGCCTGATCAAAAAAAAAAAAAATCTTCCCAAAGCTTTGGAATGGGTTTCCCAGGCTTGTGAGATGAGATGAGCCCAAATCCTAGAAATATGGATGAAGCAGAATCACTCAGTGGAACTCTTGCCTTTGGTCTGGTGAATCATGAAAGGTTATACAAAAAAAAAAAATAAGCACCATGTCATAATTCTTATCTGTAGTTGGTATGGCCAGAAACAAACTAGCAGATTCTGGGCTCACGGAGGATAGCAGATATGTAAAGACATGTTTGAGCCTCAGTTGAGGCTGGTGGTAGCAACCGGTTGCAGCTCCTAAGTACCTCATGACTCAAACTAAAGCCTGGAGGGCCATGGATGTAACTATAAAAGCCACTGAGTACTGAAAGCAGTGTGTCCCTTTTACGGAGAAAACTTGCTGTGGTGCTTACACCCCCATAAACCACTGGTTTTTTAATAGAACTGGACTTTCCCAAAGCTTATTCTTCCTGGAATACTTACCTCCTCCATAATATTCTTAGAACTCAGGATAAGGACATATTTGTAGATGTTGGAAAGAAAATGTAGTCACAAGTCCCTTGTTCAGAAGAATTTTGCTTTGAATACTGGCCCATGGTATTTTATTGTCATGAAATTGCTGGGCTAAATACTAAAAAATATGCGCATTATTAAAGTTCAGGTAAGTTCAGCTTTGTACACATTGTTATTTTTCTACTGAGCTTAGAAGAAGAGGAAAAGATCTGACCCATATTACTCTTGACTCTGTTTTTTTCTGGTTGTAGAAGGAGATTTTTTTTTTACATTTCTACATTATTTATAACAAGCTGATAAACATATCTGAAAAGAAATCAATCTCTTTCTTGATTTTCTTTCTTTAGGCTGTTTTCTAATGTTGGTGTTTGCTTGAGATCATGTGATGTTCCAGTTGTTATGATTAATATCTTAAGTGTGACAGGTCAAAACTCGCAGTATTGATAGAGTACATTTATACTTTTTAAGTTTTTCCAAAATGAGAGTCACCGTGGGAGGTAGTGTTTTGTAATAGCATCTTGTGTTCTGGAAAAGCACCAGTCAGCAGGGTTCTATCATCTTTGTAAAAATAAGATATTTAGGTTAGTTTTGATTCAATTCTGAAGATTTTTCATTTAAATTATTGATGTGAATGTGAAGATAGAGGGCAGGTTTATCTTAAAAGTTTTTCCTTTTTAAATATACATTTTAATTCTGGAGAGAAATTAATCATGGCCTAAAAATAAAATATAGAAACAGTAATACTGAGAATAAATCACTCAAAATAGAATATCTAGTTTTTGAAAAAGAATCATTAGTAAAATGCAAAAATTTCCCATTGTTGTCTTCCCTAAAAATTACATATTGAATTAAACCCTGTGTTTCCTGCTTTAGAGAAACAAGTAGTTACTGTTCAAGTCAATTAGCAGGGGAAACCACTAGGGAGTGTATTTCCTACACCCCTTTGTTGTGCCTTAGAGGGTGAAACGTAAATATAAGACCTTTCTGTGTTAGTAAGCTCCATTTAGAAGTGTGTGGAGAACAGAGAGCTGCCTGGTGGATTAAAGTAGGAATGGGAGCTTCAAGCAGGGGCACGCAGCGCTGCATTGATCCATGCAGATGAAAGCCTAATTGTCTGGAATCCTCTCTTCAATTTTATTTGGGTCATTTACAGTATTGCATAAAATGCTGATAATTTTTTTAAATATTTAAGCCAGGAATAATAGCTAGATGGCCCTTTAATTTCTTCCTTCACCTGTGGCTGTCAGGATTACTTCCATCAAAGTTTTGCTCTTTTTCATATTTCTCTGGAAACCTTTTGATCTCATTGCATTAGTTGTCTCCCTCCCTCAGTTAAATTCTTCATGTATTCCTATCTGATACTAATTTGCTCCTCTGGTTCAATGTATAGTCAAGAGAGTAATTTATTCACTTCAACAGCAGCACTGAAATCACAGAAGTACTTGATGCCCTGATTTATTAAGGCACTTGAGGTCAGTGCCTTAAGCATGTGCTAAAAATGAAGCAAATGCCAGCCTGGCCTCCAAAGGATTAGTCACCTGCATAATGGTTTGCAGGGTCCTTAAAAATATGAACTTGTGGAACAGATTTGCTACTGGTGTAAGGTTAGAGCAGCTGTTCTGGAAAGCTGAATGATGCTGAAAATATTTTCAGTGAAATTACAGAGAGTCTGCACTAAGCCTTTCCCTCTTCTTGTCTTGTGCTGTTACTCTGTGGTGTGAAAATAAAAAATCAAAAGTCAGAATTTTTTTTCCATCATTTTAATTGTTCAGATGCCATTTAGGGTTCAGCAGGACTATTGGTATCTCAGTAAGAAGCTGTATTGTTACAGCATATATTTTTAATTTTTCTTTTGGTTGATTTTTTGAGGTCATATTGTCATGCTCTTTCACATTTGCTTAATAACAGGACTTTAGTGGTGTCACTGCTAAGGAAAACAGCAACTGCAAATTTAGTGAGACAAAACCTAGGTATCCTAGATTTGCAGGATAAAGTGGCTTGTATCAGGAAGCAGTAGACAAAGAAACAATGAGGAAAAATATATATTTTTCTATTCAATCTGATTTTTTTTTCAACTGTGACAATGAATTTTGTTTTTCCTTTTCCTAAGGAAAAAATGAGTTACAGTCCTTTATTTATCATCTTTTTTTTGTCCTTTATAAAGGCGGCCCTCTAAGTCATATGTTGACTATGAAAATATATTCTTGCAACCAAGTGGCAAATATTTTAAAAGTTAAAGACCTACTTCAAATGCTTTATTTGGCATGAATTCACAGTAGGTATATTGTGTATCTTCTTGCAATTAAAACTATAAAACTAATCCAATTGCATTGGACAGATTGCAGATTCTTCTGTAGTGCTTTTTGCAGATATTTGAAACATTCTCTTTGCAAATTCTGTTTAAGATTGTTATGGTTTAGGGGCAGCTTTATTGCATTTCAGAAATAATATCCTGTAAAATGTCTGTAACAAGGTATTTTATCTGAAAGCCCATTGTAGCTTTCTTATTATGACTTTCAAGCTTCTGCAACAACAAAAGGGTTCTTATTCAAATGTACACTATTGCATTCATTCCTCTAATAGCAGCATTCCATCATATCAGCCTAAAAATAGGCAAACAATTGCATGGAGTACTTGTTATTCATCCTAGATGGTTTTTTTTCTTTATTTTGTTGTTAGATATCAGACTTTTGGATAGTCATATGGAGTATTTGCATCAAATACAGAAATAAGAAATAGTTTTCTTTTAGTATACACATGCTTTCTATCTGTGTCTCCTAGGGGTATAAAAAGTTACTGGTTTAGTTACATTGGTCATTTTTATTGCCTTCCTGAAGACAATGGGAATTGCACAAGGCTCCATATGAAACTGTCTCCAAGTGTAAATTAAATCTGGGGTTTAGTCTGTTGTAAATAGAGAAGAATGTACTCTTAGATAATAAATCTTTTTTGTGTATATCAACAAGTTGTCTATTTTTTTCTTCCTAGATACACCTTTAGTTAAAATCATTTCTTCCAATTCATGGCCTGAAGAAGGACAATCTATAATTTTGACTTGTGAATCCAAAGGAAAACCAGTGTAAGTGATTTAACAAGTAATATGTTTTTTGTTATTTTACTTATTCTGCTGTGACTGCAATCCTCAGCTGCAGAAATCTACTGGCCTTGTTTCCTCCTGGGGTGTAAAGTACTCTCTGGTATAGAAAACCCCTTGAAGCCTGTCTTCATTAAGTGTCTATAGAAGATTGCTCTTTTACTTTGTCATCTATTTGAGTTTTCAGGAAGAGTTCCAGCTGTGAGATTTTTTTTTCCTGTCAGGTATATCAACCTGAAAGGTGTGCAGGTTTAATCTATCTCTGTTTACATCATTAAATTGATGATAGAGGAGAAAACATCTCAAGAAAATCTTCCTACATCAACCAGCCTCAGAAAAAAATATATTGAACTTTGGCTGCCATTTACAGGGGAATTTGAAGTTTAATTACATGTGCAAGTTGGCTGCCTGTTTCTACCAGGATTTGGAAAGGTGTAGCCTTCTTTAAGAATGTAAATTGTTTTCCTTGGGAATTAACATCTTTTCTATTAATATCTTTAGAGACAAATGTGCAGAGGTTAACCCTTGCACAGAATCTACTACTTAAATAGACTTAACTCTTGGAAACAGTTAACTGCTCAGAGGAGCTGTTATATATTTACTCATAAATATATATATCAATAATCCATTTGCTTAATATTAAGTCATTATGAATCAAGTTTCTTAAATACTCACCTTCTTCTCAAAAGATCAATATATAGTGTTGTGATGATACACAGATTTAGAATGGTCTTGGAAATGGTAATGGAATAATATTTTGAACCTAGAAAAGGTGTAAATTGCATGACAAAAATCATGTCACTTATGGCTGAATTTCTCCCTGGTGTAACTTTAGTGACTTCATGGAATTGCTTTATGTAGGAACCTGAAGTCAGATTTAGGTCAAGTAAGGCATTTATGTCCAAAATTTCTGTTTTCAAAAGCTCTTCTGAGTTATGTCTGGCATAATTTAAACTCTATAGGTATTTTTTTTTTTAATATTATGTACCTGCATAATTTCAAAGCAACTCCTCCATCCATATCTTGACTGGGTAAGCACCTGATCATGCTTCTTCCCTGCTTGAGACCAAAACACTGGAAGTTCACCTAATTAGTCTGACGTGATGCTCCATGTAATTGGTCTTTTCTGTACCTGTGTACTTCTGATGTGTTTGTGTGTTTCTGAGAAAAATACTTCTGTCAGTAACACAAAAATCCATTGTGAGCCCTCTTTTGATTTTATAATGTACGTGAAGGAGAAGGAGTTATCCTTTTATCTCATATCCCTTGAACATTCCCCTGAGCATGAAGAAGTAGAGTCTGTTTCCCCCTTATTTTCAAAATCTGCTGAAGATGTGCTAGTGCTTAATTTTAGGAAAGAGGTCAGCACTGATTGCGCTGAGTGCACCATTGGCTGGGTGATATTTAGCATTTTCCTTATCTCAGTATTTTCCTTATGACTTAACAGATGAAGTGCTCTTTTTGGCTAATAGGCTTGAGGCATTCTAGGCCCACTCAGTTCCTCACTCATAGCAGGATCAGGGAAAGAATCAGAGGGCTAAGAGTGAGATACCTTGGTATACACAATATTTTCTATTTGGTACGCACAACACTCTGGACATACTTTAAATATTAGGATGCACTAGTTATAACTTAGTAATTAAAAAGAGCTTCAATTAAGGTATTACTGATTTGTTTATTTATTTTAATTAAAGCTGTGTTCTGTCCTTAAATGATTCAAATGCAAAACTTACATGTGGTTTTGAAAGGGAAAGAAAAAAAAAATCTTCACATGACAGAATTATCCAGACAGGGGACCTGTATGTGGTAGCTTTTGGGGCACAAATATTTTGCCAATAAATGCACCTCTAATTGTCCAGGCCACAGGCACTGCCAACTTCAGCTGCTCTAAATTGCTTCATTAGGTCAGTCTTTCATGGCACAGGGCCAGTAATAAATAGGCATCCTCCTGGGAGCAGTTTGCAGTGGCTTAGCTTGAGAAACAGCAATGTCATGCTCCCAACCTGCATTGTGAGTACCTCTGGCTGGGAGAGAGAGAGGAATTGGAGAGGTCCACTGAGCCCGGATATGTCAGTGTCACAAGGTAAGTGATGAATTGTGGGCTTCATGGAGAGCTCGGGGCCAGCTGTGGTCCTTCACAGCCGTTTGCACACCATGGGTTAATTCCTGGATACTTTATGGCACAGTCTCTCCTGCTTCCTGCAGGCAGCAGTAAATGAACACTTACTTAGAGGTGCATTTCTCTTGCATCCCAGAGCAATTTTCACAAGCTTCCAAGTGGCATTTGAGATGAAAACTTAGAAGGGGTGAAGTCAGGTGGTGGCTGTGGTGACATTGATGATACTGGTAGCTGCTGCTGAGGAATTCTTTTCCAAAGGGGAAAAGCAGGATGAGGCTAAAGCTGGAAGGTACTTACAGCACCATACAGCTCATGCGCCATCATAAGTATGGTACAGCATCATACACCATCTCACAGCTCATCACCCTGAAAGGTGGATCACCTTCCTGCAAGGGGATTTTGTCCCTCAAACCACACACATCATTGTTACCCCGATGCTGTGTTTCCAATCTACAACAGTCCTGAGGGAAAGCCCTTCCTAACTTACAGCCCTCTAGCAAGAAATGAGAGGGAAGACTTGCTGAAATCAGCAGCTGTGAGAAATCAACTGCACTTTGCATCTCTTGTTGAAACAGCATCCTCCAGGGATGTAGCAGAGGAACAGAAAACAACTACAAAGAACAACTGTACTAAGGGTTAGATCTAGGGCCCTGCTGAGGTTTCACAATTTGGAGTATAAGATTTCTCTTGGCCAGTCATTAGCAATGACTTTGGACAGGAGAAAAAATGTCCTCAGACACTTGGATGTGAGCAGCATCAGCTGTCCCAGCATGTGAGGTGGACTGGGATTATCCCAGCCTCTGGGGTTCCCTCTTGCTGTGGATGAGTTCATGGTCTTGGTAAAGAGATCCCCATGTTGGAACAGGGATTCTGAGAGTGGGCTAAGGGGCAGAAGCTGGGGGCATGGAAGAGGGGGTGGAGAGGAAGATGGAAATGTGATTCAGTGAGGCAACATAAAAGGGTGTAAGACTGATTGCACTAATTCTGTAGCTGTGCTGTTTTACTTCTCTGCTCATCATGGGGAGGATGAGGGCAGCTCTGGCTCCAGTCAGGCCTTGTGCTAATTTCTGTTACTTTGAGGCAGGAGCTGAAAATGACCTTCTTTTGGGTAACCACTGTGTTGCTGCTGTGGAAGTGGCATATAGCAATACGATACTAATAAAAGGAGCAGGCCAGGCTTCCTGCCTGCCTGTCTGTGATGGTTTTGCAGAGGCAGGCCACGTGGATTTGGTGATGTTCTCACCCTGTTGTGTAGCACTTCAGGCACCAGCTCTAAGAAACTGTAGCAAAAGGCTGGTGTCTGGGATATTGTATGGATAAAACTGTGACATTTTTAATTAAATTTTTCTGTTGATGCAAAGGAAAAAAGGAAATATATTCATCAGTTTACTACAGATAAACATGACTCACTCTAGGAGTATACCCTATTATGTGGAATATTGTAAGGGATCTTGATATACAGCATTTGTGAGGATTTTGTCCAATTAATAAATGCACAGCTGGCCTAAAAGATTTAAGAGTTTTCTTTTGGAAAACTTTGAATATGTGTATTTGTGTTAGCTTAGTCTTTCCTTTTGCAAGACTCAATTGCTAGTTTCTTCATGCTGTTGACAATTTTGTTAAAATTGATGTCCAAGGTTGTTGTGTTTTGGGCTTTTTTTTGTTTTCTCCAAATTACAGGTAAAAATGTATTTAGTCATTTCTCTGCATAATCAAGGTCAAGACCCTCTGTACTTGGTGTGACTGTTCAGCAGCATTCCTTTTTTGGAGGTACTTTTGTGTACTTTCAAACCAAATTGAATCTCTTCCCTTTTCAATTCTTAGCACTGCTGTCTTTTCCAGTGTTTTTGGCTAGATCCCTGGACAGCTGTCAGTCTGTAATATTTTAATCAAGCAACTTGCCTAATATATATGTTAGGTGTTGTTGCATCTTAATTTATTTCTTCTTATAGCATAATATAGTTTTACTGAGACTGTTTATTTTCCAAAGAAGGAAATGTAATTAAACTTCAGAAATCCTAGACATCCTTTTTATGTAATGTCTAGACTTTTCTGAAATCATATTGCCTGACAGTATTTTAAAATTGAGTATTTTAAAATAAACATGAGGTAGCTGTAAAAAAATATAGAAAGTAAAGAACAAAATGATCATTTACAGTCATCTGTGCTTACAAAATTTTTTAAAAGCCAATGTTTTCTTATTGCAAGCTGTAACTTCTATACACTGTTGTGTCTTAACAATATAGTCTAGTGACTCAAAACTGCCCTAAAAGTAAATTCAAAAACTGACCCATAATGAAAGAAAGGTTCAATATTTAATATTCTTAGTCAGTACTCTCATCAAAGCATGCATGAAATATGTGAGTTTTTAAGTCAGGAGAAAGGACGTCAAAATATAATGGAATAATTAGGGCACAGGAAACAAAGAGAAAGTTAACTGTCTCCTGTGTGCTTTAGAGAAATGTCTTTCCATTCCATGCACCTCAGGGGAATCATAGTACAGTTGGTTGACTAATGTAAAGTGAATATTTGGTCTTGTTTGTTAGATAAATAGGGAAGATTTTTATTTCAGAAAACTCACATAGGTATCCTTCATTAGAATAACATTATTTGTGAGCTCATGAAAGTTATAGAGAGAAGCACAACCAAAACTAAACATGATAATGATTTTCTTCCTGAAAACTGTGATAGGATCCTCTTCCTTTGAAGAGGATTCTTGATTCCTTCAATGAAACAGTAATTATGAATGGTAGCTATGAATGACCTGTATGTCTTATTTGAGGTATACCCTCAGAAGAGAGAATTAGAGTTCCTTCATACTGTTCATATGTTTTTTAGATTTTTTTCCCCATAGTATCTAATAACTTAGCAAATATTTAAATGTTTATTTTTTACTACACCTTTGCATGATTAGATTATTCACTTGCCTCAAACTTACAGCTGGGAATTGAAGCAGCAAAAAGCCCTAAGTTCAAATTGCCAAATAGATGGTATATATTTCATGTCTAACATTGATCACAGTCCCTGTTTTCCCACGAGTGTTTTGGAGTGACACAGCATCCCACTCAGGAGATAGCTCATCCTTGGTTTGAGTTGTAACAGTGAGTTCTTAGCACACCTACAAACCTGTGCTTGAGAGTGAAATCAGAATCTGGGGCAGAAAATTGTGGAAGCCCACTTGACATTCAGCCATTAATGTTTTGGTGTGAGCAGTTTGCCAATATTGCTTGGAAACTGCATCCTAATGGCAGGTTTACCCTCTGATGGCCAGCCTTTTGTCCATGGACAGTTTTTTATGTCCTACTTTTATATGATGCACTTCCTTGCCTCTCTGGCAGGTGAGCTGGAGGTTCTGTAAGAAATTATCTCATTTTCTACATAGATTTTATTCACTGCTATCTGGGTTTGTGCCATGAGTACCTAGCAGCCTAGAAAGGAATGCTGGTATCAATTCTGCCTACGTGAATTATCATAATGAATCTGGAAAAGCATTCATGCTTCTGTGTTTATAAATCACTGTGCAGAATGAATCCACAGCTCAAACTGGAAGTTCAGGCAGTATCAATAAATATTAATGATTTGGAAAATTGGATGGATTTGTCCATGCCCACGATGAACTATTACTCTTGTAAAACATGAATGTGGAATCAAAGTATTTCTCCCTTAAACTTCACACACATTTGTATGTAAGAAATCCTGAATTTTCAGAGTCTCTGGTTTCTCTGGAAAGGACCATCTACAAGTGAAATCAAGTAAAAAAAAAGGCGGGGGGTGGTGAATTTAGGTACTAGGTACTGGAGTTTCCCTGCTTTATGTTTAGCTCTTTGTCTTAGCAGAAATGTGGATGGTTTTGAACAAAACTACTGTGTATTTAACTAACCAGGGGACTTCCTAATGTTCTCTGCCTTGATCTCAGAACTAGCATTAGCTGAAATATCTTTATCTGATGTATGCCTCCTGAATGCTCTGAGTTTCCACTGAAGTTTCCAGGGACACATTTCACACACAGCTTTGGGCAAGGTTCTGTAAATACATGCTTGAATAAATGCCTGCATATATAGGACAGGGTATTGTATCTGTGGATATAGACTTGGAGAAGGGTAAGAAACTCTCCTCACAGTTCTCAGCCCTGTGTTCCTTGTCAGTGGGAACAGCCCTCAGGATAGCTCAGGCTCTCCTAGTCCTGTCTTTTGTCTTGCTTTCTGTCCATTTCAAGTTGTCTTTCTTTGAATTTGGCTTGTTCAGCAGTTAGATAGAGCCTATCTTCTGCAAATACCACTGGTATCTCTGTGTTGCCTGTCTCTTTGCTCTTGTTATATTTTCTTGAAATGTTCTTACTTGGAATTTTTTTTTTTTAAGATTTCTTTTTGATCTCTGTATCTTTATCCCATTTAGGCTGTCTGTATGCTTTTTTTTCCTGTTTGGAGAAGTGTGAGCTTCTATTTCTCCAAAAGGAACTTACTGTGTTTGAGTAGGTGATTGTTAACTCAGACCCAGCCTCCTGTTAATTTGATCTGATGTGATATATCCCATCTCAGCTGAGGTTAATCACACTGTTTCCTGTGGTTATTATTAACCACAGAGAAATGTTGACCAATTTTTGAATTATTGTCTTTTTGTAGGAGTTCATGCTAATGATATCTCTTGCCTTGATTTAGTGCACATCTATTATACAGTATATTTAATGAGTGCTCATTTTCAGTAAAATGTTCTAAAATCTTGTGAAGAATATCACATGAATTGTAGGGAGAAATCTACTTGGTGAAACTTTCCACACAGGTAGTTTGTCTTTGAAGGTAAAGGCAGTTATTTTAAAGGATTGTGTGAATATTCTACTTTAGACTTTGTACACCAATATTTCATTGATATTACCCCTCCACTGTAGAATTATGCCATGATGTAGTAGATAACATATTATGAAGCAGGTAACATTTTTGCTGAGATACACTATGTATATTCAATAGATTAAATTTCATTTTGTATTAAACATCCTGTCCTTCTGGGAGCTTCTCTTCACAGCTGGGACATTCTACACTTTTTTGCAATTTTTCTTTCCCCCAGTATTTTGCAGAAAGCAGGGAAATTGGTGTTATAAAAGGTGTGACACAAAAAGAAGCAGGTGGGAGCATTAGTGGCTGTCTGAAAATTACGCTTTACAATAAAGCCACCTGCAGTGCTTAGGCACTACCCCTTTAGTGTTCTGTAAAATGATCACATTGCTTAATAGGCTCAATTCAATAATTGCTTTTCCTCTTTTTTAAGCATCCCTTTTTTGCAGTGTTTACCCATAAAAGTGCATAAAGTACAGTATGAAAAACAACTGCATGCAGCATTTTTAGTGCTCGTTAAATCCATTTTGCATGTGTATGGCTTTTGAAATAATTCTTTTCCTTGCTCTCAGGTGGAAACACATGCTAAAATAAAAAAGACCTGTGGGATAGAATAATAGATAAAATTGAAATACAGAGCAGATAATTCTAAGTACTAGACTGCAAATTGAAACACGAGAAAGAAGTTTTGGGAAAGGATCTGACATTTGGCCTTTTACATACTTGGATTCTGTAGACAAGTGTTTAGCTACAGTTAAACATAAAATTATAGAGTTTTTTATCAACCACTAGCAGTAGAACACAAAAATGCACATTAGTATAACTCTTTCAGTGTAAGTCATGCTGGTTATACTGACTGTGTTTCACAATTCTGGAATTTGTGTAGCAGATGCTATGTGGAACCACCTAATGTCACAGGGAGCACCTGCTCATTGAATATCTACGTTTTTACCCCACATTTACAATAGCAGAATACCTTGAGAACATGTATGTGGTGTAAGCTAGCAGGATAAAGCACCATCCTTCTAGAGGAGCTTAACACTGCTCTTTGATGAGCAGAATCTCAGAAAAAATGGAGATAACAAGATGAAAGTGTTTGTGGTTCCGACAGGCATGACAGTAAACAGGTAAGAGAAGCAATAGATTGGGTTAATTTATTATTAGAGTAGCAAATTATTCATTGTTTGGCTGAGCTAGTCTTTGCATTGCAAGGAAGATCTTGGAGATTTCTCAGACCTGAGTTTTGGCTGGTTAAAAATTTCCATATTACTGTTCTAAGCACCATTTCCAAAACTTATTTAATTATTACTATTTAAGAGCTGAGGAAAGACGGAGTCGAAATTTGTAGTCTTGCACAGGAAATGCTGCTCCAGAGTATTTTCCTCCAGGGGCTGCAGGACAACCCCTGCTCCAGTACCTGGATCACCTCTTCCCATTGTGTTGGTTTAGTCCTGCTTAGGAACAGTGGATTGGTCACTTTTAAGATGGAATTGTAAAGTTTTACCAAGGGTTAAGAAGTGCTGGGGGGAGGGACTGTGAGACCCTGTGGTAGGAGGGAGGTAAGTGGGAGTCAGATCAGTATTTCTACTTACTATTGCTTTTTGATTATGATATTTTGTTGGATTTGTTTATTTGTGGGGGGTTTTGTTTGTTTTTTGTTTTGTTTTTACTTTCTATTGCCCTCAAATATTCCTAACCTACCTTTCTACCTTGTATACACAATTTCTAGAATCTTCCAAAGGGTGGCACAGACTGAGGGAGCTCTCAGCACCATTTTCATTCAGCTCATTCTTTAAAAAGTATTTATTTGCTGTTTGCACCTAGAGGCAAAAAATAAAGTCTGGGCAATTATATGGTAATCAACATCAAAAAGGGGAACTACATAATTATAAAGAATCTTGTTAAAAAGGAGTTATAAGGGGCAGCTAAGAGAATTAAATCTTTCCAGGCAGCCTGAGGACTATGTTAGAAAAATAAAAAAAGAGTTTCGAACCACAGGGTCAATACATATCACCTAGCAGAATCCCTTGAGAAGAAGAAGTTGGTGAGGCTAAACAGAAGAGAAATCAAAGTAATAATAAGGGCAAAAGCTATAATTTGAAAAGCTGAAATTGTTTTCCAAAGGAAAGTGAAGATTCTTAGATCTTGGCAGATTAAATACAAAAATTCAGTAAGCCAAACCACCAAAAAAAACAGGAATACTAAAGAAATAGCTAGAAAAGAAACTTCAAAGTAAAAGTTGGAGTTTTTAAAATTAAATAATTGAAAGTTTCTCAGTACATTTTGAACTGAGAATCAAGGTTTACAGAGAAGCCAGATGGATTTGCTACATCCATGTTTTCTGTGGCAGAGGAAACTGGGTACATTAAAGACTGATTCCCCATTTTCTCAGGTGCTCACCAGCAAGATTTAAATGGGCTGTGGAGGTGGTTATGGAACAAACAGGCAGAATGAGCAGTAGGAAGTCAGCAGGACCAGAAGGTTTTACCCCAGCGTTCGAAGGGAATTCAAGGATGAGATTGATGAATTATGAACTGTGACTGGAAACTTAATGCTTAACACCACCTGGCTAGGTCAGGACAACAGGGCTTCAGGAGAGATCCCAGAATCTGTAGAACTGACATCATCTCAAATACTAAAATTTATAAAAAGGACTAGAATTAGCAGACATCTGAATTTAAAAAACATAAAAAATAAAACAAACAAAAAATGGGGTCTTAATTCCTTTTGCAGAGGGAAAAGTCCATTTTATAAACATTTTTTAAACAATTCTTGAAGAACCCATAAGATTCACCTTGTGGCGGCCTATTTGGTATAGAAGGGAAACATTGCAGATCTTTCCAAAATTGTAAATGGTACGGAGGTAGTTGATAAGGACTGCTAGTTCATTCTCTCTACAAATAGCAATGTTTAAGTGTAAGTCAAACTAATAAGAACCAGCTTTGTTGCAAGCAAGGACATAATTTTTCATAAAATGACTGGTAAACTTTGGGAATTTGTTGTCGATGGATATGACAGATGGTGAAAATTTACAGTAATTCAAGGGAAAACTGCCTAAGTTCATGAAAAGGCAAGTCCTTAAGGTTTACAGAGTATTTTTAAACTGTGCTTGGTATCAGAAATGCCTGAGATCTGTGCTTGGCCTGTTCCCTAGACATCTGCTTATCCCTGGTGTTGGAGGTAAGGGGCTGGGCTAGCTGAACTTTTTGTCTGACTCAGTACAGCTGCTCCTTCTCTGCTAAGCACTGAACATAGGCTGTTGTGGCTTGCTGGGACTAGATGCTAATGGAGCTGGAGCCCATGGAGAGCTTGAGGATATCTCCTTTACAGTGCTAAAATTATTACCATGAAGGTACTAATGAATAATTTTCTGTGTGAGAGAAGTTTGTGTGAACTAAAGCACTCCCCTCTGTCTGGAGATAATAACACATTTGGGAAAAGAAAACAAACTTCTCTAAGTAAATAATGTTTGTCTCTTTTTCCCTTTATTGTATTACCATTTCAGAAGTTATTTTTAAATGCAAAAGAAATTGACACAAACCATGATATAGAACTTAGCTCTGAAATACAAATACTCGTGAGTTCACAGTGTATTATTGTTAGGGTATTGTTATATTGTCTTGAAAGCATAAAACATTTTATTATTCATTATGGTTCAATACAATGTGCTTCAACATCAGGTTTTTTTGACAATGGTGAAAAAATAACTGAGGTACAAAAATTTTATGGTATTTTTTCATTCCTGTGGTGCTCCTATAAACTGTTGCATATAGCAACAAATATTTACTTGCGGAGAGGACATAATTCAACAGAAGATCTTAGAAATGTCATTGCTGTGGCTAGTTATTAATGGTTTCTTATCTGGTGAAAAGAAGATAGTTTGCTTCATCTCCCAGACTCCATGATGTTCTTACATTCATTGAAAGTCAAGAAGTGCATACCTTGGTTAATGAGGGTTGGTTCTGAAGTCCTTGCTTGTCATCCAGGATGCAGCACTGGTGCTTTTATCAGCTCTCTGGGTGTTGTCACTGCACCTCAAGTGCAGGAAGGAATTTTAGTTTAATGAGGCTTCTCTTTGACTGTGTCTTACATCAACAGCAAATGATTTCAAACAAGTAGTATTTGGACAAGCAAATAACTGTGAATGAGATTTTCAACTGTTTACTTAATGGAAAAAGCGGAAATGAATCAGCCACTCTTCATTTTCCTCTTTGATTCTCATGCCAGCAAGCATTTGACCTTAACTCAGAAAACGCAGCTGGTGTTTCTTAGATGGGATTTCTCAGCTTATTGTAATAACAGAGACAAAGTTTCTTGTGAATGTTGGGACACAGTGAAGGCAAATTCAAAACAGTGCAAATTAGGCATGTGAACATCCATCAGTGTGGCAGCCTGGAATATCTAAGCAGTTGAAAATCAGGATTTGTCAAAGGGAGAAAAAACCCTCATAATAATATTTGCTCGTTAATTCCATTATATACCCTTCATACCTCAGCTGGAATTGAGGATATGACAACAGACATAATGAAAAAGGACCTGAAAATGTGGTGTGACAGCAGTTACTGCCTGCTTCTTGTTTTTTGTAGTCCCAGCCATTATCTCTATGTGGCACTTCAGCATAACTATGTAAACCAGGCTATCTTAAAAAAATGTACCTTAATCCTGTAACATGAAAATGCAAAGCATTTAAAATCAGTGGTGCTGAAGCTCTTTCTGCTATTTTTTTTTTCTTTTATTTCTGATAAATCACTGTTTTCCTCAGTGCTTGCTCCCCTGGCAGGGGATGCAGCATGCTTGTAAACTGCTGTGAGTAGACACGGTGTTAGAAACAGCTCTGAAGATGTGCCAGATGAGAAGGTGTTATTTTCCTCTGTTCTATGACATGCATAGTAACTAAGGTGTGCACATCCTATCATTATGCTTTGCTGCAGCATTCCTATCCCCAGCAGTACTTCATTAACATTAAGAACATAGTTCCTGGTTAATCCCAGTAATTTTCAGCAGCCATTCTGATGCATCCACTTGAGCACCATATTATCTTAATACTGCTGACATTTGCATGTCTTTGAAATACATTTTTTCCAGATACTGTCCATTTAATCCATGGCAGTTTCCATCATCCTTTGTTCTTATAGACATGCTGTACTTGCAACTGATGAAAAAGAATAATCTAGTAATTCTTCAATAGCTCTAAAAGGTTAAGAAGGAATCAACAAGGTGTAAACAGCAGCATAGAAAGCCCAAAGATTTAGCTGTTTCAATACTGACTGCATAATTAGAAACATATAGAGTTAGAATTATAGTGAAACCAGGCTATTGAGATTTCAATATTTAATCAACAATTTTTCATGTGAATAAAATTGTTACATGCCATTTATCATTTTGGCTGTAGTCTGACAGGAAAGAAAAAGCCTTTAGGAACAGCGGTAAAATATTTAAGGAAGGTTTGACAATTATTCTTTAATATTCACTTATCTGTTTATAGTTTCTCCTCTCTTCCCTTCCCTGCTCTTATCTGAGAGTGTAGGTCTTAGTTTCTGAGACTGAAAGGGATTTGTCTTTGTAATTTGCACATCAATATATGGCACCAATCCCAGGCAGAACAGGGGAAGGGCGTATATTATCGATGTGCTCTAGTGCTGATCCAAAGTACTTTCAGCTCCAGAATTTTAAAGAAGCTTTCAAGGCATCATTGTTTCTCTGTGAGTGGACCTCACTTCTTTCCCTGTGTGAGATTGCCTGGCCATCAGTTTGGAACTTGGCTCTGCTGGATTTCCATTCTCTGGATGAGGGGGCAGCTTCACAGTTCTTCTTCTGCTGCCTTCCCCTACTGCAGCAATAAAGGAGATTCACCTTCTAGAGGACTCTATCCCCTTGCTTTCTTGCACAGTCTCCTGAAAACAAGGCTGTCACTTTTCTTTAATTACTGATATGTCATTAGGTGTGTCTTATCCATTGCCTGTGAGAGCTGCTGAAGGACTGCATGGCAGATAATGCATTGTGCATCCCCGTGAACAGGTGCAGCACTGTGCAGTATGCCCCTCTCAGCCTTCAGCACAACAATTCTGATACAAAACCAGCATCCTTGCTGCTTTATAGGAATTGGAAAACACCTTATCTAATCTGTGGCCGAGTGCAGGCCAACCTGCAGACGTTTCCTGTGAAGTGTTGCCTACTGCTTTGTCCTTGAGCTATTGCCAGTTAGCTCACAGTGGCCATCACTTCTGAAAGGCCTCTGCTCCCCAGCAAGTGAGGCAGGATTTATGACATAAGATTGTTTAATGTGGTTTGGGTTTTTTGCTTGCTTGGTTTTTGCTTTTGTTTTTGGGTGTTTATTTTATTTTTTATTTTTTCTCTTTCCTGCTGCTGTACTGGCTTGCACCTCTCCTCCTGCCTTTTTTAGCCTCAGGAATCTTTTTGAAAGACATGTTATACTTCTGTGGAGGACTTTTTTTTTTCCTGGTTAAAGTTTAAAAAGAATATAAATTATTTATAAACTGGTGACATAAAATGAACAGTATAGCCATACATACCATTGTTTTTTAAAGACAAGGTTTTAAAGCAGACTTCTTATTAAAGCTCTCTGCAAACTGTGGAGGTTATAGTGTTTCCTCTGAACTTAAGATGTTTTGAGCCTCAAACTTTAAAATACATATTAGAAAAAGTGTGGTTATTAGCTGCCTACTGAAAGTGTTCCAGAATACTTGCCATTTTGATTTGAACTGCTAAAAGTGCATTGAAATGCCCAGTATTTTTCAGATTTATTGTGGGAAAAAAAATAAAATTAATAAAAGAAAAAAGTCAGTGCCTATTCCCTGACCTGATGTTGCATTTAAAAAAGGATTACCCATCTTCTTTATGGTATACATAAGTTTAACAGTATTCTTCAGTTTTGTTTCCTCCTAAGTAGTGGCCTGGCCTTGAAAATCTGGAAATATGGCAACCTCTTCCTCCTCCATTTTTTGCTTCTGGATTTATAAGTAATGGGAGGCATAAATTAATTAGTTTAGCGAATTTTCCCTTTGATGGATACAACTGCTTGCCTGGTGCAGGAATGTCTGGAGAAGTAATAAAAGAGCAGAAATGCCCGATTTGTTGTTTGGGAAGTTGGTCAGATCAAAGAAATAAAACAAAAAATAAAAATGGAGGGGGGATGAAAAGAGGCACCAGAAGTTTGACATCAGCTGTAGTGCATGACAAATGTGGGAGAGATTTGTGTGAAATAGCAGAAGGACAGGTTATAGGTTATCGGATGGCAACTCCTTCCTGTGGCATCTCCCTCACAAACTTTTGTTTGGTTTGCTTTTGTTGCTGGTTTTTTTTTTTTCTTTTAGACAATCTTTTTGTCCATTCTAGCCTCCCTGCTGCTTGCAATAGTAAAATACAAGGGATATTTCTGGTGCAATTCACCGATAAGTTGTCTTCTGATTTCACATAAGTTCTCTTGTTGATCTGTCTCATGGCTATGAGAGAGCCATTCCCCAAAATGTTATTCACAGCAGGGTTTTTATACTTCTCTGAGAAGATTGTGAATAATACTGGAATTAGGTAAGAAGCTACACATATATATGTGGATTAGGCACTTTTCAGAATATTGATCTGATATTGCCTTGCCTTCTTGAAAATGACTAACAAAGGAAATGGAGGTTTCTTTGGAGAGGGGTGGGGAGGGAGTACATGACATGCACAAAGGGAAAAACTAGAGTTAAGTAGCTTCAAAGAAGTTACAATTATAATGGCTTGATGATCAGTTGGGAAAATCTCTCCAGACAGGGAGCAGCAGCATTGCACAGTTGTGTTAAAGGTGGAAAGCCTTATGTCAAAGAGTGCCCTGGACTCTAAGGGTACTAAAGGATAAAAGGAAATGGATTATCAGCCTGATGAGAAGAAACAAAAAAGAAATAGAATTAATGCAGAAGCAGAACAGTCAACTTCCCACAGGCAAAGGTTTTAGACCTAAAAGGAACCTTGATACCAATTGTGAGGAAATATTTGAGTGTAGATAGAAGGAAATATGAATATAAAAAATTACTCTTTTACCCTCTAACATGATAGACTTTGTGTCTTTGGGTAGAAGAATAAATATCTTTGCTTTGAAAAGATTCGTGATGCACTTTAATCAGTTGCTGTCACAGTCTGCTGAGGGATAAGGGCTTTTAGCTGCAAATTTAGCCTGTCATATCAGCATGGTTAGCACCTGTAATCCAGCAAGGGTGAGAGGCCTGCCTGATTTATCCAAAGCAAGATCCAGGCAGGGAGGTCTGTCACCTAAGTAAAGTTGTGATGAACAAAGCAAAGGCTTTCTCTATCTTGGACAAAAGGTAAGGAATGAAGAGCATTTGGGCTTTACTTGGTTTGGTTTCTTTGTTTGACTGTTTACTTTTCTCTTCTTCTATATTTTTCTTTTTTTTTCTATTTTTTACTGTTCTCTTTTTTCCCTATAAATGATGAATATTAGCCCCATTTGGGATTTGTTTACCTTTTTATGTTTATTGTTTAAGCACCTTTTTCACATAATACAATGCAGCTGTCTTCAATGCTGCTTGTTGTTCCTGTTGTCTTTATAGATGTAAATTTCTGTCAGATTTTTATGATGAAAGTTGAAATCTGTATTTCGTTGACACCTCATTTTTTTAACACATTTTGGTAATTAAATTCTTGACCATTTAGAAAGCATTAGTATAGGACATTATAAATATTTTAGGCTACATTATGCCTGCTGAGAATGCTTAAAAGAGAAATGCTTAAAAGAGAAGAAAATATAAAAATGGTCAATTCAGATGTTCAAAGCTTCTTTCTGAAAAAAAAAAAGGAACTTTATGAAAGGTACTTTGGATATTCTTTACTAATTCTACTGCTGAGAAAAACACTTTGTGAAGGTTACTCAGGTTTTGCAGAACTAGAAAATCACAGAGAGTTCATATCTCATAAAATAAAATCCATCTATCCAAGCCTTTTATGAAAGGCTAGAGACTGTGGATATTGATGTTTTTGATAGATGTAATGCTCCAAACCAGCTCATCCCAATATGACTCCTCAGACTGAGACTTTATATAAACAAGAGGTTCCCCCAGGGTTTAGACTTTCAAGTGGGTGATTAACTGACAAAGCTAAAAAATCCAATTTCTTGATACAAAAGAACTATAAGTTTCAAGTTAATGAAGCAATCATTCCCTTAGATGACTTTTAATACTGCACCAGGTTTTCAACAAGAAACACTCTGATAAATCTTGTGATACCTCTTCCACTACTCATTTGAGCATATGCACTAGATTTTGTTTTTTATGGACTTCAGTGAATACAAGTGTACCCCTGTTTGGAGAACTAAAAGATATTGTTGGAGAGGGCCCTACTCAAAAATATGAATTTATTTTTATCTTGTTAGTGTTCCTCAAATTCTTATTCTTCGTTTTATCTTTATTTTTACCCACATTGGCTATAAAATTTTGACAGGATGCCTACATACCCAGTTGGATGAGAATATCCCTGGTGAGACTGGACATGTAAAAAGATGGCTTTGGGTTTGTTGGTGTTTGAGTTGGTCAGGGTTCTTTTTTGTTTGGTTTTCTTTGAGTGTGATCTTACGGAAATGAAAAGGTTATTCTGTGCTATTATAATGGGTCAGTAAGTTGTCTAAGTGTTGTTTATTAAGGACTCAGTGAAGAACACTTTGTACATGACCTTTCTGTGCACAAAAATTAGAAAAGGGCAACAAAAACATATAGAGCCAAGATGTTTCAAGTGAAAATGGATTGCATTGCCTAAATTCACTTTGTTCAAAAAGGTAACATATAGATTATATGCATAGATATAAAACATATAAATTCATGTATAATTTTTAAATGGAGGGTGAGTTAACTGTTATAGTTATACATGAAGATATCACTAGAGAGGAGGATTATAAGAAAGCACTCAAACATCACTATCCTTGGGTTAAGGGTAGGAAAAGGGACAGAAAATTGCCAATCTTGTCTTTAAATACTCCTGTGTAATTTCAAAGGCCTCAGCTAAAAAAAAAATGCAGACACATATAATTGTTGAATTTCATTTTACATAAACACTTCTTGAAAAGGTAAGGCAGTGCCTAGGTATTCTTTTCTAATCAAGAGTGTGGTTTTAAATTATTTTTTTCCAACATATTTCAAATTGGGCCTACCTTTCTCTCTGATTTGTTTTGAAAGTAAATGTTTTCTACTCTCAAGGCCAGAAAATAGTTTTGCTGTGTTTACCATTTCTTTGTTCGGTTACTTGTAAGAAAAGTACCACAATATAAAACATGGATCATTGTGGAACTTCATACCAGCTTTTTTATACCTTGATTTCAATCCTATTTCATTCTGCTGGAAAAGAATACCAAATTTTGTTGGTTCTGTGTCAGGTTTTGAGGCCAACATGAAGGCAGTTAACAAACTCAGATTTCTGTACTAAAAACCAGTTTCTTTTTCTAAGGCTTTCACTGAATGCACAAATGGAAGGTATTGTTTGTACAAACATCCCTGTTTGTTCCAGTTCAAATAAGAATTGATAGTGTTGTGGCAAGTCATTAGTATTTTAAAAAAGCTTACGTTCTGTATTGTTAGGGATGTATGCAATAGAGAAAAATCTGCAATATTAGGAGTGTATATGTTTGCCAGGTGTTTTAGCATGTCAAACCTAAGTATCCCTTTCAAAATTTTGGCTAGGAGTAGAAACTCTGTCTGGTTCTTCAGATGTAGGCAGGTTTCAATAGGATAAACTGTGGGGAAATCACACTTATCTGTGCCTTGTGACAGAGAAGGAAAGCTGTTTCAGGGTTTCAGCTTTGGACAATGAAGGTACTAAGGCAATTATGAAAGAATACCCAATGTGCTCTAAAGTTAAGATTCCTTTCCCCTTTTTTTGTGTAGTTTTTTTCCCAGCTGATAATCTCAGAATGTATCAAATTCTAACAGAGAAAAAAAGGGGAAAGACAAGCCTGCTAAGTTTCTAGGCTCTCCTAAGTTACAACAAGGTTATAACAGGAAGGAGTGCTACTTACCATGTCCTGCAATATTCATTGCCACTTCTAGGAGATCAGTGAAAGACAGATAAAAGTAAATACCATTTTGCATGGCAGGTTGGGAACTTCCAGAATTAGTTGCTACAAGAGGTATAGTTGGTGGGCATCATAAGCAGATTCTACAAGATACTAGAGACATTCATAGGCACAGGTCTAAATAATAAGTGGATGCAAAATAGAGCAAAATATGTGGCCTGCAGCACCCCTGACAGGATGATTGCTGTTGTTGGCAGAGTGCAGGAGATATGGACAGCACAAAATGGATGTACTCCCATGCCTCCCTCAAATAACCATCCTGCTGCTGCTGACCACGGCAGCGTGATGGCCTGGGTGCATGAGAATGTCTCATGTTCTTAGCTCACTTCTGCCTAACCAGTGATTTGTGTAGACCAAGTGTCTCAAAGCTTCCCAGCAGTGCAGGCAGAATTTAATTCCCTGGCTGTGACAGAATTGCTGCTTTAGGCAGTGCTGAGGTGGAGGGAGAGCTGTGCCCGGCCACCAGGATGTGCTGGCTCTGGGCCTGCTGCCCAGGAATCGCTCTGCTGCTGCCAAAATACAGCACAGGGTGGCTGAATATTCACTCTGGATTAGCAGCTTCCCCAACACCCAGAGAATGCAGATCTGCCTCTCTCTAAGCCCTGGCTTTTCTGCCACACATCATTTTGCAACCACAGCTAAGTGCTCTATATAAGACTAGAGTTGGTGTATTATAATGTGACAGAGCGCCCTGAATAATTTATATCTATGCCTCCATTTCATACTTATTTGTTATCCTATAGGTTTTCCCCTAGGATATGCCATCTAGTTTCAATTTAAAACCTAAGTTCCATAAATTACAGCTGCACAGAAGTTGCTTTAACACACCATTTATGCAGGTAATGGTGCACATTGGAGCAGAAGTGTTTCAGAGTCCCCACTCCTGGGATTGCAGAGCCACAGTAAGCTGGTAAATGGGAAACAATGCAGAGTTGGCCGGAAAATTGAACAAATCCACCTTAAAATATCACAGCAAATCACACCTTAATGCTGGGAGCTCTGCAGGGCAATGTTTCTACACCAGCATGGGCATCTGGATTCCCTGCTTGCATTAAACAGAAAGACAGTGTGTACATTGTGCACCACGTGTGTGTGGATACCCCTTCATAAAAATGAGCTTAGGAAGAGGATTAAGACATATTTATGGTAAGGCATAAATAAGGCCCATCACACTATCAGCTCTTAATCCTTGCTTTCATTTCTGAGCATATGATTTTCTGGAAAAAATCAAAACTCTGGAGTATAGCCAGTCTAAGTACTAAGTATGACAACACTTTAACAAGGTGTCATCCAAAATATTACTAAAATCTGTGTAAATTTATTATATTTCAGAATAAATATTTTTCTTTAAAGACTACTTTGAATTTTATAGAAGTGCATTTCAGAAAAATTCTCTCAGTTTACATGAGTTGCCTAACTCAAAATCATGTCATTACAGCCATTAGAATTATTTTTCTTTTTATGAGGCCACACTTTGGCAAAACGTTTCTCCTTAAGTATTTAGGTTTAATTCTTTTTCTTAGCACTTATTATATATAATAGGCCTTAAACACCTGCTTCAAATTAGTGAAATTAGGTGTTTCTGGAGTGCTACTAGTGACTAACCTGGCAACTGCTAATTTAATAACAGTGTATTATATTTTGGTTTATTACTGAGTCACACAACTGGCATGTTTGTATAGAGATTGATATGTGGCTTGTGCTGCACAAAGCTACAAGCAAGGTAGCACTGAATCCCCAGGCTGTGAATATCCTGCTGAAGTGACTGGTGTACAAGGGCCTGAGATGCTCTGTCTGCTCCTTACATAGACAAGATTCGGTAAACCAACCTTTCATTCCCAGTTACAGCCCTGTCTTCTTGGTGATTTCCCTCATGTAAATTTGGAAATATGCCTTGTTACATGCAAGTAAAGGCTGTGTGCTAGTAATAAATACATCCTGCAGTCTGCTAGGCAGATCTCATGGGCTGTGGAGCTTCTTGAGAGTCTCTAGGAAGGAGTTAGGTATGCCTGGCCTGAGGGAAGGTACTGCCCTTCTTTGTGGTGCCCTTACCTTGCCTGGGGGGTTACCACCACCAGGGCTTTGCCTTTGGCCTGTTTGATGTGAGTGCATCAGGCAAAAGAGGAAAGGTTTCACAGGAGGAAAAATCCAGGATTTCAAGTTAAATCTTACATTGCTTGTGATGTGAAACAAGGAATTATTTAAGGGAAGGATGAAGAAAAGGTGGGAAAAGGGATGGGCTGTGACACAATGCAGCAAGAGAAACAAGTTTAGGTTGTGTGTAACATGTGCTACTTTGGGACTGATACACCTGGTTCGGGAAAAATACTCAGTGCATTCAGGTTCACTCGTGGATATGAATGGCCTAAGCAATTTAAGAATCCATTTTCAAACCACTTACACCCACATCATCCTATTTGCACTTTACCTTGCCAAGCACCTGTGGGCCCTGAAACCTCACAAGAACTATTTTTTTGATTTAGGAAAGATCTTACCCTTTTGCAGTACCATTCTGCTTCCTTTTTTATTTATCTTCTTTCTTATTTCTCTGCTTGTTCTTTAACTTTCTTTAGCAGTCCAAATCTAGGATGGTAACGTTGTAACAGTGTCAGTTCCTTAGATCCAGTAATTCAAATATTCTTGGGGTGGAAGGTGACTATTTATAAGTTGCTGATGGTATTATTTCTGATGTACATGTTGAATGTATGTGTTTCATGTGTCTAAATAAATGCCACACTTTGATCCAACAGGCCAGAACCAGTACTGTGGACAAAGGATGGTGGAGAACTACCAGATCCAGAGAGAATGGTTGTCAATGGCAGAGTTCTAAGCATCAGCTTCCTAAACAAAACAGACAATGGCACATATCGATGTGAAGCAAAAAATCCCATTGGCCGGAACAGCACAGAATATGTCCTGATAGTACATGGTGAGTGTGCTCTCCTTGGTGCATTCCATGCATATTTAACATTTCCAGCTGATACAATCAGGTTCTTATGGTCATGATGGAAAGAATAGCAGGAAAATGTGGATGTATAATTGCACTTTTATTGATGCTATGATCTAGCTGTGGGGAGCTTGTTGTCTTTCTTTTATGACATGCCTCTCTTCTTACAGTTTAAACAAAATGTATTCACTTCTGCTGTGAACTTTTTGCTAAGTAAGCACCTGTGAAAGTGTTTTGCAGTTTGTGGGTACTGTTTCATAAATACTTGCCTCAGGCCCAGCTCAGATAAAGCTGGTTACAAAAGGTTATATGAAGAGAAATAACAGACGGATGTGTGCTTGAGGTTTTCTGCTTAGCTTTTTTATAGACCAGCAAAGACAGGACATTGAATGCTTCACACAAGTTAGATCCTGCTTCTGAGAAAATTCAGCTCATACAAGTTAGCTGATATCACCTGGCCCATCATTACAGTCAGACCTCAAAAGTGTGTCATGTCCTAAATGCATTGTACTACTTCCAATAAAATGGAAGAATAACAAAGTTCACATTAAATTACAATTGATTTGGTTTTCTTTTTCCTGTAATAAACAATGTGTGTCTTGTGAAAAAAATGCCTTCCATGAAAAGATTCCATGATCATTAAATAGATTGATGTAACTCAGCTGTAGGGGAAACTATAATATAAAATTAGAATTTGCCTTTAATACAGCCTAGCAATTTGGATCTAGGAGCCTCAAAACATGGTATTCTCCTATCAGAGGTAGTTCCTGGAAGGTTGCCATTTCCATAATTTGAATTTTTATATTAGAGAATATAGAGGCAGAACCTTCACTTTAGTTCATGATGATACTTTTCCCCCTCTTTTTTTAATGCAATTTCTTATAACTGTGACAAAATAAAATGAAAAAATCTAGTGCAAATTTTAGTCTTTAAATAGACAAGAGAATTATGTAGATTTTATTTGCTCATTATGAACTCAGTTACAACAAGAATACATTTCCTTGGTGGTTGTAAGGTATCAGAAACATTTTTCACTACAGATTTACCTGCCTCTAGGTATTTGGCATAAAACTTCTAGTAAGTGCTGCTTTCAGTAATGAGATATTTATTGGCACTGTTGATGAAACATCATTTATCAAAAGAAACACTTAGGTTGCTTTTCATTTTTCTTAAAGTTCACCATTAGTTTATGTAGGATTAGTGACACAAATAAGGAGGAGATCTTTCCATGAGGAGCACAGAGCCTGTACTGCTGCGTGAGTATTTCTGTGTTAAAGACAAACATAAAAACTAAACCCTCTTACCTCTATTTACGTTGTCTGCTACAAGAAGAGGAAAAGAAAAATTGTCTTTTGCATCCCAGAGGCAGTGGTGTGGTGGTTGGCTGCAGGCACAAAGTGCTCTGCCTTGATGAGGTAACGGCTTCTGCACTTAGCATGTGTTGAAACTTCTGTCATTTGTGTTTTCTGCCCAATTTATTTATGTCATTATTTCTGAAAATATGGCCTTTTATAATGGGGGATCTTTTTCCATCAGGAGTGACTCTGCAATAGAACTGTATCAAAGAATATTTCATCGTTCCCAGTCTTGCACAGTGGTGTGTCCTCTGGTGATCTGATTATCTTGCATCAACTTCCTGGCAGTCTGTAAAATCATTCATTATCAGGGAGGCATTTTGTTATGTTTGGCAGCACATTAGGCATGTTACCAGGTTTAGCTTGCTCATTGCTGACCTTTTCTGTTATGAGTACCTGAGTTTTCCTAATTGCATTTCTGCAATTCCAGCACTGGAACTAGAGAAGGTAAATGTCAGATGGTTCCCAGCTTTCTGAAACAATCAGAGTCCTGTGACAGAGCATGAGATGATGTTTAGTACTTAACAACTTACTGGGGTTCAGAGTTGTAAGGTTAATTTTAAGTAAAAAGGAGACTGACACAATTATTTTATCAAATGTAGCACAATCCGTTGTATAGATAAATTTAAGCAGCCTTACCCCTTCTTTAGCTCATTACATTCATGAATGTCTCTAGTGAGCCATAATCCTCCTGAAATTGTACAATATTTTTTCTCTCTCTCTCTGGGGGCTAGAAAACCTACTTTTTTATCATTTTCTGAGATGCATCCTTCTATTTAATAGAGGATGTATTTTTTATCTTCCTAAATATATCTGGAAGCATCCTTTGATTTCTCATCCCTTCCCCTGTGCTTAACGTGTTGACGTAATTTTTTGTCCTACTCCTTTGTTAGAGCTCATTAATCATATGACTTCTTACCTTAAAATATCAGGTTTCTAAGACAAGGTACAAGCCAGATTTCCCACAGGAGCTTGTGTGAGGAAACAGGGGACATCAGTGGAAGGTATCCTCTGCAGAGGCAGGGAAGGGCAACATGATTCACAGCTTTCCTTTTCTTATATGTACTGTGATTTCCATACATTCTATTCCTTTTTTTTTCCACTTCAACAGATTTTTATCTCTTTCTGTGTGTTAATGGTGTAAGAGCTTCATCTGGTTTCTCTCTTTTTTTTTTGTCTCCCCCTGAGAAATCCTCCTTTCAGTGATACTCAATCTACTAATTCACTCGATTTTTTAAGTTATCTTCTTAACTCAGAGAAGGTATAGGCAGCTTTAGAGTAGAGAGAACATTGACCAAAAATAGAAAATATATTTTATCTTAATTAGATATTAGGTGTAAGCAAAGTATTTACACATATTAATTATACATACCAAGCAAAGAGTGTCTCATGCCTTTAACTGGACTGATCTAAACACAAAATTATATACAAGAGTAGTATTTTTTCCACTGTGAGTGGTGATGATGAGGTAATACTGTTTTGATGTTAACTGATGGCAGAGAAAATAAATATTGCTGTAAGCAGATGAATGAAAATCTGTCCAATAAAATTAGTATCTGACAACATAAAATTATTTTTAGATTTTTTTGTATAATTAAAGAAACCAGACTTCAGAGAAATTGAATCTATTTGAATAAGGTTAAAGGCTTGGGCATTAAATATGCTCATGCTGCTTTGCCGAATCAATGTGACTGCTAATTTCCTTTTTCTTAACATTTATTGTTAATAATAAATGTCAAAAAGTACTCTGTGAAGCAGGAAGGTGGGTACAAAGTCAGAGTTTATAGGCAGAAGCACAAAGGCAAGACATGTCGTTTGCTCAAGCATTTGTTTCATGCAGTAACAAAGGCAGAGGCTTTAATGCCTGTAGCTGTTGTCATTTCTGTATTCTAATTGGCAAACTTAGTGCTTTAGAAGTGCACATTCTGGCTGGATATATTACACCCTTTCTTTGGTAATGGGCCCCAGGCAATTTTCACTCTCTTCCAATTTATTAAGAATTTTTGTTTACATTTGTCCAAATACTAGTCATTAATCACCAGCAAACAGAGCAAACTGTCAAACTCGTGTTGCTCAACTCAAAAACATAGACTCTGCTTGCAGAGCTGCAGTAATAACTGCAGTGATTTGGCTGGAGTGGAGGAAGGAGGTGCTCCATCATAATCAACCTGAGGACACAGCTGCTGTGTTTGGAGGAGTAGTTCAGCACCTCTGGGTGCCACTGCCAAAGACTCAGTTCAGCACTGCCTTGGAGTGAGTGACAGAAGCCCACATCATTGAAACCTCCTTAGTGCAAACAGCAGCACTTGATCATTTACAGCCCTATTTGAAACAGAGCACCTTGATGAAATATCCTGATATGCCAATCTACAGCCAGGCATTAAATTAATTGAAATATTCAGAGCTATAATGTGTTGTGCAGCAATTATATGGAGGAGCAGTGTGGAAATGAATGTGGATCAGCAGCTGTAGATGGTCAAGGCAGTTCTTATTGTCCAAATTTTAACTAGGAAAGCATTTGAGCCGGCAGCTGAGGATCTCTGAGGAATAAAAAGTGGCATAACATATTCCTTTGTCTTCAGCCTCTCAATTTTATATTTTTTTCTTGGGCAAGCAATATTTTGCAAATAAAAGCAACTGAAAGAGCGAGTTACAACCTCATTAGATCTCCTACAATGTGTAAGACCAGAAGTCCCACTGCACCTTTCCTAACTACAGCATTAGTTATATTCCACCTGCTTGTCCAGTCCCATTTCAAAACATTTGTCATCTTAGCTTCCACAGTAACCTGTGGCAACAAGATTCTGAATTTAGTTATGTGCTTTGAGGGAAAAGTATCCTCTTTTGTTTGTTTAAGCCTGGTGCTTGATCTATTCACTTTCCAACCTTACAAGTTATTTGGCCTCTTTTGCTGTTTGTGCCGGAAGTTTGGATTTAAAATTATATTTGCTACTTCCCTTTAATAGATGCTCAAGTGTTTCCACATTGGTCTCTACTTCTCATTAATTGGGGTCTTAAACTGCATTTCCTGCAATTCTCTCCCATGTATCCATTCACCTTCTTTCATGGTGTTTTTTTTTCTCCATTTTTTCTTCAGTTTTTGGTCTAGTTCTAAATCTCTGTGACTGACTGTTCTCCATAGGAACATCACTAGACACCTTCGTTTATTAAATCCTACCTCTAAATATATTTATAGGTATTTACCTTCTGTGCCCAACAATAATTCCAGCACCATGCACTTGTACATCTGTATAAGATTTTATTTTTAAAATTGGTGGAAACTCTGTGGAATCCAAAACTCATGAAATTAAACAAACTCTTCTACCTCTATCTGTTATAGATTATTTTGTCTTTTTCAGTTCATTTTCCAGCAATCAGGTTTTTTATTCTACTTCATTTCTGTTTTGATGTCCTCACAGGGGGCCTTCTATTTCCTTTATTTCTTGAACTCACTTGTGCATGTCTCTCTGTAAAGGTAGAAACTGAATAGAGCAGAAAATTGAAAAAACCTGAGGAGGTGAGGATATATTCTGCTTTCTTTCAAAATTAAGCTTAAAGAATAGGCAATAGATCTTTTGGTTTGCAAATATTTTCACTACAGACCTCTGGTAAATCTTGCACAGTGTTTTTGGACAATTTAATAACCTTTATAAACATGTAAAAAAAAACACATAAAAATTTTGGGAAAGAAGGAAGGCAGCATCCTTGTGGAGCAGCACACTCATCAGTAATCTTGGCTGCTCTGTGTTTTGGTGTTAAGGTCCTACAAGCTGAGGTGACTGGACTTTTTAAAAAGTTTCCTCCTTTAAAGTTTTTTGAGTTGAAGTGTCTCATTTGCACGCACACACCTCAGGCTTTCTTTGCCTATGGGAATGTTTTGCCTTTATGTGAACAAAGCTTGAGCTTTGCAAACAGAGAATTGAGCAGAGCCATGGTGTGATGTAACAATAATAACACTTACAGCTGCAGTTATGGGGGGATTTGGTGAATAGCCCCAATATTGCCCTTACAGCAATCTCAAGAATGTGAGACTCAGAAGACTTCTTTGGACTTAATTAGAAATTCACTGTATGTGACTATGTGTGCCTTTTAGTTTGGAGATTCTTCTTTTTTGGTGTCTTTGTTTGAATTAAAAGAAAGAAGTCTCAGTACTGAGTCCTTAAAACAGAAGTGAAAAGTTTCTACTATTCCCATTTTACATGAAGTAAAAATAAATTTAAAAGTACAGAAGATAACTTGTAGAAAAAAGGAGCCTGGGCTTTCAGTTGGAAAGTAAATAAATAAAAGTGTGTAAATAAATAAATAAAACTGAGTGCTTGCTCAGTCTCAAAAGCCTTCCTTGCCCCAAAGCTATCTTCTTCAAAGCATAGCCCATCAGATTGTGTTGAAATACTCAAATTTTACATTAATGTTGTAAAATGACATTAAGGCATTAAATCATTACCACAACATTAAAGCTGACGTTTAGTTGGGCTAGAAGAGGTGGTCCAGACTTTAAAGCACAATGCAGATGAATTTCCTGCAGTCAGATGAATTAAGAAATTGTGCAATTGAGCTTTTGTTATTGGGCTGAAGAAGAATAGTGTATAGTTGACATTTTCAGGTAGGAGAAGTCTGTCGAGAAACTTGTGGTGGAGTTGTTGGCTTAATTTTATGGATGAATTGTCCAGCTATTATCCCTGAACGCTCTCAAGGCAGCTACTTTGAAATTGCTTTTTGTTGATAAATACTTGAATAGTGGGGTGTATGGTTGAGCTGTATGAACTGATCTTTCTTCATTTATGGTGACTTTAGAAAAATAAGATACAAATTTCTTTTCCAGATAAGCTTAAAAGTATTTTGGAAAGGTCAAGAAAATAGCGTTCCAAACCACACTAATATTTTTGAGGAATATGTTTGGAACTTCTACGTTTTTATATTAAAATACTGTTTCTCATTTAAAAAACCCTTAAAATTAAGTGATTTTTTAATATAACAAAGATTTTTTTTTTAAATTTCATCTTGGATTAATCATTGAAATTGAATTGAGAGTATTTCAGCAGCAGGAAATCGCTCCCCAAGCCCTTTCACAATGGAACAATAACAATATATACAATATATCAATATAACCTTTAACAATATATTCTAACATGTAAAGCTCCTTCCTATTTGAATACATATTGTATGTGTTCTAAAACTTGTGGTTTTGGATAATGCCTTTAATAAGACATAACTCTTGAAAATATTTGATTTTCTATGTGCACATGAAATGTGATATGATAGTTCTAATGGGATTTCTGAAAATGAAAAGATTGTGTGGATATATCAATTATGTCACTCTTGCTTTTATGACTGTTTTGACTGACCTTCAGTACTGTTAAATTTATTATTACTGATTTGATGTAGTGGCAAAGATTGCTCTCTAATTTTTCACCCTTCGCTATTGCTTATACCCACAACTTTCCTGAACTTTACTTCAATTTACCTTTTTTTTTTCCTTTGAGATGCCAGCTTGTAAAATCACTATGTCTATGAACATCATATGCAATATTCATGAAGAAAAGATTAACTCAATGATTTCACTTGAGACTGATGATAAAATTATGATCTAACAGTTGCTAATTATCTTCTGTTTCCATCTAGACCATTTATTATTCAGGAAACTCAAGCCATAAATACAATATTGAAGTGACTTAGTGATTTTTCTAAATTGAAGCCTTTGCTGCACCACAAGGTGGTGGAATGCAGATGAGGGTGTCCTGTCTCTGTCTTTCTCACATGGTGCTTCCATAACTTACTTTTCTTTTGAGATTGGATTGAAACACTGAGTTCCTCAGAGTTTCACTCCATTCAGGAAAGAAAATAGAACATGATCTAAGTGATATTGCTTAAAATGACCAGTGGTCATACCAGGTGATACATCAGAACTATGCTTTGCTCTAACTGAGATTGTGAGTTCTCTTGGAGATGGATGTAAATGCCTTGGAGGCTGAGAGGAGTAGGGAAAAGCTTCTGCAAATATGCATTTCTCTTAGTGAGTTTTGAGAACTTTTGTATCTGAGCCTTCTTGATCACATATGAAGATGAGCGTGGAGGCTCAGATAGAAGTAGGTAATTAGTTTATCTCAAACCATTAATATTTCTAACATCCATAAGTTTATATTAATGCTTACTATCTTATTTTTGCAATTTCATTTTTAATTATTAATTTTTTTTGTGAATTTTTCTGGAGTTCATCTTATCCTTCATTTCTATCTTATATAAAGGAAAAATATTCAGTAATATGTTTCTTAGATTAATTAACATTTTTCTTAAAGCAAGCAAGGTATTTCTCCACTTGGTTTCAGTATTTAATTATTTGATTATTGAAACTGACAAGAATTTGAAATATCCCTAAACCCTCAAACTCAAAAATCTTCCTCACATCACTCTTCACAGCATAGGTTCAATCTAAATATATGCTGGGACCTAAGGTGTCTTTAGCCCCTCCTCTATGCTGCAATCACAGACTATTTTTTCTAGCTCTTACTGCTTGAATTCTTGATGCAATATGATAAAATTCTCTTAGCTTTGTAATTAAACTCACTTTTTTTATTGCTGAATCCTATCATAGACTTTCTACATTGGATCTCTCTGACTAGCTATGCCTTAACATGAATCACTTTGCTTTGTCTCAGAGCTTCCAGAGTGTTTTGGCAGCTTTCATAAAAGCTTGTGGCATCAATCTTTCTCTATGATTCCCACACAAAGGGGAGCAGACAACAAAAATAAGCAGGAGGACAGTAAGGGTCTATCTCAAAACCATCCTCATGTTCAAGGAGAAAAAAAAAAACAAAGCAAAAATCCATTAAAACCATTACTACCAAAGCTGATGAAACTTGGAATCTGCCATATGAGGATGTCCCAAAATGCCCTGACTTCTTTCACCAGGCTGTGGTTCCCTCACAAGCACTGAGAAAGTTCTAACCCCATGTGGAGGAACTTTGCTGGCAGGTGCTTGGGAAAAGGTCTCCAGATGTGTGGTGTAAGCTGATGTGTCATTGGTGACAGACACCCCAAGAGTTTTCAGTCGGGACTCTTTGCTTTCCCTCCACTGGTGTCCACACTGCTTGTTTACTCCCTTGAAGAAAAAAAAATTGTTTTCCTTGGTAACCTCATGCCTGAGGCAGATTCATCTTCCAGCTGAAAGTGCCCTTATTAATCCTCATGGCAAGTGTAGAAACAAACAAATCAAAGGAGAGGAGGAAGGACAGAAGGAAGTTTGGCAGGGAAAAAGTCGAGGAGTGGGCAAAGTGTTTATTCTTCAGATATTACTGTGAATCATTGCACCAGTGGATTTGGTTTTGCCCCTGTGGTTTTGTAGTTTACATTTTCTTCAGGTTTCCCAGCCCTTGATTGGTGGGAAGTAGGGAAGATTGAGGAATGCTGACATGTTGAAGTGCTGATGGAGGAGAGCTCTGGGTGGCTTTCACCATTTTGGAGCAGGAACTGAAATCTCTTTGCACTGCTCTGTGTATCACTTTGTTTAAAATAAATTAGCAGATACGATCAAGTATTCTTTATTTAAAAACCCTTGTGGTTTCCACTGGTGAGTTATCCTGCTTGATGGCATAATTGTTAAGGTACTAAATGTCTGCCACCCTGAAGGGAAGCTGGGTAGTTTTAACAAAATTAAGTCTTGACAATATTTCATGGATCCCAGCATTCATAGCTTTGTGTTGCATAAAACCAAAGAATCATGCTAGGAATTCAACTACATGTATAGAACTCTTTTGAGGACAAAAAACCCAAACCCCCAAAAAACAGAGCAAGAAGATTGACAGCTGGAAAGATAGAGCCTTATTTTCTCAGGTAGTGTACTTTGGTGATAGGAATGTGAGAATTAAGTGTATTAGTCAGAGACAGTGCAATGAAGTGCAAAAATCTATGTTTTAGGTTGCACAGTGCCAGTCACTTTCCCAAGGTGATTTTCAATAAGATACAGCAATCCCACTGTGATAAAGTGTTTCAGATTAGTGTTGGACCCTTTGATTTTATTTTGAAATAAACTTATTTAAAATAAATTACAGTCCCTGTTATCTCTCTTTACTGACCTTAGAATTATTGCCATAAGTTTGGAGTTGTTAAAGCAACTTCAGTGATCTGCCCTGAATTTCTCAGAGATATGAAAGTAGAACTGTAATAAAATAGAGATCAGCAATCTGTTTACCTCCATTTAGTTTCAACATGTCCCCATAATAAGGAAATTTTGGAAAATTCTCATTACTTTCTTTCTTCTCAGTACAGTTCTGGCTGAGCTTTTTGAAGTTTCTTTTTTTTTGTGTGTGTGTGTGTGTGTGCAGAAAGAGTCAAGTGTCATTCTGAGAAAGCTGTCATCTTTGTTCAAGGCTGCTGGGTGTCTGAATTTGTATTGTACATTAGTTTTTCCTTATAGGTTTTCAAGGGCCAGCTGCCAGTACTTTATTTCATTTAATTTTGAATACTCCTATTTTATGGCTTGGGAAAACAAGGAAATATGGCTTGTCTGCTTACTTAAAAAGAATAAAAATGAACATCACAGCCTTAATGTGATTTTTAAGCAGTGGCAATGGGCCTAGAACACCATATTAATAGTGATAGAATGGTGTGCTTCTGGAGAAAATTGTGCTGGCTTTATTCATGCAAGATGTTTGGTGGCTTTTGTGGTAGCATTTTGTCCTGAATGCAGTGAAATTTGCACTGCAGGTATAAGGACAACTGCTTTTTTAAATGCAATTTGTTTTCTTTTGAGGTTTTGATTTTTTGGTTTTTTTTTAGCAGAGTATTAAAATGAGCCTCAGGAGATCTGTTCTGAACTCCCCTGTCAGGCTCAGAAGTCTGTAGAATATAAGACATTCCACTTAATTCTCCTATGTTCATTTCCCCACCTGTGAAAAGGGAATAATACTGCCTTTTTTTCCTAAACTTTGGTCTGTACTGCCCAAAAAATGATCTTGCAGGTCTTCAAGGCAGAGGTCTATTCTTTATTGTTTCTGTATTTGTTAATGTAGAACTGTGAATAAAATCAAGACACATATATATATATATTTGTGTGAGTGTGTGTGTGTATATATATGTATATGTATATATGCCTTTTTATAAGTAAGATATCTTTATTTGAGGCAGTGGTCTCAAACAATGCTCTAAAACTTTTCCTTTTTATTTATTTAAACTGTTGAATCACCACATTCAGGCAAGTTGCATAAGCTTCAGTGCACTATTTGTAGCTACTTTAATGAGAATGGTGATCTTTTATACAATACAGATTGATTCCTTTTAAACAATAGGCTTTGTTATTATTACTACTATTGAACTGGAAAGGACTTATTTTAACTGCTGACAAAACTTGTGCTAAGATTGGGGGAAAAAAATAGGTTTTACAGTGCTCCAGGAGTAAATTTGTATGTATTATATTCATATAACTCCATAACATTGAAGCTCAATGTTTATGTTGAATAGTTGGTTTGATTTGTCCTTAGAGGTAAATCTTGCACTAATAACCATTAATAAAGTAAAACTTAGAGGGCTTGAAAACAGATTCTTCAGTATTAAATAATTTTTCTATTTCAGAATTTCAATTTTTCTTGCAGTAAAATAATTTTCAGGATCTAATTATTGAAATAATTAGGTATTATTTTGTTAAATTTATCATTTTTAAGAAGACTGTGTGTGTCACCTGGTTTTAGCATAACTAGAAATTAAGAACTGAGGCATTACAGCTTCCTACAGTCCAAATGCTGCAGATAACACAATTTTCCCCACCAAAACTGAGCAGCAATAGGTAAATATATTGTGAGACAGTACATTATGCCACATTTTATTCTTCTGCTTCACTGGGAGCAGGGACAGGGAGCTTTTTAAATGGCTGGGCTGGTGACAAACAATGAGTGTGACGGGCGGTGAAATGGGAGCGTGTTCCGGCATCTCCAGGCCTTCATTGCAAACTTCTCTCTCTGTTCCAAGGGAGCTGCAGCCAGAGTGCTTTTGCTGATAGCAAATTCAGTGGAGTGCTGTGGGGAGCAAAACCATCCCTAAAGTAAGCACTGAGGGCTTCAAAGGCCAGAGCCGACATTTTGAGAGCTATGAGCCACCAGGGCAACTCTCAGATGTTCATGTTAGATGCTTTCCTGTGAAATGCTCTGTTCAGGTTTCCTGGGGTCCCTCTGTGCAGCTCCACCAGCTGCGAGTGCAGCAGACTGCTCCAGTCTCCAGGTGACAAAGCCAAATTTGTGGCAACATCTGGTGCTGTGCAGAAAGGTCATTTTTTAACATTCATTTTAAAAAAAACCAAAAAACCTTTCCTTTCAGTGCTTATTGTTATTCTTATAATTTTTAGCAAGCACCCACAAGCATTTAAAGCACATATAGTCCCAGTGTCTACTAAATCCTAGATTCTGATTGTGCAAGCAAAGGGTGGGCGCTGCCTCTACTCAGCATATTCTGCTTGTTAGGGTGATGCCTTGTGAAGGCTGACCTGAAATAGAGACTAGATGGAGTTAAAGAGTAAAGTAGGTATTTATTAAAAGGCCTCAATGGATACACCTTGGGCAGTACAAGAGCCTGGCCAGGGCTACACCTCAGCTGAACCCAAAATGGTCACAAAATGCACAACCAGTCACAGGGTCTCTCACTTTAATACGTTTTCATCCATTTGCATATTGGAGTTAATTGTCTAATTACAGCTTTGGGTTATGAAATCCCATCCTTCTTGTTTTTCTCTCTTCAGTCCACTGTTGTTTATGCTCTTGGGCCTGAAGTTTGGATCATTTGTCCTTGGTCCCCAGCTAGAGAAGGAATTGTTTTGTCTCGCTGCTCTGTGAAGAGAGCTCACCATCCCCTAATGTGAAGTGTAGAACTACACACTAAAGCAGTACCGAATCTGAAAAATATGAAAGCTAAAACCTGAGGCATCAAGAGTGCCCCTAGAAGGTGGCAGAGTTGGGTTTTACCTAGATATCCTAAATACCTCTCCTGCCTTCCTGGCCCAGGGCCCCACAGCTCTGCTGAGAGCTGACCTGGGTCTGGGCAGATGCACCTTGAGGGAGGAGAGAAGTCAATGACGGTCACTGCTCTCAGCCCTGCAAGCTTGCCCTCCCTTGCCACGCCTTCCTACCACACTGAGGTACTTCCATCCCCCTGCTTCTTCCTTCCCACCTGCCTGAGATCCACAGCTGTTTCTTTTCTGGCAGCTCTCACATCTGTCCTGAGCCTGACTGGCTTTACTTGTGGAAAATCAGCCTTTCACACACCTGTGGTCTTTGTGAGTCCTGCTGTTGCTCTGGTGCACAAAATAAATGAGATATTCGCTACAGGAGTTCTTTCTAGACAATTTAGGGCAGCTAACTTCCTCATATTTCAGTGTCAAATGAGATGGCATAATCAGAAATAACTTGCTACTACACCTTGTTTTTTCGTATTCATCACATTTTTTATTTTTTCATAAGCAATTCTGGTCAGAGTGTGTGTTGTAAAAGGTGCCACAGTGTGATATCAGGCCCTCATTTTAAGTGGTTTGGGATGACACCATACTGCCAGTACTAAACACTAATATTAAAATGTGCTTTGTTTTTCTGAGTTATATTCTTAACTTTCTAAGGACAGAATTTGGGCCAGGGATGTGCAAATTCCAAGTTTTTGCTTGGCTCTTTGAGAATAGAAGGACACAGGATTTTTTTTGCTGTATTTTTTAATACTTCATCCCCCTTCATTTGCTACTGAAACCTATTGTTTTTTAAATAGGGCAAAAAACCTAAAAAACAAACCACAAATGAACCAGCAAGCTACAAAACTTTCTTATAGAGAAGAGAAAATTATTATTCTTTCCAGTTAGTCCAATTGTATGTCTTGTAATATGAACTCATCCACTCGAAGATTTTATTGGTATAACTAAAGATACAGATCTACATGGAGCTTTTGTTAAAAGGCTTTGGATATTTTTAATGACATCTGATTTGCGAGCAAAAATGTCAAGCACATAATTGCCATTTCAGAGTTTCATAAATCTGAATCAATTAGTAAAAAGAACCCCTTGACCTCGTGTCCATGAGCATTCATGATCATTCAGTCTAAGTGCTAAGGAGCTATTGGCACATGATGTTCAAGCTGAGTGATCCTTTTGTTCAATCCCATTTTCTTGAAGCAAGGTAAATGCAGCTCCCTTTGAATTTAAAACCTTGCTAAATTATTTAGTGCTGCATATCACAGACTGATTAAATTTTTCACAGAGTAGTGAGATTGTTTCCGAGGTAGGTCATCACTCAGTTCAGTTTACCACTTAAAATTTCTTTCATTCTCAGTCAAAATACAGCAAGGACCATCCATCATTATCACTCTGTCCTTTAATTTTTCTGTCAGCTTTTGTCAGGCTTGAAACAAAAGCCTTTACATTTTTATCAGCTGCAGCTATTGTTGTCTGATTTGTGCTCAGTCATGTCTAAATATCGGTTGTGTTTTTACCAAAAAAGTCAAATATTTTCAATAGGTCAGATCTATCTTTCACATAAGTCCGCTAAACCAAACAGAACCATTTCTCATTTCTTTGGAAATGGAGAGTAAAAATGCTCAGGGCCAAATTGGCAGGGAGAGTAAATTATCCAGACTCTCTGCACTTAAATGGATGGATGTCTTCTGCCTTAGCAAGGAGAACACGGCATCAATTCAAGCAAGAAGGAGAAGCAAACAGGAAATTTTGTGCAGGTGGGGCTTGACACTGCTTTGAGCTGATCTGGTCCAGCACTGCCCTGCCACTTCTAAGCAATTTGCATCTGTGCCTCTGCTGAAGAGCAGCTCCCACACCAAGCCCAGTCTGCCTGTTCCTCCTTGTTCCACCATCCTTTTTCCAAGCCTTCAGGGTGCCTGCTGGCTGCTCTCCCCTGGCTCCTGCCTGTGCCGTGTCAGCAGCAGCAGTGCCACAAGGAACACCTTTCCAGAGCTGTGCTCAGTCTGCTCTCTGCAGCAGCTCTGACATTATGCCAGCTCCTCACTGAAATGAGGGTTCTTGGGTGAGCATTTGCAGCTGATCTCAAACCTCCCTGTGCCACCAGAGAGAGGTCAGGAGCCCATCTTTCCTACTCAATGTCCAGTTCAAGCCTCACCTGTATAACCTGTGGAACAGAAGTGACAAAGAGTCCATGAGAGTCCCTTGGCATGAAGGTCAACCCCTTTTCTATTTCCAACAGCTTTTATAGAAACAATTAGTTCTCCATGAGTTGTTTACATTTCAGAGCTGGCAAGATGATGAAGTTAATACCAACTTAATTACATTATTGGATTTTTGACTGAATATCTGTCTGTCAACAAACATCCAGTTTAGAAGTGAGGTTTCAAAATTAATGGAGACAATTATTGCTTGACTTCTAGATCTCCTCAACATGGCTTTTCTATCTTCTTTGGCTCCCCATCTGCAAAATATAGCTATTTTCTGCTTCACAGGAGGCTAGGGATTAATACCTTAGTATTATTGAAATAGCAATCTGGCACAGTGATTTGGGTATGGCTACTTGAATTAAAAAGTTCTGCTCTACGAGGTCTCTTGGTCATAATGATCCTTGGTATTTAGTGGCATGATAGGCATAAAGAAAAATTCATTTTCAGCTGAACATTGTGTACAACTAGATTCAGAAATTGCAAGACAAGGAAGTGGAAATTAGTTTCACTCCAGCACATATTTCGTGGGCAGAAATCTGCAAATCCATTCTGTTAAGATCCTCCCTGACAGAAAGTTCAAGAGGACAAATCTACATTGTCCCTATGCTAGCGTGTTCTGAGCAGCTGCCAGCGGGGAGCTCTGGGTGACTACGTGTGCCTCACTAGTGAAATAAGATGGGTTTGCCATGCATTAAAAAAAAAAACAAACACCAAAATCCTGCAGGACTAGAAACAGGTCAAATTGTAATTCTCTTTTCTGGCGTGACATGGATCAGCACACCCTCTGTGAAGCACAGTGATCCTTATGGCTTAAACAGACGCCTGTGCTGTTAAGTATAATTTTTCTTATCTGTAGTCCATGTATTTTTGGGGACAAAGTTTTCATAAGAATCCATAAATCTTGGAAGAACTGATAGGAGTCATTCTGTCAGACTCAGCAGGTGCCTTACATACAGGTCTTTTCAACGTGGGGATCATTTCAGAATGCTTGCATCTGGGCTGTCCAAAGAAGGATTTAAGGATGAGATATGATCCAGGCATTCCAAAAAGTGTTGTCTGGAGAGCTCTGAGTTATTTGGTTTGCACTTTCCTGTTGCAGACTCTCATGTTGTTAATGGAGTATTTCACTGGGCAGAGCTTTGAACATAAGCTGGTACAAACCAAACCTTTCTGTAGTCCAGAACAGACTTAAATTTCATTTCCTGGTCAATGTGATGCTCCTCAGGCTGCTGATTCCTGGTTTCTCCTCATGCTAGGGTCTTTAGGAGCAAGTTCTGGTATTGCTGTGAGCAAAGCAGACACTGCAGTAGTTTGCACAGTGAAATTCACCTCACTCTGCAAGGAAAGAAACCAAATACTATTCCTTGTTTTTGCATCCCTTTTCAGAAAATATATTTTCTTTGAGGCTTCTGCCAGGCTTCCATTTTGATATTTGGCATCAGAGTTTATGACTTTCATCAGGAAACTAATATCTGCACAAGTTTTCATTACTCTTAATCTGATGAGATCACATCTGCGCTCAAACACTGACATATCCTAGTTCATGTTAGCTAGAATGCTTCCTAGGAAGCCTTTCATTTAAAGTAAGAAATCTTGTTTGAAATGCTTCAATCTCAAAAGAAACCAGAAAGTTATAAGTTAACCAGTGATTCATGTAAGCTATTATTTGGTAAAATAGGTAAACAGCATGCTTGCAGATTGGATAGCTCTGTCATAAAACCATAACTTGTCATTGCAGTCTTAAGTAATTGGTATTTAAGAAAGATAATGAATGGAACCATGAGTCACACTAATTAGTTTTACGTACAAGAATGATGTATTCAGCTTTCCTAATAAGCAAGGTTTTGCTCTCCTTATGAAGTAGGTGGGTTTTTTTCTCTTTAATTTTTAACAGATACCTATCAGGGAAGGAGTTTCCCTTTATGAGAAGAAATTGCATAGATCAGTACATGTGACATGTATTTTTTAACATGTTAATTTATTTCTAATGCTTGTTATACTCAGTTCTATTTCATTATTGTGGTACTCACACTCCAGGTAATATTATCATTATTCCTGGTGATTAATATGGCTACAACTGTGAGGGTTTTAAAAAGCCCGTTCTAATTTTTCTGTCTGGAGAATATTTTATACTGGGAATTAGATTAAATATCAGTGTACATTAGATTAAAAATCAGTGTAGAGATGAAAGACGGATCTTTGTTTTCTGCTGGCTTCAGAAGTAGAACATCACACCGGTATAGATTCCAGACAGCATGGTGATATTTTTTATCAAAACTAGAGGAATACAGAAAATAGTAGGTGACTTACAGAGTAACTAACAGGGAAACTTTTAAATTTGGAAAATGATCTGTCATCCAGCATGGAAATAAAGTAAGCATGTTACTTTGAAGCCTTAAGAGAGTAATTAAGCAATGCTGAACTCAAGGATTCTGTGTCTGAAGTGTGTTCTGTAGGGCCCAATACTGAAAAGCTCTGAGCTACTTCAGCTTCCATTGATTTCAGTCTGAATTGATGGTACTCAGAGACCAATTGCATTTCTTTCCAAAGCAAGGGAAGACAGATTGTGGGTCAGACTTTTGCTCTTTTATTGCACTGAATAGCACTCTTCAGAAATATTTTCAGTGAAATCAGTATGGAATGGGTTACTCACCATCAACTGCTGAGAAAAGAGTCCTTCCCTTTCAAACCTGCCATATAAATAATCTGAAAAATGTCAGATGCTTTTGTCATCTCAGAAGTGCTTTTCTCTACTTCTTTTCAGAGCTTTCGTATTTTGTTCTTTAAAACCTGCAATCACCTTATAGGCAAAGTCCTGTTGGTCTTTATTGCTTTTGGCAGCATAATCAAAATATTTTCTATGTGTACATCTAGTTATGATCTGATCTGTTCTGGAGCATTCTGCATCAGGTGTTGTTGGTTCCTCTGCAGAGAAGCAGTCATGCTCCTAATTCTGGCAGTCCTGCACTTGCTTGAGTAAAACCTCAAGGGTTTTATAGGATTCTGTCATCATTTTTTGTATGAATTTTTTCTGACTTGCATACATGCTTTTTTATCAGTAATATTATTATCATTTCTGATTTGTAGTTTGAAGGTGTTTTAGAAAAATACTGATGTGTCCTAACAATAAATTGTAAACATTAAGGATGACTGAAAGATGACTGTGCTTGCAAATTAGGGTAAAGATTTTGAAATATACTCTGCTCTGGATCTTAGCAGACAACTGTGTCTTAAGCAAATGTGTGGGAAGAAGAAAAGCAATCCGGAAAAAGCAGCTCTTATAGTTAGTAGAATTTTCTCCCCTTTTTCCCTTCATTGAGTCTGTCTGAAAGTGGGTGTTTTAACATACAGCCATTTCTCGTTAACATGTGTGTGTTTATTTTAGCATGATGGTGTTGTTTTTTTTTCATCTCCCACTCTGACACAGCATGTTTCATCTGTATATGGTTTCTACTACGTGAGACATTTAAAATGGCTCAGCGAAGAAATGGATTCTTGTCACTTAAACTGTCACTCTCTTGTTCTGTGGAAATGTGGTCATTTTAACAGAGTTTTAAATTTTGTGTACTCAAAGATTGACTATAAAAATTGAGAGTGATAAATGTCAAGAATTTAAAGGTACCCTGTTGTACCTGTAATAATTTATGTTAATCATGTTTTAATTTAGTCATTTTCAACATACTTGTATTTACAAATTAAACCACTGTTATGGTTCTCCTTTGTTTGCATGATATGATTTTATTTTATATTTTTTTTTCCACTCACCAGATGTTTTCAACACTTTGCTTCCCACTACTGTCATCCCCTCCCTTACCACTGCAACAGTCACAACCAATGTAGCCTTAACAGCCAGCACAACCACATCGGCAACAGCCACCAGCATCAGAGGTACAGTATCCTTCTTTGTTATGGCCTGGGAAGCACATGATAAAGAGGAAAATAGAGCTTTGATTTTGATATTTTTTTTATTTTAACAAGGCTAGAAATTGCTGCAGAGAGGGTGCAAGTGTTCAGCTCAGTATATATTTAACAGAATAATCCAAAGGGTGATAGGTGGGTTAAGAAAGATTTCATGACCTTGAATGTTGCCATTGCTCTTGCAGTGTGTATGTGAACTTTGACAGGATGCTTAAATTATTTGTATACATTTGCATTTAATTTTTTAAGGTTAGTAAATTAACTTTAATGTAAAATGCAAGCAAGCTATTTTTAAATAAACGTGACCTTTTTAAGGCTGGTTATTTTGGGTGCTACCATTTAAAACAAGCTAGGTGTCTCAGCACTGGAATTTCTGTTGATGAAATCTTGCTTGATAACAAAGAGGCACTGTGATGTATCACCCTTGTTAGCCCTTTACAGCTCAAGGCATTCCTTATTTAGGGGTGTTGTTATCTCACCAGAGCTGGAGTAAATGAGCTAAAAGTTCTCTCTCCCCTCCCTGACCCCCATCTGTTGGGGTTTTTTCTGTTACAGCTTTTCATATGTTCCTAGTAATGCTTCATTTCTTTATGAGCAAAATATAAAGGTTATTTTACTCTTTTATTCAGTGGCTGATCAGATAACTGTTAAATAGGGAAGATGTGTGCCGAAGGTTTTGCAGATTATCATCTTCTGGGTAGCTACAAATCTCTCATGGTAAATGAAATGGCAGAAGGTTCTTATGTGGTCTCTTGAAAGCTTTCGTTGCACAAGAAGAGAGGAAATTATATTATTTTACCACACTGCAAGTATTGACATGATGAGGTGCAGTTAGGCCAGGAAAGTTAAGACAGCTATGACACCTTTTCTTTCTGGATGTGTTGTTATTAGTCAGTTGTAGTGGCCTGCCTAACCAGCAAGAATAAAAATTGTCATAGTATCAAATCACCTAAATTATTGCTCCACAGGACACAGATATTTCAATATTGTGGTCTTCATGTGGTAAACTGACATCAGACCTAAAATTACATTTTCTAATCTTTGATATTGCTTTTAATGTGAAATTGCTGTTATTTTAATGGAGAGAGAGGAAGTGTTGTAGTTGTCCTTTTCCTTCAGAAAGAGAAAGCTAGACCACGGAAAACAGCCTAGTGTTCTTGGGTCTAAGAGGTTGCAGGGGGAACATTTCCTGAAAAGGATCAGAATGATAGGAATTGTCTTTATAAGAGTGATTTCTGTAAAGCACAGAAGCTTCCAACTTTCTGAGGGCTCACATCCTGGAAGGACGATGCTCTTGGTGTGCTGTGCTGAAGTTTGCTGCCCTTCATGAATTGTTTTTTTCTGCTTGTTATGTGGTCATAATTCTGTCATTGTTATGGTAGTACTGATGTTTTTAATGTATTGTCTCACCTCCTAAGTGTGGTTCAGGGCCTCATTTTCTTTCCTGTGGAGTGTTCATTTTCACTATTTGTGTGTCCAGTATCAATAGCACAGTGTGAAACGGGGGAATCTCTTCTAAGTTTCAGCTCTAGCACATGGGAGAATGCATGCAATTTGATGCTACACTTTCAGAGATGCTGCTTTAATAGAAGGTAAAAGAAAGGAAATTGGGTGATCAATTGCTGAAACATGAGCACTCACTTTTCCCAGAAAGAAAGAAGTGAATGCAGCAAAATGGCTGAAAAGATGAGACCGCTTCAATCTCAAGAAGTGGTAGATGGAGTCTGTTGGGGAGATGATCAAAGGGACAAATGAGTGTGGGAAGTACATTTCCTCAAATTCTTCTATTGAAAGGAAAATGATAGCTTATCCCAATGCAGAGGGAAAATATTTTATATATTATTTTATACTACTATACATGTAGTATAAAATAATATATAAAATATAACAAAATATAAAATAAACTAATGAAATTAGGTTTTTTAACAGTCTAAAATATCAAACCTCACTAAAACACAAAAAAAAAGTTGCTATAAACATAAATAATGGAAGATATAGATGCGGAAGGAACAGGAAAACAGGTGCAAAATGAAATGAGCAAGTTGTGAGAAATTTAACAAAACAGAAGTATTTAGAAATACACTAGATGAATAACAAAAATACAGAAATTAATAATGAATTATGAGGACAAGGCCAAAGTAATTGGTGTTTTAGCCAACAGTGGAAGACAACTGAAGTGCTGTTTCTAATGGGGATAGGAGGGGATGTCACAGTGAAAAATGAGCAAAAAAGGAGACAGATCAAAGAAGAGGGACAGCAAACTTATAGATATGCTTTGCAAAGAAGCTGAAGGCACCAGCTTGTTTGGTTTTGCTTTCAAAGCAGAAGTCAATATGACTCTGATGAAGAGGTATTTTCCAAGTTCAGTGGGGAAAATGATTCCCTGTATTAGTGGCAAAAACATTTAGCAGAGACACTGTATATGCATGGGAGACAGTGACTTCAGATATTCAGCTATTCAAGTTCTATGACTTTCTTCATCCTGACTTTCTTTCAAAGTGCTTTATTCCCATGGCAGAGGGAATTGTACAAGGTGCATCTCCTTGGATCTCCTCATCCCCTGTCTATCTTGTACCTGTAAACACATAATGTTCACAGATTTTCAATGCCTGTTGTGGAGTTCTGCCATTCTGAAATACAAGACTGAACCTCATCTCCAATGTCCACCCTACCCCACAGAGGTAAAAATGACATAAGAGCCATTGCAGAGGAGATCGGGTTTTTCCGTACTGTTTGTTGCTAGCTGAGTAAAAAGTACCACATAAATATATTTTCCTTTGACACCTCTGCTTCGTATTACAATAAGATGTTTGACATGAAAGAATATATTAAGTTGAGAAACTATCCATAAATTCTCAAACATAAAACTTTTTTGTTTTGTTTTTTTCTTTGTCTTGCTTTGTTGGATCATGTCTTAAGGAAACACTTTTTCCACAGACTGTAGTAGTGTATGCTATTTGATAATATCTTTGAACTGGGTTTCCCATAGCTGGCATAATAAAGTTTCTAGACAGATTTGACTAATTTTGTTTTGAAATTAGTGGTTAATACTTAAGAATCTCCTCAGGTAAGCTTTTCAAGACAGTCCTCTGTTCTGCATAACTTTTGCGTAGTCCACTTTGAGTATGCATTGCTTCACATCCCATCACGGGAAATGTCTTTCTAGGCATAAGATACAGGGTGTAAAAAGCCGATGGAATCTGTGAATCCAAGGCATTTTGCATTCTGATTATTGTACCTCCTCTTTACCAAAAGCCTTAATTCATGTGAAAGAAAATTCTCCAAAAGTAATCAGGTAGTTCTGGAACCATGTGATTCATTGCTGCCCTGATTTGCCTGGCATTTAGTAAACAACATGAAAAAGGCTACTGATCTAGTTGGATGACAGCATGATAATTCATAAACTTTCTGTTAAGTCAAACTTTTCGCTTTCTCAGAAAACGTATGCTTGTTTTTGTGCACAGTCCTTCAGGAATTAATTATTCTTTTACTGGTACATTACCTACTAACTCAAAAAATCCTAAACATAATTTGATGCCAGTGAGGAATATTGCCCTTTATATATTTGTCAAGGGTATCTTAAAGCCTAATAACCATGATGAGGAATGTACAACAAAATGAGAATAAAATGTATGAGGAGAAGAAACAAATCTGGAGGACTACTGAAAGAATAATTATACACTGTATGAGTAGGTACATCAGTTTTTCTATCAAATTTATGTAATGTTATTTGTGAAAGCTGTGCATTGAATCCATGCAATTTTTCCCTTTTATGACTGGGAAGAGGCACAAGAGGATTGTGGATTTGCCCCAGCAGTGAAACAAGGGATGCTTGCATTGGAGAAATTCTTTGTTAGTGTAAAGTTAACTTAGGTGGTGCTGTGCCAATCTTTCCAAGTCCTGTAGGGGGAGAGGGGGTGTGATCAAAAGTTTAGGAGATGCCACCTCAAGTCAGAACAGCTCTGTGTTTCTGTGTTCACAGAGGGAAAAAGCCTGTGCACACAAATGTGCATAAAACCTTCCCATGGGCTGTCATTATGTTAATCACCCACACACACACACAAACAGAGCATTTTTTTGTTTTGTTTTCTTTAAATCCTATTTCTATCAAGGAACAAAAAAAGTCAAAGAGATTATAAAACTTGCTTATTTTTACTTATTACTGAAGACTGAAACCTCACCTCCACCACCCAAACAGGTGGAAATTTAAGAATGTCAAACCCAGTCTCAAAAGAAGGATCCTTTCAGTTTGATGGCACGCATCAGAGTGACTCAGGCTCAGCTGACTCACTGGGATGGTGACTGTACCAGAATGTTCAAAGCTTTATATAGCAACGCCTGAAAACATCTCCAGAAGTTGTTGTGTGCAGCACAGACGTGATGCTGCTCCCAGGCAGCTGCACTGGGGAGATCAAGAGTTTATTTGTCAGGGTGACCACAAAGCCAAAAGATGCACACATTTATATATCAGTGAAATCTCTGCTTGTTATAATCCACTTTGCTTTTATTTGGTTTAGCTTTGGTGTAAAATAAAGATTTCTTAAAGGAAATCTGTGGAGCTAAACTTAGGAGTATACAGTATATATATATATATTTAAGGAGGGGTTTGAGGATATATTAATTTTGAAAACTATTGTGACTTTAAGTGTGAATATTTCTATTTAATAGTGTAAATGGCAACCATCCTAGCTAAAAAATTCTGTTACTTTCTTTTTTTCCCCTAGTTTTACTTTAAAGTCTCTATTAAAAAAAAACCTAAACCCAACCATAATAGAAGAACTGTGTCATTATAGGCAGCTTAAATGCAGAAACTACTTGAACAGTACTTGTAGTCCTCATACTTTTTCCTATCAAAAAAATGCTAAACATTACCAGTTCTTTCCTTGTGGTTTTATTTTTCTGTCTCATAATCTGATTAATATAACTTGGCAGACTGAGATATTAACAAAGAGAGAAACAACAAAGCAAGGAAAAGCTATAGAATATGTGAGGGGCAAAGGAGATAAGAGTAGACTTACACTTTAAATATAGTTGTGCATGCTTACTTGCATTCAGCTCTGATAATAAAAATGATCCTTGTCTAACGTTAAAAGCACTTTCCTATGACAGCCAGCTAAAAGCCAGTTCATTTATATACTACTTTATAGCTGTAGCAGTAACATAAAACCTAATTTGTGTCTGGGTTTATTCAAACTGTGTAGGAAAAGTAGAACTTTCTAGGTTTTATTTCTTCTTTCTCCCTACTTTTGCACTAGTCTCCTAGTGGCTTACCCAAGGTCTAGATTTGTCAGAAGGATGAACAATTTGAGATTCAAGCAACAGTGCCTTAGATTATTTTTTTTCCATTAGACATTCAAGTCTTCATCATCCATTTTTCAAGAACTGCCATCTCCTGATTTTATACTGATTTCTTTCATTACTATTATTTTTACAATTTACTTGTTCCTCAGCTGTATAGATGGTGTGTTAAAAAATCACGATAAAGCTATGTTAGACCATGATGAGATCTCAAACTTATTTTCCAGCCCTCTTTTTCAAAATCTCTGAACAGGGCTGTCTTGGTCAGAGCTGTTGCCCAGGAGAAACATCCGAAAGCTACAGCTGAGTAATGGCTGGAAAATCTTTCCTGGCATCTGCAACCAGCTAGTAGACCAAGCTGTTGGATATTTTTATATCAAAATATACCTGTTGTGAACAGGACTTGGAGTTTCTTAAGTTCTACAGCAATATTTTCATGAGGCTTAGTCATCCACAGTGCCCGTTTTAGGAGTTGCACAGCATTTGTTCCTTTTCTGAAGTACCATTTAATTAGGGTTTCATTCCACTAGTCAGCTTAGTGGTGCAATTAGTGCTGTGAATTCTCAAAGCTCACAGATTTAAGATCAACAGAGGAGCTTGTAGCATCTGTTCTAACTCAAAGAGCTCTTTGGTTTTCAGGTCTGATAGATACAGAGCCAGGAAAACCTTCTTATAACATAATCTGGGGAAAAAAAAAAGAAACCTTAAACTCCTCCCTTCCACACTCCTCCCCCCAAAAACAACACAAAACAAACAACAAGATTAAAAAAAAACAAAACAAAACAAATATTCTCAAGCAGTTTCATACTTTATTGGCTGGATTCCTACAGATTTCTATGTCCCCATAGAATTACAATAATGGCAAACATTATGTGTTTACACGCATGGTGATCACAGGCCAAGACCATGCCAGCTCCAAGCAAGAGGTTGTACAAACATAGTATGAAAATAGTCTTTTTTAAAAAATTTAAGGCTAGAAATTTGAGGTATTACTGCATGCACATGAGATATCTTCCTGTGTCTCAGAGGCAACAGGGCAGTAAGTAGCAGCAGAATGTGGTTATGGAAGGAGGAAATTTTTCATGCAGTGTGAACCTAAATATAAAACTGTATTATCACTACATGCTGAAAAATGGAAATGGAAATACCCTGATGTCTGTTGTGAGCAGACCCAAATCAAACCTAAATGCTTCTGTGTGGAATTCCCAGTTCTCAGATACTTTTAAAAGATTTTTTATAGTTGTAATATCAATCCTAGAGTAATCCTCAAGGCAACATGTACATTACTCATGCAGTCTAACCACCAAAAAAAATTCTGGCAACATGATCCACATGAGGCTAGTTACCTCCATTGCCATGAAAAGTACTTGTGCTTTGCAATTTTTACCTTTACAAACTAAAGCAGAGACCTGTGCCATTTATAACATGGCAATTTTCTCTGCTTAACAGCCATTATGATGTAAGATGAAGACCGTCGTCATTATTACACATTATTTGGTCATATTATTCATGAAATGAGGCTGTTGCTTTCTGGAACAAATAAAGATAGATTTCATGATCTGAATAGTTTGCCAAGTAAATGAATATCATAAATGAGACATAGATTAAGCTCCAGGCATGCTGAATACATGAAAGAAAATATCATAATATCATATATTAGGAACCTGCTCTTTGTGTCTAGGACAAATATTTCTAGTGCTAACAAATCCATCCAGCTGTCAGCTTGCAGTAATGAAGTAGGCAACTTAAAAAGTACACAATGATTTCCAGCCTTGATGGATTATCACTTAACCCAAAATGCAAGGCTGTGCAGATAAGTATCACAATTGGTTGATGGTCTGATAAAGATTCCATTATATAGCTGAGCTCCGGAGAGGCTTCAGCAATGCGTCAGGAATTCAAACATTCCCAGCCTAAGCTCTGATCGCACTGGGGGTTTTTTGCCTTTTTTTTTTCTTTTTTTTTTTTTATGAATTATGCAGTCTGACAGTGTCTATTGTAAGCTGGCAGTGACAGAGGTTCTCCAAATTAAGAGTCCCTTCTGCTGGAAGCGTTCTTACTGCCTGCCAAGAGCATCCTTTGCTCTGAGCTCAGCCTCAGACCTCGCCTCAGGTGCCACAGGCTGTAAGGTGTTAGCTCTCCTCCTGCTCAGCCCCCACGTGCAGCTAGCAGGGAAGCACAGGCATTTCCGGAAAAAGTCACTGGGAAGAAGGACTGAAGTCATGAGTGTCACCAGCTCTGTGTGAAGTGCTAGACCAGAGTCAGCGTGTACTGATGTCACACTGACCATTTTCATCTAGCTGGGTGCTGACCTCAAGTTAGTGGTTTTCAACATTCATGTGTAAACAAGAAATGAAAACTATATTATTCATACTAACTTCCTGCTCTCTTCAGGCTTAATATGTGATTTTCAAAATAATAACTTTTTTAAAAGTAGGCTTTTGTACCTCTTGCTTTAAAAGTCAGATTTCTTCTGATTTCAAGAGATTTTGGTGACCTAGTATTTACATCTCTACAAGCAGTTTGGTTAAATAAATTTATCCAATCTCACTTGCAGGTAACTCTGAAGTGGATGTATCTGGATTTTCCAGTCCAAAGAGAGACAGGCAGTTTTTAGTGCATTGTCAGTGCTGCCCCATAAGCTTGACAATGGCTTGCAGACATCAAAAGTATTTCCTCCACAGAATAATAGGCTGTACTTTCCTTTTTTCCAAGTAAAACTTTACAAATTGATAAACTCATTAATTTTCAGTGGGACTGTATGTAGTTTTGGTGTGTTATTCACAGATATAATCTGTGATCTGCTCACTCCAGAGGGACCTGCTGGGTCAGTTAGCCTAAATTCCTGTATAGTTGACTGTCTCATAGATTTATGAGACAGAGAAACCTTTATTTTATTAAAGAGCATGCACCAGGACATATGTAGACTTAATTTAAGACCTAAGGAAACAGATTCCCCTTGGTGTTTCTCTTCAGCACTTAGTTATCCTCACTGTTGCAAACTTGAGCCTTGCTTCTCACTTCAGTGTCTTTGAGGTTAACAAACATAGATTGATTCTTGAAGGTTTCACATTCCATATGCATTTTCTTCTCAAAAGCAAATATTTATTGTAAAGAAGACTCTGCAAATATGCTTTGAAATTGATTCTTGAATTTCATTTGAAAGAACTGAATCCATGATCTTTAGGATCTTATTAAGATTTTGATTTGGTTTGTTTTAAGGGTGTTGTCAAGCACATCTTTAATGTTGAGTTTTAAGGGTAATATATTGGATTTCTTACAGCAGGGAGAAAGATTAAGCAAATGGTTGCTGTTGAATATCCTTCACTGTTGCTGTATTTATATGGGATCACAAAGATTAGTTTTACTTTAGCTAGAGAGGTGTTTATGGTATTTTAAAGACACTACCCACTAAAACTGATTTCTTTTTTTTTAATATATTTATTACTGGGCAAGGCAGATTTTGGCAAGTTCTGTGCTGTCAGGGTATTGATAAAGTGCTTCACTCTTACAAGCAAAAGTATACAACTAAGTATTGTTATAGCTAACAACAAGGACATCTAAAGCCACTGTTCCAGTGCAATGTTGGATGTTCAAAAAAAGACTGAAGTGGTGCCAAGTTCTAGAAATGAGGAAAGGAAAGAAAACAGAGAGAAAAATGCTTATAGTTTCAAATGTATTGCTAACACCTTTAATAAAAAATGCACGTCTTTCTCACTAACCAGTGAGCTAAAGTCATCAACTGTGCCTTTGAAGCTGAAAAGATTACTCTCTCTGCCCTTCGTTTCTCTGACACTCCACTTGAAACACAGTTAATAACTTCCAGTGTGAGCCTCACAAAATGCAGAATTGATACTAATTATATTAAGTTTTTTGGATGAAAGATGACCTTGGTGAAACTTGAAGCTATAGCATTCCCAGAACAAAAAAAATAAAAGCAAAATATACAGAGAGTGACTGTGGAGATTATTTAACCCGACCTATTAATTTTCGCATGTGAAGGTTTTCAGACTATGAATACAAAAAAGGGTATTCTTAAGGTAATTTTTTTTGTTAGCATTTTTCAGAGCATTGAAATAAGTTGCTGAACCACACACCTGGTTTTGTTGTTTTTTTCCCGTGTTAGTCATCTGAGATGTCTTTTCTGTGTCAGATTCAGGGAGTGTACTGTGGAGAAAAGGGGGTGCCACAGTGCTTGGAGGGGCTGCCACGTGTCTGTGTGTGTCAGCAGTCAGCAAAGGCAAGCAGGTGAACAAAAATCAAATGCCAGTGTTTTAAGATTAGCTTCAAACACACCTTTAAGGGAAAGGAGTGGAAGAGAAGTCTGGTTTGAAGTCCACAGTCTCGTAATCACAGCTGAGTTCATTTTTTGTAGCTGCAAAATTGAGAAAAAGAGAGAATTACAAACTCATCTACTCTGAGAAATACAGGGTGGAAACCCTTATTCAGTAGCACTTGACTCACTGTTTGGCTGACTATAAAAGACCGAACAGGGAAGCAGAACTGGAACTGACTGAAAAAAATGAAATTCAGAACCAACACAAGGAAGTACTTTTCACTCAAAAAGAAATACAATTTTTCAATAGCCTACTGAGCCAAGTTTGGAATTGGAGGCACTGGGGTCATTAAAGAAGGGAGATACTATTCTGGAAGAACTGTGTTAACCAGGATGACTTGCAATGGGCTGAATGGCCTTTTCCTTTTCCCCAAATTTATGTTCTTTTTGAAAAACTTTGATTACAAGCCATCCTGCTGTGATTTAGATAGCATGAATTTGAAAAGAATGTATCAAATCTTTTCAATCAAGATGCTTGGGTTTCTTTCCAGCCTGAATTCTTGCAAGCCTGTAATAGAAAACCATCAGTCAAGGGAAAGAAGTATCAGGAGTAGCAATTTACCTTAATGTACAATTTCCTTTTCTGGCATAAAGGGTAAGAGACAAGGATCCCAGACAACAAAGGCCAGAATACAAATCTTTTTGGGAATATATCAAAAAAGGGTAAAAAAAGAAAAGATAGAAAAATCCCCTAGATTGACAATTTGAGGAAGACATTTTATTTCTTTTGTATGCTTCTTTTCTTGTGGCTAACAAGTCTCTACTGTATACACATCAGGTCATGAAGTGCATTCAGCACCCAACAGAGAAGAGACAAGTTTCATTTTAATGAATTCAAAGTGCTGTAATGGACTTTTAGCATTGACTTTGGACCAGGTCCCTGGACATACTTGACAGAAGCTGGCTTTTAAAACTATATTAATTTGTTATACAATGAGAATATCACAGAAAATGAATATGTAAAGCTTTTTTTTTTTTTTTTTTTTTTTTGATGCAGTTTTCTGTGCAGAGGAACATTTCTGATATTTAGCTTTGAGTTTCAATTACTGCATCCAGTGCAGGAATCCACTCTGTTACTGGGCTGAATTGCACATATTGGGCATACTTTGAGATTCTTTGGCACAATTTCTGCCACCAATCCTGAACTCATTTATCACCTACAATGCAGTTTTGTTAGTGTGAATGCTGAATTGCTATTGTGTGTGTGGACAACCATATGTCAGACTGTTGTTGTGGGGTTTTGGGGTAAACTGTGTGGTTTTGGAAACAATAGCAGCCCTGGGTCTTTTAAGTTTTTAAGGGTTGCTAATTCCAGAGCCCTACCCCTTCCAGTTCATCTCAGAAGCATCTGTTCCCAGTATTTCTGGAGTTATTAGCACTAAGAAGAAATTAGACTTATATTGCATTCAGGTTGGCTCTCCTCCACCACAGGACCTTGTGCCAAGTAATCTGTGAGTGGTTTCATGTATTCCCAGTCCCTGTGGGATTTTTTGTTGTTTTTAGTGTAAATCCCTGTATTATAGCAGGACTGTGGGGCAGCGTGTTAATTGTTTTTGTCTGATGAAAATTTTCACCTTTTTATTTTCTGTGCCTTTTGAGTAGTATTCACTAATTCTTACCAAATAATTTCTGTGGAAAATTTACTTCAAATTACTACTATGAGACTCAGATATTTCAGTCTTGTTTTCCCATGCAGAATGTGCTTCTTTATTAAGAAATGTGACTGGGCTATAGGATTTCTGCATAATTCTACTCAACCAAATAAGCATTCAGAGGAATAATTCATATACAACAGAAATTCACAGTAGTCTGGGCTTGCCTTCAACCCTAGAATAAAATAGATGACTTGTATGCAGTCTGAAACATCTTGCTCCCGTTATATTTGCAGTGTTATGGAGAAATTAAGAACATCAGGAAAGTTCAAGGGCAGGAGACTTTTTCTTCTGGGTTTTTTTGGTTTCAATTTTTATATAGGCAATGCCTGCATGTACTTGTATATAATAACAGAAAAACAATGCTCATAATACGAACAACACATGGGTCAGTCTAAAACACATTTTCAAATGTGTGTTTTTTATTAAAAAAGTGATGAACTGTTAAGCTACATTCTGAAGACAGAACATAAGGAGCGGATTCAAGGGCTTTGGAAGTTAGTGCTGCTCAAATACATTCAGAGGGATTTTTTAAAATTGTTTTTTACAGTTCACAATGTGTTGCCTTTTTTAATAGGCTTCTAAACCTATTAGTAACTGTCCTGGTTTCTAGACAAAACAGCTTTCAAAATCCTACCATATTAAACCATTTTGTAAAGAATTCTTTTAATCTGTAGTTGGTTGATACATGGCAGTATTTGAGTTTAGTTCAGTATTCAAACACAATCCTATATTACACTTTTGTCTCTCAGTGTAAATGAAATTAAACATACTCAACACCTAGCATTTAAACAGAGATCATATAAAACAGTCTTCATTCCTTTTGGGGTCATCTGATTTAGGTTTTGTAGGATTGGACATGTCTTAAACCTTTCTCTGTCTTTTGTTGGCTGCAGAATGACGCTGCTAATTCTTCATGCTTTCACAAACTTTAGTAAAGAATCCAAGGTAAACTCTTAATGAGTATTTAAAGTCACAAGTTTCTAGAATTCAATGGGTCTGTCATTGGCCAAGATGGCTGAGGAAGGCAAAAGGAAAAAAAAAGCTGGATAAAAGAAAATTAGTGGCTTCTTCTGTGCATTGTAACATCAAATTCCCTATAGTTGCCCATTTCAACCTCATATTTCTCTCCTACTTTTTCATTTTATCATTCACTTTTTATTTATCTCACTTTTACTATTGATTAATTTTAAAAAGGAATGTACTCAGGGTAATATTGTGGATATGCCATATTTAAATTGTCTTTGTCATTCAGAGTCAGAATTGGGATCAATCCATTTAATTGAACTCTGGGCTTGTCTAGTGTGGAGAAAAAGAGGCTGATCCTGAGGAGGGAAAGTGGACAGGGAATGCTGATCTCTTCCTTGGCATCCAGTGCCAGGAATGGTTCAGAGCTGCCACCAGGAGAGATTCTGAGTGTGCATTAGGAAACATTTCTTTACCAAGAGAGTGGTCCAGCACTGAAACAGCCTTCCTGGAGAGAGAGGCAGTAGATGCCCCATCCCTGTCAGTGTTCAGGAGGCTTTGGACAATGCCATCAATCAAGATTTTTGAGTCAGGCCTGAAGCAATCAGGCAGTTGGGCTGGATGATCACTGTGGGTCCCTTTCACCATGGCTTTTCTGTTCTGTGCTATTTTGTTCCATTGTATTCTATTCATCCCTAGCATTTATATCATGGCAGCCACAGCAGATGCCTAAGGTTGCACTGGAACTCACAAACCTCCAGTAGAGAGAGGTTCCTGGAAAGATCTAAGCTTTACATTTAATATCACACGTGAAAATTTAGGTCATCTTCCCTTCCAAATAAATTATAATCAAAGGGTTCAAGGTATGGAATAATGTAATTTTTTAAAAGGCACACAAACGTTTAGAAGGGTTACAATCACACGTTTCCCCATCTGTTGCTGGATCCCTTCAATAAATGGCTTTTTAATGCTTGAAAAAGCTATTTTAATTCTCTTTATAAGGGTTAGAAGAGGGTCTTTTGTACTGTGTTCAAAAGACCAGTGTTGGAAAAGGGCAGTTATTTTAGCCATATTGCAATATTAAAAGTATGTTAAAAGGATGGCTGCTGGAAAAGGGAAAAAGGAAAATGGCAGTCAAATAATCTCAGTCTTGGTCAGTTGAGAGTTCCAAGAATTGGCTTCATTAGCCCTGAACTTCAACTAAAGCTTAACTTCAGACATCAGATCTAGGTCAAAAATTACTGTGGATTAGTTATTTGTTAGCAAATGTAGTAAATGGAATTTTCCAAATGGAACGAACACTTTTTCTGGCAAAAAAGCACCTATTCTTTTTTTTTTTTTTTGTAATTATTTGGCCCACGTCAATAAGTTTATTCTTTTCATTAACATGTTATATCTTAAGATCTCAGTTTTATCTGCTGATATTTCAGTAGCATTAATTATTATTTTTGCATTGCCTGTATTGTAGTGAAAGAAAAATGCAGATAAAAACCTAAAAATGAAAGGATATAGGACTGAAAAAGTGGGGTTTTGAGACAGTAAGGTGGCAAGTCCCAGAAAAACACGTGATGCCCACTCCCTGTTGTAGGAATGTGAGCTGATCCTGACTGCATTCCACAGCTTTTCTTTCAGCAATCAAAAGGAAAATGATGTATCAGCAGCAGAGCTGTGCTGCATTGGCAGCACCCCTTACATACATAGCAGGGCAAGAGCATGGCAAAGAAAGGCACCTGCAGTCCAGCACGGCGTTACTCACCCTGAATTTACATTTTGTCAGGCCTGTACAAAAATTTAAGAACATTTTGTCAGCTTTACATGACATTCAACATAGATTAGGATTGCATATTAATTGAATTAGCTTGTGACTTCATAAAACTGCAAAATATCCTTAACATTAACACTTTTCTAGGTGCCTTCCCATGACCTGATTCCTTGTCTTCTGGACAAGGGGCAGTAGTCAGGCTGTAGATGCTGCCCTGATCCTGCAAACCCACCCACATTGTGCTCTATCAGCAATCCTGTGGAAATCAGGGGAGCTACATCTGGTTTTTAATTCAAATGCATCTGTGTCTGTGGGACTTTAGGACCCTGCTTGACATTAGGGATAAACTTCATTCTTTGAACTTTACTTCTGAAAGTTTATTTGGAAGGTTGTCTAGAAGGCACCGTGGTGTAGTCATGCCCAAATTTTCCATTAATTTCCTTTTTTTTTCTTTCCACTTACTCATTGCATACTAAAAAATGAGGGGTTTTGGTTTGTTCTTTTTTCTTGGCACCCAGTCTGTGTTATTATAGATAAATAATTTTTATGATAAGCTTAAAGCATTTATATTGTTATGTACTTATCAAGCATTTACTCTATTTGCTCATTTTATGTAGCACTTCACAACTTTGATAAGGTGTGAATATTAAGATAAGACCCAATTTCTGTCTGAAGTGTCCACAGAACCCACTTCAAAGAAAGAAAAAGTAATTTGACTTCAAATTTTTACTCATTTTCCAAATATATATCTGAACATCTGCAGTACTATACTAGATAATGTTAAATATTACTGCTGCTAGAAAGCAGTAGTACAACTAAGTTTTTAAGACAGAAATTTAAAACAAAACTATTTACTCATATGCTGAGCATTCCCATTTTTTATTCCACTGATTTTTTTTTTTAATGTAGTGAGAGTATTTAGCAAAAAGGCATGGTCATCTTGCAGTTCATGTAAAATTTATTAAATTTGGAAAGGTGCATAATTTTAAGAGTCAAAGTATGCATAAAAATCTATGAGAGATTATGCATATTTTTCCTTCTCATAATAAAGGGGGTAATGCCCCCTAATCCCTCCTGCCCAGTAGGGCAATTTTCACAAACCACTTGTAAAATGGCTGGAGATATTTCAGGACTGTGAAGAGCGTAAAAATCTTTCATTTGCCACCTGAAGTGGTATTAATTATTTCATTACCAGGAAACAAGTGATAGAGCTCTACAGTGTCATTGTCACTGTCACCTGACCCTGCAGCACTCTTGCCTTTTGCTGGAGAGAAAGGATGATTTTCAAGCAAGGAGAGGGGCAGAAACCCAAACAGAAATCATTGCTTTGTCACTTCGTAAATGTGGGGTAGACCTTAAGGAGTGCCCCTTAGGGTGTGCTTTGGAAATCCTGCACCTCTGCTTTGGAAATGCAGCATGGAGTTCTGCTCATCCAGCAGCAAAAAAAAAAAAAAAATTATCAAAATGAGGGGGGGAAAAAAAGTGAGAAGGATGGCTGATCTTTGAAAATGGTGTCTGTGCTAAGAGAGATTAAACACACCAGCACTCTTCACCTTGGAGAAGAGCTGGAGAGAGAGAGGTGGCAGCAGTTAAATTAAATTAGAAATGACATGAAAAAAGTGAGTGATGTGAATACAGTCACCAATGCAGAAAGTTTCTACGCTCTAGAGTCTAAAAATGGGTGAAGTGAGCAAGGGAAACTTTAAGTATTCCATTTTTCATTTGGTTGTAAATTAAATTGGACTAGATGGTGGTGTTTTCCCATCTAGTACAGGCATTCCTATTTCCTCAGATTTGTCTGCACAGGAAAAAAAATTAAAATGTCCTATTTGCCATCATTTAAATGATGAAAAACATAACAAGCTGAAATCATAGCTTTAATTACTACTCGAAACAATAAAATTGTTACATCAAAACGTGCCTTTCCAAAAGTTGACTAAAATAACTAGACTATAAGGCTATTTTTGTTGCAATGTTTTTAAAAATAAATTTAAATCCACTAATTTTCTAACCACAGCTAAAACTACTTAAAACTGCAAGATGACTAAATCCCAACCTCTTCATTCATCCAGTCTACTTAAAATAAATTTTGTAAGAGTATGATTTATTATTAAAGCATCTTTGGTGTGCAGGCAGTGTAAATATGCTGCTATCCATAGCAGGGTTCACAAACCACAGCAAACACAGGTCAAAACCATTTGATACAGGTCTTAAAAAGTCAGACCAAGGCAGTGATCATTACACAAATCATCAGCATTTTTAAAGACCACTGTGTACTCCCTTTTTTTCATGAACTTGCCCTTTAGAAATTTCTGTTGGCTTAGGATTTTTTTTTAAAAGGTTTTCACCGTTTTTTGGCAAAGTGAGGTTTAGCAGGTGGGGAGAGACAAAGCAAGTGAGAGAGAGATGCTAGAGAAACATCTTCATGCAACATGTGAACATTTTTGTTACCCTGCCCACTCTGTCTCTAGCACTACCTGGAAAATGTTCTCTCAGTACATTGTTTGGAACTCTAAACTAAAATAATTTCTCTCCTAAATGTCTGGTAAAAAGAAAAAAAGTTGCAGTCTCAGTTGGAGGCAGTTTTGTTATAAACCAGCAAAGCTAGGTTGTTTAAGTAGTCTATAATATTTTGAAAGATTATTTTTACAAAGTTACATTTATTTGCTTGTGTAAAATTTAAAGACTGGGACATGGCTAGGATTGAAAAATAACAAATGCTGGAACTTTTTTTCACAGAGAATAATTTCTCAAAGGTACCATGGTGTATTTTAATTAGGCCTCAACCCTGAAAACATAAAAGTACACAGGCAACTGATTATGCATGTAGTCATAAAAGTCTTTTCTGCTTTCTTACAGGATGTTTTTGAATAAAGGATGTTTTCTTTTGCTGTTACAGAATTTGCAAGTTTTCCCCCTAAATTTAAGATTACATTTGTATGCTAAATAAAAGTCTAATGGTTGTGAAGGAGACAGAGATGCTTGAGAGTGCAGCTTAATCCCCCCATTATTGCCATAAATAATAGCGATGTAACACATCTTAACAAAATGAATTACTAATTTGGACTCTTTATTGCCAAGTCACTCAGCTTCAAAGACATTGTAAAATCATAAAACCAAGTTATGAATTTTCCTCCTTCCAAATAATGCAAATAAAAATTACAGATGAAAAAGGCATTTACTCATCTTACAATATAATTCACTTTATCAGGGAAAATAAAGATACCATCTGATGAGAATGCTCATCAAATGTGAGTCTTATTGCTATAAAGGAAAAAATAATTTCTCTCTATGGCCAGCTACTGTGTGAGTTGAGTGGTAAAATGATTATCAAACTATTTGGCAATTGCACTGGTGGTGTGTGCAAAGAAATACTGTCTGGGTGGCTCAAGGTTGTAATAGAAGTAATGGCTCCACAATTAACAGAAGTGATCAGGGAAACCCAAAGAGCATCTGTTACAATAATGGTAAAGAGAGGGGTAGTACAAAAAATACAATAAAGCGGAGAGAGGGGTAGTACAAATTCAGATTTTATAACCACAGATAAAAATACGGAATATTGCAAGATGATTAAATCACAACTGCTATAACCCTCTGCCTTAATCCAACATAGTTAACCTAAATCTTCTAGCAGTATAATTTACTGCTAAAATCCTCCTGATGTACAAACCATGTAAACATGCTGCTGTGTAAGTCACTGTTCATTTAACACAGCAAACACAGGTAAAAAATTTGGTACAGTTTTCACAGAATCAGATTAAGTTGGTGACTATTAGACAAATCTAAATTTAAGCATAGTACCAATGAAGGAAGATTTATATGATCTCAGTGGAGGAAGATTTATAAGATCATTAAGTACATTGTGAATAATTTATACATATGCATTGTTTTTCCTGCCAAAAACCTCTGCATTTTTCAATATGCAGAAGTTACAAACTACATGAATGGAACCTGAAAAATAAGAATTTTATATAATGGGTTTAAGGAAACGATACTGTGGGTTTTCTTTGGGTTTTGATTTTGGTTTAGGTTTTTCTTTGGGAAAATATGCTGTGTCATTACAGACCTTTTTTTGGTCTTTTTCCTCTGGTGATGCACAGAAAATTCAAGCTGCTTTTTGTGTTCAGGGAGGTCATGGAGCACATATGAAGATGTGCTTAGGTTTTCGGTCAGAGAAAGGAGAGCCATGCTGCTCTGCAGATACCTCTGCTGGAGACCAGCTGTGATGTTGCTGTGGTTCTTTCCTCTTAGCAGAATATCGTTTCTGACCCTGCATTTCCTGAAGTGCCTGGTGTGGAACACCAGCTGCCAGGAGGATCCACATGCTGGTCAGTCACACCTCTCCCTCTGCTACACAGGCAGGAGAAGGCACAGCCAGTCATGAATCAGAAACACTGACTTTTGTAAATGTAAATGTAAAACTATGTGGACAATGTAAAACTATGTGGATTTTACTCTTGTTTTTTGTCAATGCTCACCCTTTTACGAGTGAGAGAAAAATGACAGGAAACAGCTAGAGAGGTGTCAGTGGGTAGAAGTTCATGATCTGTGGAGACATTTTCATCCAAGTTATTTGGTTTTACATACTCTGAACAGGATCTTAGCTTCTACACATCACTGAAGGCTGTTAAAGAGCAGTGGCTTAGAGGGCTCAAGCCTTGTGAGTCTAACCCAGTAAATCCATGTGTAAAATATTCCATGTGTAAAATGGTGCACATTACACTGAATATATGAAGGGAATATTCAGGATTGGATAGTTTGGGGGAGTTAGGGTGGGTGGGTGAAGAAGGTATTGAGTTGATTCTGGGCCCATCCATTAAATGTGTCCCAATTGTATCTCCTGGTGCTAAGGAAAATTCAAAAGTGAAATCTCAGCTTAATGCAGTGCTATGGCTCTACTAATACACAGGGTGCTTGAGGTATGTTAAAGGATATATAGCAGACATTTATCAGCACTTCTCCACTGGGTGATGCAGAGAAGGCTCTGCCCCTGAGTGTGTGTTCAGGCAATTGAACTGAGCCCACACTCTCAAAGGCACACTTTGGTTTGCAATAGGGATGTTAACGTTTCATTTCAGCACAGTCTCTTGCCTGCTTCAGGCAAAAATTGCAATCCTGGCTTGGTCCCAGCAACTTGAAAAGAGTCTGATGCCTATACAAATAAACATAATGGCAGTCTTAATCATTAGGAATTATGTTATTTTTCTGTTTCTCCAGTAGTGTTTCATAATGAATCAAAATGAGCTAGATGGTTCGCTATCAGTTTGAATGCTAATTAAATGGAGACCTTCAGCAGTTTGTGACCACTTCTAATGCTTCTAATTTCTGTTTGTTTATATTTCTCTTTTTCACTGGGACTTGTGTTTTAGAAAACCCCAGAATAACAGAAGAATCTTAATTTCTTGCTTTTTCTTTCCTTTTTTTCAGAAGCAAAGCTTCCAAATCTACAGTAAACTCTTCCTACTCAGACATCAGTGCAACTCAGACTATGCCAACAGGGTTTTTTATTTCCCTGAAGTAGGGATTCAGAATATTAAACAGTTTGGAGTAGGATTTACAAGGATTTTACCTGCCTAGTTGCCCCATCATTTTCTCACTTCTTTTCTTCAGTTTTGCTTCAGTGGACAGAAAATTAAATTCTGTGAAAACAAAAGGAATTTAGCCATAGCAAAGCAACCAGCTAATTGGGGAAAAAAGAAAAGAAAAAAGGGAAAGCATCCTAAAATATGTATTGTTTACCCACCTGTTTTTTGCTAATCATGCTAGAGCATTGACTGGTATTCTGCCTTGAAATCTGTTTTTACTGGTTGAAGTTTCTTGCTGGCCTAATAGGGGCTGACCATTGGACCTCTTCTCATCCTCACTCTCCTCAGAGAGTATGTCATTCCATGTTTCAGCACCCTCTCACTGATAATACTAAATACTTGGGCACACACAGCAAATCCAAAGCAGAGCCTCTGTTCTTCCTTGTATTTTATTTCTTTGTTGGTATTCTTCTGTCTTTAAATGCATTAAGGATAGAAAGGGGCAGTAGTGAAAACCAGGGAAAGATATATGTCTTATTTCCTATCACTATTTAGAGAACCCCTCATAGTTTATTTGAAATGGTGGGCAAAGGGGCAGCATTTGGAGGAAGCAAGCACAAGGCTAGTTTATAACACTGATTCTATTTTTCCCAAATGGTAAAGAGAGCTATATACATTAAATAAAACTGGTACTCCTGCTGCTAATACCAAAAGCAATAGCTAAGAGAAGGGCATGCTGATTTTAATTCATTATTCTAAGGAACCTCTGAAAATCTGCCTCTCCTTTCCCCACCTCTGGCAAAAAGAGAGAACAAATTTACCTAGTATTTTTTCTTGGTCCTGGCTGGTGTCACCCACAAAGGTACAGTGAGTCTTTCTGCTGAATTTTAGTGCATTCTGTCATGTAGGAAGCACCAAAAGTCACGGTTACATCACTGTGACTCAACAATATTTGTGAACTAAAGTGAAGAAAAATGGACAGAAAGAGGTTTGCATTCTCAGGGCAGATTCCTTTTCCCCTTTCACAGTCTTTCCAGTCTCTTTAAATATTTTATGTTCTTGTATAAAGAAAGATAATAAGCACAAAATACTGGGAAGAAAACATTACTTAGCTTTTTCCAAAATTTCCACAACCAGTGTAAGATTTCTTTTGTTATAATTGATTTTCAAGTTTGTTTAAAATGTTTCACAAGGTGTAACATATTGAAATGAGTCATCCAGTTTTCAGGGTGTTCTTAGAATAAAAGGTTCCTGTGCAATATAGGTGTAAGAACACTATTAAAATGTTAGCAGTAGAATAACTCTCCCTAAACATGTTGAAAATGGTTTGATGGTTTGTTTTTTTTTTCTTTGAAAGCACAGTTCAACTCACCATCAATTGCACTCAGAGCTCATTATGTTTGTGCTGTTATAATTATCAGTCCTTTTATGTAGTGGGCCTTTCTTGTAGCTCCTTGGAAGAATATTTTGGTTTTGATGCACAGCTGCTTGTTTCACACAGGTCCTGCCTCAAAAACCCAGATCTGATATCAAATGCTGTTGTCAGTTACAAAAAAGCAATCCCAGCCACCATTTTTTGTGTTTCCTCAGAAGGCACATATGAGACATTTCAAAGTGTTGTATTGGAGTGCTTCACAAGATTTTTTCTCTTTAAGCAACCCACTGAACGTGTACTTTTGTAGTGCCATGGATCTCCTACACTGTTGCTCCTTTTAAAGGACCATACTCTGGAGTTCTTTTAGTCCTCCAGTAACCCTATCCATCCTGTTGGCACCTGAAGAGATGGAATAATTTGAAGTCAGATTCTGGGAACTGATAATTAAGAGGAGAGATTTTATCTGTCACTTGCCTTAGTATTTGTTTCTCTGTGTTAGTCTAGGGACTAAAAAATCATTATTTCTTTTAAATTTTCTTTTATGTGTCAATATTTTCAACAAGGATTTCTACAATACGTGATTACAAAGCTTGGCTCTAAAAGAAAATTTAAAAATCACTCATCCACAAGAAGGAGTTATACCAAAATATATATAATTTGAAATGATCAATATGATCTTTCATGAAGTTTTGCTGCTTAGACCTGGGGGTTTACCAGCACAAGGTGGTTCTTTGCCGCCAGGCTGGAGACAATTCAGGAGTTTGTTCTCTAACAAGACAGACTTCCATTAAAGACTACAAATCTGGTTCAAGAAGCCTTCTCAGTGGCACTGTGTTTATAGACATGCCAGGCCACCACATCAATATGTGCATGAGAAAAATACTTGTTCAGTGCTTTGCAGAATGGGGATTGTATTCTCCGTACAAAGAAACACATCTCTGAGCACTTCACACTAAGAAGGTCCCAGAAGTAGTTTGGATTGGGAAACCATCTCTGTCAGCCAACAGCTCTTAGTGGTAGTTTTAAGATGCTTTAAATATTTAAAAGGTTGAAATGTATATTGAGTCAGATGGGACAAGACTGCATCCTTAGATACTGAAAGTAAAGCAAGCATGAAGCAAACACAATGTTAAACTGTTCGGTGCTAAGCCTCTGATGAGGGACTCAGTCATGATAGTATTTGTTTAAAGGGTTGGATGGTGTAGTTCCTTTTGGATGTGAAGGAAAACTAAACTATTTGTTTTGTTTGGGCAAGGTTTTTTGGGATTTTTTTTTCTCCATTATATTTTAGAAAAAGGGTAGTTGACTTCTTTTCATTGCATCTGTTCTGTGAAATGACAGACATCTCTTCAGGCAAAAAAATCTTGCTGTAATTTGTCTGACTCTCAGCAGACAGGTAAATACAGCTTGAAAAGCAGATGTTTCAAAGAATAAATTTAAGCAACACTAGACAATGTGATTTACATTTAACTCTGCATCTTGGCTTCTACAGATTGCCTATTAATAACTGGAAGATAAATTCTGTGAAAAAACAGTGCTTAGAAGAAAACCTTCCAAGGATTCACATTCACTGCTTTCTTCTGTGTTCTCATAAAAGTGTTAAGATGTTAATAGTACAGAAAATTAGTCAATTAACCATAAATTCCTGTCATAAGATGCTAAAAGGGAATTGTTTAAACTAAATAGTGGTGAATGCAAATGAGTCATATACCCTATCAACTAAATGTACATATGCTTCAAACGTCATGTTTTAAATAAACAGCTGTGACAGAAATGCTCACCCCTGAAGAGATGCAGGATGGAGAGAGAGGGAGGATTTTAACTGAGTGTATTCTCCTGAATGCACAGTGAGGCATCAAACTAATCATTACAGAAAGGAGAGGAACATATTGATGATGCATGTGCTTTACATGGGAAATCTTCAAATACAGAGTTCCAGGTTCCACTTCATTCACACGTGAGCTGTTGTTAAGGAACCACTCTGCTGGCTGTAGTTTATTTCTTGTTAAGAGTTCTGGAACATTTTGATCATGGGCAGGGCTAAATCACACCATTTCTGGTCAGTGTGCCCTTGCTCATGCACCAAAGGGAGATGAGATAGGGGATGTGTCACTGCATCCATATTCTGAGTCACTTTCCCAGGAGGAATTTGCTTCTGTAGGTGCAACCAGTCAAACAAAGACAAAGGCAAGGAGACATTCAGTGCCTGATGCTAGGCAGCCAGCTAGAGAAGGGGAGGTAGTGCTGAATGAGGCATTTCAAAGAGGCCTTTGGGTACAGGGATGCCTTGAGTTTTAGCTTTCTTATTTTTCAGATTCTGTACTGCATTAGTGTGTGACTCTGAACTACATATATAGTGTTAGCAAGTTCTAGTTCTCTTCACAGTTTAGTTAGACAAAACAATCCTTTTCCAGCCTGAGAACCAAGGACACCATTGCAAGTATCAAAAAAGCCCAGAAAGTGTAAACAGCAGTGAATTGAGGAGAGCAAACTGTGAGGATGGGATTTCATAACCTGAAACTGTAATTGGGCAATTAACCCCAATTTGTAAATGGACCAAAACTTATCAAAGTGTGAAAACTCATGACCCATCATCCATCTTTGGTGTAGCCTTGGTCAGGCTCTTGTACTGCCCAAGGTGTATCCTTTAAAGGCCTTTATAATAGATACCTACTTTATTCCTTTAATTCTGTCTAGCCTCTGTTCTAGGTAGCTTCTCTAGGCACCAACAGTAACTCCTGTGTTTATCCAATGCTCCAAGACAGTTCCACTCAAAAGAGGTGGTTTTTTTTTTTTTTAATTAAAGTCACAAAGACCTACTTCTCCCAAAACATCACTGTTTTGGGACATCCATTTCTGGGGGCTTCCCTGCATTTCTGTCTCTTAGTGAGAAGCTCATCATGTAATATCAATGTAATTGTCATGTAATTTTGTTGTGGTGGTTCCCCTAGATTTCAGGGGGTTTCACCCTCTTTTGTGCATGGAATAATTGTTTTTATATTAATATTTTTTTGCTAACTTCCACATCTCTAGTGAAACATAATGGTTCTGTTCCCTTTCATGTTGCATCTGAATAAAATAACTGTGGTTAGGACATTTTGGTTTGAATTCAGTGTTTTCAAGTGTGTATTTAACACTCTTGAGGTAAAACAAATTGCTTGGGCCCTCAGGCAACTTAGGGCTAGAGATACCTACTTTGTGAATTTAAAACAACTTTTTGGGGCAGGCAGGTCCACAGGTGTAAAAAAAGGCATGCTGCCTCTAGGCATGTGCTGTACAGCATATCAGTTATCCAAGGATGTATTTTCAGGGATGCATTTGTTTTGCTGTCCTTTAAATGGCTTAAGCCACTCTTCTGTGAACACTCATCATGACTTTGCTGCTCAAATTTGCCTGAAGATGTACTAAAGATACTTAAATGTCCATTTGGTTCTTAACTTGAGTACCCATTCACATTGAATAGAAAAAAAATTGCCAGGGGTCCCATGGAGCCTACTTTTGTGGGACCAGGAAAGGTTCTTCACTTCCAAAACAATAGCAGAAAGTAACAGAAACAAAATAATAAGCCAATAACAGGGTTTGTGGAGATGCTTGTGACACTGGTGAAGTAATTTTAAATGACAGCATTGCTGAAGCTACATGAGCATCTTTCATGGAAAAGTAGCAGAGGAAAAGGGTGGTGAGAGAGAGCTGTGGAAGGCAGGAGACACAGAAAACTGTGTGTAAGCACACTCCTAGATAGAGTTGGTACACAATATCATTAACAGATGTTCTGTGAAATTTTCCTCTCCTTGGAGTCATTTCACCAGAGAGGAGGGGATATGGGAAAGTGGAAGGAAAAGAGAGATGGCTGATGCTCTCCAGAATGTGTTCCCACAGGAAACTCAGGGGAGAGAGAAATTTCAGGCCAGAATTTTTGCAGCAAGATTTTTATCTCCTCAGGTTTGGGGAGAAGATTTGGACCATGTATTTAGTTGTCAGATTGTTAGATGAGGGCTTCCATGTGGTAGTTCCATCGGAGCCCCCACTGTGTTTGGGGTCTGCAGTGTACTTTGAAAAATGCATGCTCACTGTTATTACATGGAGATAAGATTCAGTATATTTTTATCTACAAAATGTTTTGTGCATTGAATATCAACTTTGACAGGCAGAGAAGCAATTTCTGTGGTTGTTGGTTCTTACTCCTTGCTATTACTGAGAGACACCACCATCCAGAGTTTTACTTGCATGACAATTTCTCTACTGAGTAAAGCAATAGAAGATATTTCAAATGAGTTGACCTCACTATAAATAAACCTAGCTATACCTGAGGAAAACAGAATTACACTAGTTTTGTCAAGTTGGCCATAAAACTGAAATCCTGACTGAAAATACTGCAATTGCCACAGAATGTTGAAATGTCATCTCATTTCTTTGCAAATCTAACCTCTCAGTAATTGTAAACATAATTTGATGGAAAGTCCATTGGAACAATTTGCTGATCTCTGACATTCTCATTATGTATAATGCTGTGTAAAACATTCTCTGAAATACTCTGGTGTAGAATTTACAGTTTGTTAGCTTTGGGTTTGTTGGTTTTTTTTCCTAGAATTCTGAGACCCTGTTTGTGAGATTAAAACCAGATTATTTTGAGAAAAAAAATGTGACAGGAAGACAAGGCCCTTTATATCACATATAGTTTTCCTCTACTAACAAACACTTGTTTTCTGTGGTATAATGTCTAAGGTTTTATGTGCACTCCTGCTCCCTGATTTATGTCCATCTAGTGTCCATCACTAGAATATAGGAAAAAAATAATTCTGGAGCCTTTTGAATTTTTGCAGTATGGATATGACAGTGATGGCAGCAATGTAAGACAACACAAAAAGAACAGCATGGCGTAAAGCAGTAGCAGGATCTTGGCATCCTCCTGGATGATGGTTTATTATTAACTGTTCACTTTAGGATGCAGAAAACGGCAATTTTTTTTTAATGTATTCTTCATTTTGGTTCTTATGGCCCATTTCTTAGAACTGAAAATTATAAAAGTTTTAACAGACCTCTGGAGATCAGCTGATCCAAGTTCAGAGCAGGGTTGTGATTCATTAGATTGTTCAGCGCCTCATTCAAGTGAATTTTTTCATATGTCCATGCATGGAAAGCCCATTTGACCATCCTTATGGTGAATAAGATTTTCTTGACAGTTTGAGCTTTTTATGTCCCAGCTTGTGTCCACTGCCTCTCTTCTTTGCACACTTCTAATGAAAGCCTGGCTCCACCATCTCTTCTCCTTCCCCTGTAGTAGAAGACAGCAAGAGTGTTTCCTCCTTCAACTCTCTCTCCTTCAGCATGTAATTCTCTCAGCACCTCCTCATTCATTGTGTGAAATATATTGTATTCTGGCTTATACCTGTAGAATTGTGGTAGGTTTTGGAACAATAGTGGTTTATGAAGATTATCCATGAGGATTTAACCATGTGGCAGCAATGAAAGGCACAATGGTCTCTAAAAATATATAACTTGTTCATGCCAGAATGGTTACTTATTAAGAGAAGTCACTCTACCTGTGCACACATTATTCTGAAACATTAACATTTTATGGCTCTTTTTTGTGACTGCTGTGGTTGCTTTTGTTGCTCAGTGGTGACAAAAATGGCAAGGATACCTTATTGTTCCACTTGTCCAAACATTGACCACTAGATGGAGGTTTGATTGCTTCGTGTAATTTTAAAGTTCCAAACTGTGTTGTTGCAATTGATTAGCATACAATTAAAGCATTTAATATTTGATTGCTCTCCTGAGATTTTAGGTAACTTTGTGTAACTAAATAGAAAGATGTTTTAATCATCATTTTCTAAGTTTAATTGTAATGCATAAATTATTAGCACTTGTGGGAAGATAGACATTACTGGGATGAAAAAGAAAACTGAAGCCAGGAGAGTATAGCTGTTCATTGTTTTAAATATTAATTCTATAGTACCTTCTTGTATCAGCTGACATACATCTTCAATTATTCTATTATTAAAATGGAACATCCTTTCCTATTAAGTTCAAGGTGGTTTATGAACTCAAGGTAACATATTGACCTATTTAATAATGTTTAACAGCATGCCTAATACTTCTCTGTTTGTTTCCATAATCTGAAAGTAGAGTCATCCTATTTCTAGCTTATTCCCATATTTCTATTTTTTTTATCTTTATCAGTTATCTGGCGTGAATTACTTCCAGTGGCGTAGCTGCATGAGGCTGTCTTGTTCAGTCTCACCTCTCTGAAATAAAAGCATTTAGCTTTTAATTTCTTCATTACGCAAAATCATAATGATAGATACTCAGTTTCCTTTTATACAAGAAAGAAAATATATATATATATATATATATATATTTCCAACAAAAAGCTTAGTAAAAATAAAACGCACAGTTCATTTCAAATGTTTTAAAATAGTAATATATAGAATATTGTGTGTAAAGGCAGGTGATGTGCCTGCCTTACCAGTACTACTGTGATATCTAAAATCATTCTTTTATAATTCCTTCTGTGAGTCAAGGTAATACATTGTTCCTGAGCCTCAGTTTGTTTCTGAGGAACTGAGGCTCAGATAAAAAGAGAACACTTTGCCAAAGTGCACATCAAGGCATTTGTTGAATGGCAAGGATTTCAATCTGACTTTCCATGCTTATTCCCTGAAAAACCTTGCTCTCAAGGGGTGCCACCAGCTTGATGTCCTGGAGGAGCACCTGCCCACCCTCTGGGCCTTAGGTGCTGCTGTGAGCAGACCAAGCACAGCAAGCTCAAGGTTTCATGATTTAGTTCAGCTGTGAGGTGCAAAAAACCCCTTTCCACCTTAAGTATGAAAATAGATATTGAAGGAACAGGCCCCGTGCTGCCTCCTTGGCCCAGGTGACAGGAGCAGGGCTTTGATGAGAGGCTGCTCCCAGCAAGGGGGACTCTGTGATTTTGCTCTGCCCAGCACCACGGGCTCGCTGCTGCCGCTGGCACCAGACCCAGACGTGCTGGTGTCAGAGAGAAGCTGTCACAATGAGCTCTGAATTCATGAATCTCAACTCCACGGGAGGAGGAGCAGCCTGCTAAAGGTTTCCAGAAGGCAAGGAAGGCTAAAAACACTGCTTCTCACAGCTTAAGAATTCTTAGCTTTTTCTTTAACTTGCCTGTGTCTCCTCTAGCCAGCGCCTTGTACACTGGAGCTGGGGTCTAACAGCCCAGTTCCAAATCAACAAAAACACTAAATCATGTCTTAAGTCTCAAAACATGCTTACATGTTTTACTGAACTAAGGAATGTAACATCCTTGAAATACCCACACTTGGCTTCACAGCTCTCAGAAACAATTTCTGTTTTTCAGCTGAATGTAGTGTCTGCTACTGGCATGTCAGGAATGGTATAGTTAGAGATGTTGGTTTGATAGTCATAGCCAAAATTTCACTGACTAACAAAAGCTTCTGCATCAAAGAGGGTGTCATCATGTTTTTGAAGGGCATCTTTATTTTTAATCAGTTTCAGCATTCAGAATACTTCAGAGAGGAATATAATTTCCCTTACATAGCTATAATGTAAAAGCAACAGACTTATTAAGAAGGAAGGAGAAAAGTTTCTCAGCAGTGGCATTTGAAAAAGTTGTGTTAATTCCAGATTTGTTTAGCACATTATTTTCTACTTTCACAATTTGTCTTCTTGACTTCCTAAAGGGAGGACTAAGTTTTTAGAGGTCTTTTAAAAGGAAATGTCATTTAATGAACCACTTCAGTTAAGTAAGAGTGGATGCTAAGTGATGCAGGCTAATGAGACAATTTAAGGTGAAGGGTTTATATAGCAAATCTCATGCAGTTAGAATAAGAACTGAGTAGGGAAAGAAAGGAAAAGCTGTTGGAATGATCACACAGGAGATGAGAAGAATATTTCTAGATTTTACTTAGGCTCATAATGATTCCCAGAACTTTCTTCTGGACATATGTCTAGGTGGAAACAAATTTTAACCACTGCAGTACAAAGATGCTGTTCTTTGAAGAGCTATACAGCAGTAAGGGGTTTTTGCTCAACTTTAGAGCAAGAATTTAGAAGGCCAATACTCTCCTTGATTTATACAGAGTGTCCTGCTACACTTTCTGGGCAGAATGAATGTGCAACAAGAACCATGACAATGTAATAGAGTAGAGCAGAATATCCATCCTTTGACTAGGAGATGATATTTGGCTTTTTTTTTTAATGAGCCTTTTATTCTCAATTCTGAATTATTTTTCTTGTTGATATGTGAGCTATAAAGCTCGAGAAGCTGTAAATCATAAGAAAAGCCCTTCAAACCACAATTAGTTGCTCTGTAAATATCCTTCAGACATTTTTTTCCCCAACCTTTCTTTCTTACCATAAGTTTTTAAAAGACCTTCAGTAATGTACTAAATTTTGACTGCCTACATGTTGCAGCCACCATTGCAAGGAGAGCTGTAAAGTAAATCGTGAAATGGCAGCTTCATTGTCTATTTTTTCCATGAAATTTGTGTTATTTTATTTTTGAAGTTTCTGGTTGGGATTTCTCTTAAATGGAAGGCCCTGAACTACTGATTTATTATTTTTCCTAAGATAGTGTATAATTTGAAACTATTGACATATTTTGCTGGATTTTTCTGATACTTTAAGTTTTCCTCTAGAACACAACTGATACTTATTTCCCCAGTGTTAGACTTTCTGCAGCTTTCCAGCATCTGGAACAAGCTCAGGCTGCTATTAAATTGGGTCTGCCATCTTCAAACAGTGTGAGCACAATCAGCATTTAGTAAAATAAACATGGCCCCATTATTTCCTAATGCCTTGCTTAACAGCTTTAAGATTAGACCACGTCCCCCATGCTCCCAGTAGGCAGCACTTTAACAGTGAGTAATATTTCTGTCTGCCGTAGTCAAGTAATCCCAAATGTAAGTAATTTACAGGCTGGCATTAGGGACTGTTACAAGAGACATATTGTAATATGTCACTGAAAATCAGCCTGCCTCTGCACATTTGATCAACAGCCAGATGGAGGCTTTTATCACATTTATTTAATCTGAAATATACATAGTAATTACAGTGGACCTCTGGATTCTCGGTCCTTGTCGCTGTCTCAGGAGAAGGTAGGAAATGAATCTGTCAGCTGCAGGCTGGTGGGGATGTGACCCCCTTGGTAGAATCTGGGTGTGTTACAGCTACTGCTGCTGACAGTGGAGATCATGCTGCTGGAATTAATGCATGTTGCCAAGTTAAAAAAAAAGAAAAGAGGCCCATAAAGCAAAGACTGTGTAACTTTATTTTTTGTATTAATACAGAAAGCCTTTAGGAAAGCAAAGACCAATGTTACTCTTAGCAAACCCATTACCAATCGATGGCTTTAAGAGCAAACACTCACTAATAGCTGGATGGTATTTAACTTAAAGGCATCTGAAAACAACAGGCTTAATGTTCCCAGAGGAGAATTTGGTTAAGATAGTGAATTCCATCAAGCATGTCATTATTAAAAGGGGAAAATATTGTTGTTTCCATTCGTACAGAGTTGGCATATAAAGAACGGATAGCATTCAATTAAACCACAAGGAAAAAATTCAAACAAATTGAAGGTAGATTTATCTCTTGGGCAGGAACTTCACAAATGGATGTTGCCATTGTCACAAAGAATTTTATAAGATTTTGTGCCCTAATTAGAGCAGCTGTAGAAGATGCCTCACATATTAATGGTGGTGCTGACCTTATAAATAATTTACCCCTCATTCCTGTTACTCTGTGCATTACAGAAGGCTATCTTTGCTAATGACTCTCACATCTCTCTCTCTGAGATGAGCTGGATCAGTCAACATCCACTTTTGGATCAGTTACTACCCTAACCACAAGCATGCATGGCTAATCTGGAGATACACTGACAGATAAAATATACTATTAACTGCCAAAGAGGCTCTTCTATTACAGTTACTCTCACTGAGTAGTCCCATGACAGATTAAATTGCTGTTCAGCCTGAATAAGGTGTCAGATTCTGGCTGTAAGTGGCTGGTTTACTGGTGTTTTGATGTCATTATAGGCTTATAATTAGTCTAATCTGATTTGGTAAGAAAAAAATTAGTATGACAAGCATAAAGAATTCATTTGAACAATAGTTTTCTTCTACCACAGAACTAAGTTTTAATTAGAGCTGTTCTTCAATTAAATTAAATCTGCCCTTCTTGGTTTTAAAACTCTCATGAACATATTCAGTACAATGTACCTTGTACAACTGTGAATCTGTTGCTGCCTCTCTGATCTTTACCCATCCTTACCTGTTCTCAACTAACTTTACATGTGTGGCTCAGCCTTACTGATGACAAAACTTCTCCTCCCCAGCTTCTGCCATCAGGACCAGCTTTGTCTCTCTCTGTCTCTCTCTACTGATCCTCCCCATCCATTTGTTTCATGCCATTTCTTGACTGAAAGTGTGTCATTCTCCCACTACTTACTTGTGGTGGTATTTATTATTTGAGCTCTGCAGTGTTGCTGATTATCTCTGAGAGGCAATCAGTGAGGGGGTTCATGTAACAGCATGGAAAACAAGGTGGCAGAAAAGCCACAGTGGAAATATTTATGCCACTTTCCAGTGGGCTTCAGCTCTTGGGCCTTCCTTCAGTTAGAGGATGAAGCTTCGAGCGATCCCTTTGGCGCTTTGAGTGATCACTGTCTCAGCAATCTCCCCATAATTCCTGTAGTGTATTGTGGTGATAGTGAGTTGCTTTCTCCTGAATTGTGAATGCTAAGGCTGCCAGGGACCATGTGAGTCTGGCCCCAGCCCCTGTGATGGCAGCCAGCAGCAGATGCCCACGCTCAGCCAGCTCTGCAGAGCACAGGTGCCACTGGAGCTCCCTTCCCACACGTGCTGGCCATGTTTTCTACAGCAAATCAAAGGCTGTGGGAAGTGACCAAAAGCCACAGATTAGACACTCTAAGAAAGGGAGAAGAAACTGGCATCTCCAGTTTCTGTATTAATGAGAGAATGGTTTATTATTTATATAAATAATTAACTTCTGGCAACAGGAGAAGGAGCTGTGTGCACACTAACTCCATCTGGTCTCTGGTCTTTTTTGACAAAGAAAACCAAGAGCAAGGATCTTCCTATATTAATTGATGGAAAGTTATCAAAAGAAAGATGGCACTTCTGAAATGTGTTTTTTTCTCCCAAAGTAGGAAGTCATGATTCTCATTTTTCTAGATAGAGATAGGATCTTCTTTGTTCCTTTTTTCTTTTTTTTAAAGTGTCGAATAGGTGGATGTTTCCAAAGTTCAATCTTTTTTTACTGCAATGAAGGCATTGAGCATTCTGGAGCTTCACAAGAAAATGAAAATTAAAATGCTGGAACAGTTGACTCATTCAACTTAACAGGGAAATTTTCATGTCATCTGTGCCATTTGTGTCTTTTCCTACAGCCTACAGAAGTTATAGCTGGATGGACAAGTATTTCTTCAAACCCAGAATTGACTTAATTATCCTCTACAGAAAATAAGAGGAAGGCAAAACATTGCAGATTCCAGTTCTTTTTTTCCTAAGACAAAGTCTGAAGCAATTAATGAGTTTATTGACAGCCAAAAATATAATGTTGTCAATAAGAAAAGTCTTTTATGTGCTCTAATTAGAGGAACTGTTCCCTTCAGGAAACTGGAGCTTTTACAGTGGCATTAAGGAAAAAAAAGAGAAAGGAAAAAAGAATCTTTAAAAAAAATGTGTCAATGACACAGGCACAAAATATGGAACAAGGCTCTAAGGACCCTGAAAAATATTGCTAAACTTTTCATCTTGATATTGTAGGTATACAGCTCTCTTCTAAGCATTAAAACAAAATACATTTGCAAAATAAATAGGTATGGGTAGTGCTTTTATTCACTTTGACAAGGGCTACCTGCTCACAAATATATATCAGGACACATTTACATTTTTCTGTCCACTGAAAGAAGTCTTGGCTTCATGAGAACAACAGGAGCTCTTGAAAAGGAGCTCTGGTTTCAGCTGCTGAAATATTGTGTAGGGCTTTTATCTTTCTGGGACATAAGCTCTTCTTAATGGGAATGTATGTAAAATTCAGTACTGTGAAAAAAAAAAGAAAACAAAGGCAAAATGGGCCAAATGTGCCACAGCAGTAGCATGGGAAGAAAAGGCTATCAATTCCTTTGAAGGTTTAGAAGTAATTTTTTCTGCCTGTTTTTGCTGTGGTTGATGATGTTCTACTATTAAAATAGCAGTTTGTATGTGCTGTATATTAGCACAATGTTTTGTTCTTCTTTGCTTCAGGCACTGAAGGATAAAGAAGCTTGTCACATATTTTAAGTTTGGAATTGGTTAATAACAGAATGCATTTTCAACAAATTTCACAACCAGCCCCTTTGGGCAGCTACTCTTTGCAATTTAAATGAAGGTGCAGAAAGTTTCTTTCTTTTCTCACTTAACAATAGTTTCACAAGTTTGGCGTACATGTACTTTAGTGGTTAGTAGTATATTACAAAAAGAGATTAAAAACACCTGTTTCAGCCTTTCAGGCCATGCAAGAGAAATTGAACTCTGGGATGCCCAAATTAAGATGCTAAAATGGGTAAATTCTAACTTAGCAGCATTTATCACAGACAGCACTTCTGCCACTTTTCCTAAGGCAAATACCTTGTCAGCTATCACTTCAGTCTGACTTTCTATCCATAATGTGGTACAATTCCTGCTTTAGTCTTTTTTCCTACTGATGGAAAACCAGATCTTTGAGGTTCTGTTTTGATGTTTTTGTTTGGAGGTTTTTGGTTTGGGGATTTTTTAGCTTGTTTGCTTTGATTTTTCCTAAGTTTTACCTTTTTTTCCCCCCAGATTTGCCTTGGAGGGACAATTAAATATTTTATGAGCCCTATGGCTAAATTTTGGCAATGGCATTAGTCTGAATACATTTCAGAACCCAAGTTTGTGCCATAAGCTGCAGAAAGAAATCTTCTCTTGTTTCCATGAGATTGTACCTTGTGGCTTTTTAACTGAATTATGGAAATACTGCAGTGTGAGCTCAGACGAGGAGGAAGAGAAGCACGAAGGGTGGGCTTTGGGGAAAGGAGAAAAAGGTGAGGAAGCAAGGGCTCAGAGGTTATAAATGCCACCTAGCCATGTGAAAACTTCAAACAGGATCTGTGCCACTGGACACCAAAGTATTTGCAATGGAGAGAAACCTCTAATGAAAAATTGATTCTTGGGCAGAGATTTTCAGGGAAGCTTTTGTCTCTATTAGAGCTTTTATAAAGGCATCCTTCCTACACATTGTCTGATATCTAATAAGCTCTGAGCCCCTGCTGCAATCTGTCCTCTCAGGTTAGTTATAAGAAAACAAGACTCTTAAATTCTTTACTGTCTCTTAAAACTTGTTGTAATGGAACCATGTTTCATAAGTAATTTGAGCAGAGTGAAAGAGAATATTCACACAAGCTCTTGTCTCCTTGGGAAATTAAGCTGATATGAAGAAAAAATTCACTGGGGAATATTTCTAATGTAATTTACATTCACTGATGGACTTCAGAAATCCTTCTACTGCTCTCCCTCAACAGTTGTTGCAGTTTGGTCTCTGCTGGTTAGGACACTTCAAAGCAGGTTTAAATATCTCATGATTTGAGGCTCCTTGCTAGATTTTCTCCAAAAATCTTCACAGTCTCCCGCCACTCATTTTCATGCTCACCTGCACTGTTTCAACAGCCTTTCAAATAAGACAGAGCTATTTATTTAATTTTGTTACTTTTTGGGGTTTCCCACCCTAAAATGCACCTTGCTTTACTGATCTGACTTGAGCAATGCCCTTAAAACAATAGCTTTTTGTAAAAATGTGAAATATTAGTGAGTTGTACTGAGGGTTATAGCAAGTCCCTGAATATGGGGAAATAATCAGCAGTCATTTTAAGAGATTTTTCTTCCATATAAATTGTAACACAAAGCCATGCCACAGGAGCCCTTATTGGAGCAATTCTACTTTGCAGCAGCATTTGATTATTCGTTAAATCAGTAAAAGTGCCTGTAGGCTGGTGGTTTCAGTACTTCTGTGAGAAATGGGACAGCCCTTTCTTTTCCCAGCCTTAAGGAACAGTAATTTATGAATTATACATATGCTTAATAACTCTTCACTTTGTGAATGCTATTAAAGCTCCACAGCAAATTAGGATATTTCCAATTTTTTGTATAGTAGAAATGGTCAAAACAAGTTATTATTTTGGATGCCTCAAAACCTAGGTCATCTCATGCTCAGAGTGATTTTTTTAAAACTTCACCATATGAGCAAAAATACATATTGATAAAGTTCTGCAAAAGAGAGGGCTACTTGAGCACAAATTCCCCCAAATATGCCATTTCAGCATTCACAAATGTGCTTGTTTTGCCTTTGCTCAGGAAAGGGTTATCTGACCCTTTCCTGCAGCCTGCTCAGTCAAGTCAACTCTGCATAAATAAGAAGGAAACTTATGCATGAAGAAACTGAAATTAGGTGAATAATTAACATACACTTTATGCAAAAGCATGAAAAACTATTCCAAAATTTCTCCGCGTAAATAAAGTGTGAATTCATATTAAAATATTCTACATTGAAACTTTGTCAGCAGGTCATAAAAAGCGCATATCGAGTTATTTATTGGGTCTAAGGTTTATCTGATGTGTTTCATCTCTTAAAAAATGAGGCTTTTTTTTCCCCTCTTAGTTATTTTAAGAGTGTTATTTAATTTAAATGTGTGTTGTTTAATTTAAGTGTATTCACAGTTTGAGAACAAACAGTAACAGGGAAACCCCAAAAGCTGAAAATGGGTAAATTTTCACATCATGGGCAATCAGTATTTTGAAGAAGCTTTCTAAATTTAGGCAGGGGGGGAAAGAGCAAATAAAAAAGTGCAGTGAGGTTTTGTATCAATATGTTTTTATAAGATTTTCTTAGTTTTATCAAAGGATAACTGATCTCTGAAGATCTAGTCTGATTGCAAAATTGTAATTCCACTGTTTCAGGTCATGGGTACTGTAGCTGCCTGTGCTCATGCAGTAAAAACCAGTATGTATTAAAACAGTAACAGTGTAATCTTTTATTTTTCTTCTTCTTCTTCTTTTTTTATAGAAACAGCTGAATTATAAGTATTTATTGCACAATTGCATACCTAATATTTCATTTGCTGGAGTTGTGTGTATGGCAGAGTAGGATTTACTTGGTAAAGTCCATGAAGGTTAAAATGTGAATCTTAAAATAATCTGAATATTATTCTTCTTTTTGGAAAGCAGACTGTGGAGTGGTCAGTGGTTTCAGAAACTTTATTGGCAGCTGCTAAGACTTGTGCTCAGAACACTTGAATGATTATGCACATTCACTGTATAAATACCTAAAATACAAAAAGTGTAGCTTCCAAATCCCTGTATTTCTGTCTTTCAGATACTGCTCGGGCACATTTTGAAATAGTAATTATTTATACCACGATAGAAAGCCCCAGATCTATAATTCACTCATGGGGCTTAGGTCATTTCATGAAAGGCAAAAGTATAGTGCATTACTCTGTATGCATAATGTAGAGCATGTTTATATTTAATGCTAGCATTATTTTTATATGAGGAGATTATTCATGAGGTTTGCTTCCAGTTCAGAATATTGTTTGTGTTGTGCAGATTTTCATTTTGAGATGGAAAAAAATGTTTGTTTCCCAAGAAATTGTTGACCACTTTTAAGAATCTTTATTTCCTTTGCTTCCATCTTTTCCTTTCTCTCCTTCATTTCCTTTTTCCTTTTTAACAAAGGAATTGTTCACTGATAATATAGTAGTAATAGGTTATGTATAAGGTTTTGGGGTTTTCTCTGGACAAACTCCTTTGGTTTGATACCAACCAATCTAATCTGGCTTTGATAGCAAGGTTGAAATTAGAGCAAAAAATATGCTGCTACTTTTGCAGTCCAATGAATACCTATGTTAATTTTAATGTTAAAAAAAATCAGCCTATGGAAGTATTGGAATCTCATTAATCCACAGTTATAGGTGGAAACCTTGTATTAAGGCTGGCTTTGGGTCACTTCTTGTAGTCACAGCAGGTATGTCAGAGGAGGAGTGAGTCACTCTGAGGAGGATAAAAACACAGAGATGTATTTATCTCAGTGTATTGTGAGGATTTTTATCTGTAATGTTTATTACAGCTCGCAGAGGACACGTGTTGTAAGTCTGGGTATTGAGCTAAGGCTGTGCGCTTCAATCAGCTTTGCAAAAATGCCTGTAGATAAAGTTCCATGCTAACCCTTCTCTGGATTATGCCCTGCATCAAGAAGTATATTATCCCTTAAAAGATCTCCTTTTATTCTTCACTGTTGCTGGCAGCACACAAGCAGGAGCCAGTTTTTAGTGGGAAAACACGTCCGTGCTGCTCCTGTCCCAGTGCTGCCAAAGAGCATCTCCGGCAGGTCACACACTTCAGGGCTTGGGAACATGGGTGGTCCTCAGAGGCCAAATGGGTCCTGCCCTTTTGCTGCAGGGAGGAGCCTCACTCAACATTGCCACAGGCACCCCAAAAGGAGGAATCTTCTAGATGGCTCAAGCAGGCTGGCATTCCTGCAGCAAGCTGTCGCCTTCCATCTTCTCAAGCAAGCACCCACGTCCTCCTTGCTCTGCTCAAAAAACAAACCCCTGCAAGGCAAGGGAGAGGACGGATGAATGCTCCAAACTCCTGCTTTTGGAAGGCAATGCTTCAGCACACTTGCTTTCCCCCTGTGAGTCTGCTGGTGCTCAGGATTTGGGGTCAGATTTAATGATCAAAATGGAACCTATGTCCTGCTGGGCTGGTGATGTGTATTCAGCGTGGTGCCACCACCAGCAGCACCATGCCAGGAGGATGTGGAGGTGGAAGAGGATGCAGGAGAGCTGACTTTTTAAGGTGTTTCTAGCTTTTTTGAGGGCAAATACCTATTATTTGCCATCATTTCCACAGAAGTGCTATGACCAGCTTCCCTAAAGTCCTTGTGGCAGCCAGAAGAGAAAGGTATGGGAGCTCAGAAAGCCAGCAATAAGTGACAAAGTTCTACTTGATGAGTCCAGTGACTGTTATGAGCAGAACTGAGTCTGTACCAGTGGCCGCACCGCTCTGTGCTCCAGCAAGCCTGCAAATGTAGTTGCAGAATGCTTTACAGTTTCCAAAAGGAAGGGAAAACAGGATTCTTTTCTTTCATCTATGGAACATTATATACATGTGTGTTTGTAGATCTTGAAATCATAGAATGGCTTGAGTAGGGAGGGACCTTAAAGGTCATCTAATTCCATGGGCAGGGACACCTTCCATTAGACCAACTTGCTCAGAGCCCCATCCAAACTGGTCTTGAACACTTCCAAGAATGGGGCAGCCACAGTTTCTCTGGGCAACCTGTGCCAGCGCCTCACTGCCCCCATAGTGAAAAATTTCTTCCTAAAATCTACTCTTAGTTTGAAGCTATTTCCCCTTGTTCAGTCATTGCAAACCCTTGTAAATAGTGTCTATCCATCTTTCTTGCAGGCTCCCTTCAGGTACTGGAAGGCCACAAGTAGGTCACCTGAAAGCCATGTCTTCCACAGGCTGAATAATCCCAATGCTCTCAGCCTTTCCTCGTAGGAGAGGTGCCCCATCCCTCACGTCAACTTGGTGGCCTCCTCTGGGTTCACTCCAACAGGTCCATGTCCTTCCTGAGCTGGAAACCCCAGAACTGGATGCAGTTCTCCAGATGGGGTCTCAGAACTGAGTGGCTCAGAGGGACAGAATCCCCTCCCTTGGCTTCTGCCCGCAGTGCTTCGGGTGCAGCCCAGGACACGTTTGGCTTTCTGGGCTGCAAGAGCACAAGGCCAGCTCACCCACCAGCACCCCCAGGTCCTTCTCAGCCAGACTGTCCTGGATCTCTTCATCCCCCAGCCTGGACTGAGAACAGGATTTGCCCTGACCTGGTGCAGCACCAGCACTTAGCCTTGTTACACCTCATGAGACTCCCATATCAGATGTATCCATACATCTTACTGCCATATAGCAATCCTGGTCAGCAGAATGTAATCATGGTATTATGGAAACACACCTCCTCAGCATTATCAGAGGCCTTTCTATCATCCTCACAGATTTGCCCTCTTTTATGTGTAAATATTGTTCCTGCCTTTCCCTTTTGCAAAGCAAAGAAGTTGTTTGCAAACTATTTGAAGAACATAAACAGCTCCTACAAGGAAAATGACCTTGAAGCAGTGGGAGTGGAATGATTGCAGCATACAGAACATGCTAATAACATCTTCACAGAATTACTATTACTTCATAGCAGAGGCATTTCATTATAATAGGAACCATGTCATGATCCTCAGATTAAAACTTTGCCTTCTGCATTTATCTGTTGAGTTAACAGTCACAGGTTACTGGTTTGTTGTTAAAAGCTCTGAAGAATTACTCACCCCTAAGTTGTGCCATTTCCCATTTTTGTCTCTTTGCAACTTTTGTGACGCATTGGGCAACAGAACAGGCAAATGACCAGCACAGAACACTTGAATCTGACAGTATTCCCAGTGCTCTGAGCTGGAAAATGGAACCTGCTGATTCACTCTGCCATGGGCAAATGTGCAGATGACACTAAGTTGTGGGGGAGTGTTGATCTGGTGGAGGGTAGGAGGGCTCTGCAGAGGGACCTGGACAGGCTGGGTCAATGGGCTGAGTAGAACAGCATGACATCTCACAACATCAAAGTGCAAGCTGTGCCAGAGGAGGTTTAAGTTAGACTTTGGGAAGAATTTCTTCACAGAAGGAGTGATTGGGCATTGGGATGGGCTGGTTAGGGAGGTGGGGGAGTCACCATCCCCAGAGATGTTAAGAAGTGACTGGATGTGGCACTCAGTGCCATGGACTGCTTGTCAAGGTGATGCCACTTCATTGGTTGGGCTTGACAATCTCAAAGCTTTTCCATCGCAGCTGACTCTGTGATTCTGTGATATCTATTACAGCTTGGTGTAATAGATATCACACACTGGGTGTTAATTGAGCATTTGTAGTAAATTCACAAGCTGATGCTTGAGTCTGAATGCTGAGTTTCAGTCTGCCTGATACCTTTATCTAACCAAATCCATGCAGACTCAGCCATGTGCAGAGGAACTTGGCACGGCTGCACTTTATCTGCCTTTTTATTTCTGGTGCAAGAGGGTAGGAATGAGAGGAAGTGAACATATAAGGGTTCCCCACTGAGAATCAATTCTATAAATTATGTATTATGCAGACACTATTCTGCTGATGCTATCCGATCCCCAATTCTTACTTCCTTGTTTTTCCTTCTATAAATAACTGTGGCCAGGTTTTCAGTTGTAAAGTGACTAGGACAATGCTAGGAACCTTTTTCATTTAATAACCTCTGCCAAAGAAGAATAGGATAATATTTTTCATAACTGTGATGTCCTCAGGGTTTTAACAATCTGGGAATACAAGCAGCACTGTGCTGTTGATAAGATACTGGGAGTAAAAGTGGGAATAACAGTGCTGAATATTAAAGAGTGAAATGCCCTATTTTCAGGATGATCACTATAAAACTTGGTATTGTGAATTTTTCTGTCTTTTTTTTTTCTCTGTGTAGGATCACTTTTTCTTTTTTGTCTCTCCCTCTAGATCCAAATGCTTTGGCTGGACAGACCGGACCTGATCACGCTCTTATAGGAGGAATAGTGGCTGTAGTTGTCTTTGTAACACTATGTTCTATAATTCTCCTTGGGCGATACCTGGCAAGACATAAAGGTAGGACACATTTAGTGGAAGTTCAGTGACTCTTGGAAGCAAGGCATGATTTCACCTGGGAGTGCATTCCCTTTCACCTTCCCCCCTCTGCTAAATGATTAGAACAAAAAGTAGTTCTCAGTCCAGTCACAAGTGAAGTCCCTATGAATTTTTACCAGTTTTCCTGTGGGCTGGCCAAGGCAAAGGACATGGAGTTAGTGCATGCCCAAGGTCATGTTATAAGTCTGATTTAGGGAGACCAAGGGGTAAGATTGCCCCTTGGTTTTGGATCTTAACTCCATAAACTTGATTACATGTTCTCATCATGTTCTCGTAGTTTTAACTACAATATCAGTTCAGCAGAATATGTATGCATTGAGTGAACAAAATTTACATTTTAATGGATTTTGCTAATATTTCAAGTATATGTTTAAAAGATAATGTTGGATTCCAGTATTGAGTATTCAAATCAGTTTAGCAATGATCCTGCTGGAAAAAGGGGTTCATTGCTGGGGCTAGCTTTACTTTATTCTGTGGTTTTACCTTAATAATTCTGGTCCCTTTGTTTTCAGTCCCCTCTGCCACTAAAGATAGCAGGAATGGAGTGACACTGACTTCTGACTTCTCTGTGATTTGATTTTGACCTAGTTAGTTCCAAAATCATACCTTGAGATTTAACCTCTGTACTGATTGTAGGCCTATTGCTAAAACTCAGAAAAAAAGAAAAAAGAGAGAGGATGAGTGTTGGTGTTAATTTATTAATTCAGTAACTCTCATTTTAGATAGGATAATCATACACCTAGCAAACATAAATTGATAAAAGACATCTTTACAATTGGATTATACTACCTGGGAGAAAATCAGATTTTTTTTTTTAATGAGCCAATGAAAGTGTGTCTCTTTTGTTTTACTTTCCTGAATGAACAGTTGTACATCTCATGCCAGCATAAATAATGATTTTCACAAAGGGAAATTTGACTATTGTACACATTTCTTCTTTTCATTCATCCATTTCCAGAGCATAAAAATAGTTGTGATAGTATAATATGAGTTAGTTCAGTTAATAAAACTGCCTCAAGTTTGTAATTCTTGGAACTTTTTATGATACAATTCTGTAAAATTAAAGCATAGATATGATCAATATAAAACTGAAATACAAATGATCAGTGGCCATAAAAAAAAGAAAAGAAAAAGAACTTTTACTAATCTCTAGTTCTTCAAAATTGCTTTGTTTTTGATAGATAGCTATTTCATGAAATAACCAAGATTTTATCACTTATTCTATAATTGAAAAAATATATTGCATTTACTGCAGTTAGATAAAGTGGAATTTTATTAAAATATTTCCTTAATTTGTTGTGGATATACTATAGTTTGTATATATGCCTTTACCAGTATAAGTATCAGTGTAAATATTTCTTAAGCAAATTAGAAAGTTGAGCACACCTTTATGATGTATACTAAAAACCATGTAAAAATATTTTTCATTAATTGAAAAACTGGAGTACATTGTTTGAAATGTACTTCCTATAATGCAGTGTAAAAAAAACCCCTAACCATTCTCTTTTTCTTTTCTCTTGTACTGATTCCTACAGGAACATATTTAACAAATGAAGCAAAAGGAGCTGAAGATGCACCTGATGCCGACACAGCCATTATCAATGCAGAAGGCAGCCAAGTCAATGCAGAGGAGAAAAAAGAGTATTTCATTTAGATGCAGAGCTAGAATCTTGGAGTTTTACTTATCAGGCTGACTGCTGGAGAAAACTGGCTATCATTTCTCAGAATTCATTTCTGCCATCTTCTGCTATCTTTATTAACTCGCATACCTGCTATAAGTAGCCAGTTTATGCCAACAATCAGCTGTTGACATCATCATTCTATAATTACAGTATCATGCATAAAACAGGACATTTCTTATTGCCTAAAAATCATATCCACTGCTCTCTTAACATACAGTGCTTGAATATACAGCCTTAACAATGTTAATCATCATCTTAATCCAAGTTTTCTACATATTTAAGTGTTATGCAGCTTTCTTTTCCAGTTTTCTTTTATCATGTCCCTATTAGTATGTCATAGAACAAAATTCATAACAAGTACTATTAGGTAAGGTCCTAATTTACTTACAGAAAATGTTAAGTCTAAGATTAGAGGTTTACAAAGAATATTTTATACCTGTCTATCTATAATTCAAAAAGCAACTTGTTTTTGAAACATATGCCCTTGGAAACACAAATTGAAATCTGTTTAGTATAGTTTCTCATATGTTTGGATTTGGTGGGAAAAAAAAGATCAGTCCAGTGAATTTTTTGGGGTGTTTTGCTTTGTTTTGTTATGATTTAAATGGTACCTTGACAACAGTGCCATGGTTCAGTGGTAAAAACATGTGAGTAGCTATACAGATTCTGAAAAGTTAGGTAATAGAGCTTCTTTTGAAACAATTTGTCGTGCCCTTTTACTGGCTTTTGGGTTTACAAAGATTAGAGAACTTTCTGAGTAATTTATGTTTTTATAATTTATTTGCTAAACATGAACTCACCTGCCTACTCAAATTTGATATGTTCATGGGGCACAATTGCAAGGCATTTTAGTATCTGTATATAGTGCATATAATAAATTCAATTAAACATTATTTGATACATATTCAACTTTTTTGGCGGTAGCTAAGTCAGTCACAAGTAAGCATTTTCTAATGTCCATTATATCCCTTTAGATATGATTCAAAATCAATATTCTGAGTAGATAACATGTGTTAGTATTTTTTGTCTGTATGTCCTAGCACTGTTCAGCAGCAAACTTTTCTAGTTCTTGTTAATTTTTTCTTTGTTATACAATGGAAGCACAATGTTATATGGAAAGGTAGTTTTAAGCTAACAACCAGTGCACAGCCTCAGGTTTTAAATTACAACCACATTTGATTACTATCCTTAAAAAGTACTATTGAGTTGCTAAAATTCTCAATTTTAATTTGGCAGTTCCAGAGCTGCTTCTCTATGTTGGTTTGCCAAAAAAAACAAACAAAAAAAAACTTTAAAAAAACAAAAAAGAAAAAAAAAAAAGAAAAAATAGAAGTGTTAAAACAAAAGATATATGTTTTGTGTATACAGTAAATGGACTAATTCTTTATATTAAATTCCTGTCTATGCATTTTGTGAGGTACAAACTTATGTCACCGTGAATGATAGAGAACTCCTGCCATGCTTTTAGCTCCACAGTGAAAGTCTCTGTTTGGATTATTTCTGAAGATTTTTGGTTTTTGTTTTTTTTTTGTGTAATTGACAGCTGAAAAATCACATGCTCTTAAATATGACAACAAAACACTGTAAGCCCATCGGCTTATTTCCTCTTCCAATGAAAAGAAAAGGTTGCCATAACAGGTCTTGGAAATTATTCTACACTGGAGAACGCAAGTTAAGTCTAGTTGGAGCTCGCTTGGCTCCTGTGTTTTGCACCTTTGACAAAAGAAGTATTTCTCTCTGGTTGATGTGTTTGTGAAGCATAAAAGCATGATGGTCTGCTGTAAAGGACTTTCTCCTGGGATTTTATTTTTGTGTGGGGAAGGGAGAATTTGGAATAAGACATCATGTGGTATGGTTAAATGGAAGATAAAGGTGCTGTGACAGATTATTTATCAGAAGAATATAAACCTTTTAAGGACAATATTAGAGTATTTTAATTGTTTTTGTTGAAGCATCTATCTTGTTACTTTCTAAGAAAAAAGGGTGACGTCAATCAAAGCAGCACTTTTTTTCAAAATATACAGACATAAATAATATGATGTGGTTGAGTGTTAACATAATAAATCATATACAGTATGACATTTTAAAGAAATAAGTCTGCATTGATGTGATTGCATGCTTGTTTTTACAGTTCACTCCATACCCATCTGTGGAAAAATGCAATAATATGTTAATATAATATGGTAGTTTGAGAGAACCAGGTAGGTGCTACTAGACACATTGAAAACTAGTATAGGTTTACAAGATATTCATGTCTTTCAAAACATAAACATGTAAAAGGCTGGCAAAGGAAGTCATTCAGTTTAATACCAAAAATATGGGTTCTTGTCACAGCATAAGTTACATTAGCTGTAGTACAGTATCAAAGTTTTATTTCAGGACCTGGGGCCCAGTTCAACAAAGCTTTTAAGCTCATAGTCAGCTTCAGGCATCAGAGGAGTTCCCTTGGAGTATAAGGCACTGTTCATATGCTTAAAAACGAAGTGCTTCCCTGGATGAGGGCCTTATTTGCTCCAGTGGAATTCCCCACCAGCGTGGTGTTTACACCTTTCTTCATCCTTCCTAGCTCCAGCTCGCTTGGACAGTAGGGTTGTTACTTGAACCATTACCCAGCCAGGGTCAGGCAGGGCCTTCAAAAACAGGATTGGCCTTGTGGTAACCATTTCAAACCATATTCTCCAGTGGCATACAGACAGCATTTCAACTTGGCAAAAAAACAGATATAAACTGTACTGTTAAGACAGGTTTGTTTGGGTTTTTTTTTTTCATTGGCTTTCAATTAAAACTGCTCACATAGCTCATTTTTAACCCATTTGATCTTGCATTGTCTTGCACCTGGTGATGTCCCTTGCAGCTGTGCACAGCAGGTGTGAAAAGCCCCACACAGAGCGTTCTACCTGGATAGCACTTTGCAGACCTGTTGGGTCTTCACGGGTTCATATTACTACACTGGGTGTAAAGAGGCATCCCTCTTTTCTGTCAGCAGAGTCATGGCTCAACACTAATGACATTAAGTAGGCTAAAAGCCAGTTGTCCATTCCTTTTGCCCGAGTTCCCATTCTGAAAAGAAAAATAAAAGTTTTTATGATGGTGTGAGACACCAGCGAGTGTGTAAAAAGGAGGCTCTGAATGGGAACCACCTTCACTAAAATGTATGTGACATCCTCTCCCTCGCTCACTTGCAGAGTAGTTTTCTCCAGACCAGGTAGCTAGTTTCTGCCAGTGTACTGTTTACAGTGTCGATTGCTGATTATTTTTAAACTTTTTGATGTAGACTTTAATTTTTTTTGTTGGTTTTTTTTTAATGCTTCAAGAACATTCTCATGATTTGAACAAGAAAGCGGTGCATCAGAAGACAAGGGGTGCATCATCCCACTCTTTTAGTGTCATCTGACAAACCAAGAGACAGTTTAAGGAACCTGATGTTTAACTTGAGGCTCAGAGTTTAAGCTAGAACATCTCAAAAGAGTTTCCACATTACTTAAGGATGGTTCGTCTTGCACTGAGACTCCCTCTCTAAAGGAACATGAAGAAAACCAACTTTTCTGAGTGAGACATGAAAGTTAACATCTTGTGTGTTTTCATTGCAGTATAATATATATATAAATATATATATATATAGCTATTTCAATGAAAAGAAAGGACAGAATCATCTGTAATTATGTAATTCATGATTGTAACAGCACTGAAGTTACCATGTACGCACATGTACAGTAGCTCTTTCAACAGTTACAGTGTAGTTACATGTAATTCCCTGTAACATAGCAGTTCTAGTGTAATTTAGTGCCACTTATTGTAAAGTGTTACCAAAAGGAAAACGGACTTCTTACCTTTAGAATTCCGTTCCAATTAAAGGTAAGTTTATTAAATTAGCATCATTAAATCTGATATTGCGTTTCTTAATTAAGGAGGTGATTTAAAACTCTCATGTTCACACTGCAGCTTCCCCCCATGGCTTACCCAGACTCCTCCAAATGTCTAATCTCTACACTCCTAGGGACTGGTAATCTGTGATGAGCATACCAAAAATCCCAGCTACTCCAACTTTAATTGAACAAGCTGTCTAATAAAGAAAAACAGCAACATCAAAAATGATGAGTAATGCTTTTTATTAAGTGGCACAAAGTACACACTAAAAACTATGCAAAAATATAGGTAAATACAGTGTACTTACATGTAAGTATCTTGTACTTGCTGTGTATGGATATTGGAAAACCATGTAATTATAATATGCATTTTGATTATTTCAAGCAAGGGGTGACCCCCAAAAGTCACAAGGGAAAAGTGGAAGGTACATCTACAAGCAGTGGATATCCTAATGCAATATGTGTAATTCCTCTACTTGCAATGACAACTAATTTATAAATAATACTGCTTCTCATTCTCACCAGCTTTGCTTTCCATTTCTTGGAGCACCATTAAATACCACTGAAACACCTTTAGGCAAAGTAAGACACTGACTCCTCTAGTGGCTTTGCTGCCAGCACTCTGAATGTCTGGCAACACTGTTCTGTAATCTTATTGCTGGCTCAACAGCACCAGTTTCATCTTTTTTTCTGTCCTCAAGGGAGCCTAGTATGTTAATATGCTGCCATATGCCCTGGTATTTTTAGCATGAACAACAGAGAAAGAGAGAGAGAGAGAAAAAGAGAGAGAGAGAGAGAGAGAGAGAGAGCTGCATTCTTCTAACCCCTATTTTGCTGGATCACCTCACCTGGAATTTCCACTGCTTGCTCAGTAACACCAGGTAATCATAAATTGTAAGTACACAATGCTTCCATTACAGTACAGAGGATGCCCTAAATGATAAAGCTAATGTTTTTGTAAACATGAAGTTTTGTATTGAAGATTTTTTTCCTTCTTGACACTTTTCTGTCATGCCCTTCCAGAAGAAATGCATCAAAAGATAGATAACATAGAATAGCAAAAGAAGACAAGAATTTTTTGGTAAGCCTTCTTGTGATTGCCATTGCTATCAGCCTCCTTTGTGTCCTGTGTAACAGGCAAATAAATGTATTTAGCAACTGCCATTAGCATCATTCCACACTAACTATTCCTAGAATATGACATCTACCTCTTAGTCTAAGTACTAGCTATGAGATATTTGTGTACATTTTAAATACTATTGAATCTTTGCTTTAGTCTTGAAATGAAATCACTGTATTATTTTTCTTTCTGTTAAAAATAGGTAAAAATATTTTCTGGGTTCATAATTCTTGCCCTGTTCTTATTAATTTTGATATAGTTTTAGCTTTTTAACAGGGCATAAGGACACAGCCTCAGCTGGTATAAATCAGCTTCACTCTGTTGCCTTAAATGTGGGCCAATTTACGCTGGCTGGGGATTCATCCCAAGCAGCTTAAAAGTAAACTGCTATAACACATCAATATTTAGTCAGCTCTAGATAATGATTTGCAATCCAACTGCAACACAATTCTTCCAAGTAAGACATGCACGTATGAAGAGAAACTTTAAAAAGCACATGCAAGCTTTTGAATTAAATATGCAATATCAACACTGTTGAGATATCCTGACTTGTCTCTCACTTATTTAAACATAATATTGCCAGGGCATGTTTACATTAAAAAACTCAATGCATGGGGAGCAGAGAAGGACTATTACAAACAGCAGGAGAAAATTAAATTAATAGAGAAGCCTTTGATGTCAGCAGAACAGAGTAGAAACTCTTTTGAGAGTAGGACTTCCTACAGGGTTTTTCAGGGTGGACCTAAGGCCTCTGAAACACATGGAGGTTGTTTACTTGGCATTAAGAGAAGCTAGCACAGTTCCTTCTTGCTGTCGAGGAATCCTACCCAGCACTCTGCACTTCTTTTAACTCAGGAGAAAATAAGGGTACAAACATGGTTGAATAGCACACTTCTGTATCACTCCACATCCTCAGGATGCTCCAAGCCTCGTGCGCTTCCAGCAGCCCTTAAGAGAATTCTTCCAGCATCTAGGAATCATCCTGTTGCCAAGCTGTGTTCATTTTCCTCAGTGATGTTTAATGTACTCACAACCAGACAGAAGGTGTGAAGCCAATTGGAATGAGTCTGCAGTTCTAGGGGCTTCCAGAGCCTTGCAGTAGATGGGAAAAAAAAAAAATTCTTCATGGCTTCTGTGTTTACTGTAGGTCTGCCCTCCACATTCTGTGTCTTAACTAATTTATTCTCTGCTGGGCTAAAAGCAGCGGTCTAATTGGAAAGGAGGAAGGAAAAGTATCTCCTCTGAAAGGAGCAGTCTGTGCTACTATTAAAGAAAAGTTCAAGGGTTTTTGTTTCTTCCCTTTTATAAGATTTCAGGTGCAAAGCCAAGCCTGTTGGGGTCAGCACTTTAGCACTTTCCCTGTGTTCAGGGTCAAGCCAGCAGTGTTTCATGTGTGAGCTCTGATCTCATGTTTCAGCACAAATACAGACAGCCTTAGCCTGCCCTTATGCATAGTGCTGAAAATCACCAATGCTATTTTCTTCTAAACATAGTAATTTTCTCAGTCTTGTTCTAAAATGAAATATTGAAGGGTTTTTATAATAGGTGTAAAGGGAGGGAGTTTAAAGTAATAGCTTGTAAATAAGATTGTAAGGATGATCATCAACTCTTTATGTTGATTATAAAGAGGAGGATAGTCTTTAATTGCTGGGCTGATTTCTTTATCATTTCCTCTTTCTCTCCTTTCTATGCATATTGATTAATGTTAGTAAATATGCAGTTGCACATGTTGTCCTTTTTCAGTGAATGCAGATTTGCTTATACCCCTATATAGCTTTCATAGAAATATGCAAATATAACCTACAGTCATCTGCTTCTGCCAAAACAGTGAGCCAAGAGAGGGAAATCATGGATTACTGGATTCATATATGTCCTGCTTCCATCAAAATTGAGTACAGTATGCCTATTGAACTCAAAAGAACAAGGCTCAAGTCCTTAATGCACATGTTTGAGTTGCTATTTAGCTCTTTTTCAAAAGAATTATAAAGCAATCCTTGTGCATCCTTTACTTTTAGCCTAGATATTTTATAACTACAAAACCCCTTCAGTTCACCAGGAAGTTTCCTAGAATAAATAATAAGGCATAATTTGTGAAAGGACTATAACAAATTCATCTATTCATGGACAGTGTAAGTGTATTCTCCTAGGAACTCTGGTGTGCTTTGCTCTTACACTGGCAATTTATGGCCCTGAGAAGAACATATTTGAATGGTTCAGAAATACAACCATTAACCTGTTAAAAAATAAATCCATGGGAATTAAACATATTGCACTGATGATGAGACACATCAACTTCATTTTATTTCCTCATTAATAACTTTAAACAGACAAAATGCATATTGTAATGTTGGGTACATGACACTTGCATGTTGCTATGCCTATATACTTACAAAGTATTCAATGTGTACTTGGTGGCGCTTAAAAATGTCATGTACAATTCTTCTAAACATTCTTACAGGGTTCCCATTTGCACTTCATCTTTCAGAAAAGTCTTGTCAGAAAATTGTCTGATGAATATTATTGAAAAAAAAAATAAAATTTCAATTTTAGTTATCTGTTGGACATTTCTGAATTGTCTATTCATTTGATATATTACCTGGTGCTTGCTAGTTTGGCAGTGGAGTTGATTTAGACCAGTGGCTGTACACACAGACTGAGCAGATTTTGCAGTTTCCAGTACAATTGTTGCAATCAATCATATTCTTCTTGAAATATTAATTCTGAGCTTTTAAACAGTAAACCAAGGAAATAATCTGTGAGACAGAATTACAAATTCTATTATTTGATTTGATGTTTATATAATATTTACTGTGTGTTGCTTTATAGTTTTGTCTGACTGACAAAGTAACAACTGTCGGATGCCGTCCTCACTGTAGGGGAAACTCATCCTTGTGAAGAGGTCAAGTGATGAAAAGCATTTAAACCTGTGGGACTTAAATGGTGGATTAGCCCTCTTGAAGGAGCTATGGAATTCATGCAAGGTTTTCTGCACCACTTACCATGTTTGAGTTGATGTTGTAAAGGGCAAGAAGGCCACCGGTCTCAAAGGGAGAGGGACAAATGTCAGAGGGATGAGGAAATTCTGTGTGTGTCTGTGTTTCTGAAAAAGAAACCAGTCCCAGATTGGTACCCCTGTGCAGAGGATTTACAGTGCTCTTGTACATCTCAGTTTTACTGTGACCTGAACTAAGCACACTTTTGACAAATGTAGAGTCCTGTTGGATTCAGTGGATTTGTTCTTATCTTTATTGCTTCTTTTCAGTAAACCAAAATATGTCCTCTTCACCGATTTTTAAAATGCAATAAGAAGGTTTTTAAATATAGCAGCAATACAGATTTACACTTTTTCCTCATTCACATGACCATAATTTTTAGGGCAAAGCGTGCTGGAAGTCTACAGTGTACCCAAGCAAAATGACACAATCCAAAAAATTACACAGTCCAGCAAACGATGCATTCCACCCCTGGATTAACAGTTTTCTGCATTCAAGCTGTAATTTTAGTACTGTCCTGGTTTCTGTCCCCAGCCAAAAACTTACCCAGAGGTAACTGCACTTTGCTTTCTGCCTTTCCCTGGTTGAGAGAAGATTCTTACAGTTATCACTTCAACCTGGTATGTCCCTTACATGGTTCCCTCAAGAAAAGAGTCCTAAATCTGTAAATGCTGCTAATAGATTTTTTTTCATCAATAGCAAACAAACTCCCAGCCCTCTTTTCCACTTTCTGTTGTAATAAACAATGAGTGTCCCTCTTTCTATGGGTTTTTGGTTTGATTCGGTTTGTGTTTGGTTTGGTTGGTTCTTAGTTTAGAGTTTTGTGGGGTTTTGCTTGTTTGTCTCTTTTCAAAAGGGAGAACAAACAGGCTTTCTTTTAAACTATAAAGGCTGCCTGAAATTACACTGAATACTGAGAATAATTTCATTGAATGCAGAGTCTCTGTACCAGCCTGTCATGGCATTATACACATTAAACACTGATGTGTAAGAGGAGCTCCTTTCCCCTTTTAACCGTCATCAGGCACCTGCATGAGGATACACAGAGTTATTCAAAAGTGATGTTACAGAGGAACACTTGGCCCAGCCCATTTGGTAAGTGTAAGGTAAAGGTAAGTGCAATTAGTGAAATTCAGAGATAATTAAGTGGGGATAATGAAGATGATTCCTTGCTTGACAAAGAGTCATAGTGTGCTGCCTTCTGGTCCTGCTCCAAGCACTTGGCAACATCCTGAGCCATGGGAGGGCACTTTTGATTATCTCTGGGCTCCTTGCTTGCCCTAGCTCTTCCTCCTGCTGAGTTTGCAGCAATAGCTTCTCTGCTGCTCAGGGCTAAGAGCTGGGGCCTTATTGATTCTGCAAGCTGCACACAGGAAGAAAAGAAGACAAGAGAGTGTTTTTAAGCAAGCCGGAAAGATTTTTTAGAAAGAGGCCTCTCCTTTATTCTGTGGCAACTTACAGGAAATTAGCACTGATGTCAGCTGGTGAGGATAGCAACCATCCCTGCTTGGAGTGTTGAGGGGGAGGACATCCTCTGGGCCCTGCCAGCTGGGTGGAGGGGAGAGGGAGCAGAGAGAGGAGGAAAACTGCACATGCCAGCAACATGGGAGGCAGGTTTGTCTCTCTCTAGCAGAGGGACCAAAGGGGGAGCCTGTGGCTTTTCTTTTCAGGCTGTACTCATGGCTAGAGGTGAAAAAAAACCTGATCCAACCAGGAGATTTGCAAAGCCACTGAACAGCAAGAAACATTTCAAATGCTGATGCCATCACCTGGCAAGAAAGCAGTGCTTCCCACTTCAAGGACTTTGAGTTGATTGAACTTAGAGACAGGTGGGAATTTACAAAAGACAAAGAAAAGAAAAGAAGAAAAGAGGAGAAAATCAGAATTGGAACCTTGACAGATAAGGTTGGACAGAAAGTGCAAGCAACAGAAAAGAAAATAATACCATTTGCAAGGGCTTTTAGTCCTGTATCAAGGCATTAGCCAGCCCCGTCTCAGGACAAACAAACTATTTTATATAATTCTGTAATTTTTCCAGTGCATTTTCTTTTTTTCTGGAGCATCTAATTGTAACCTCAGGGACAAAAGCACATACACCATGATGTGATCCAGTTAAAGTACATCATTATTTTGCACTCATTCACATGGGATGAGATTACCCTCCAGAATAGCAGTAAGGAACATGACTAAGAGCTGTCATATCTATTTCCTCATCCACACCCCATGAAGGAATATGTGTGCAATGAAGTATTGTGGTTTAGTTTTTTATTTATTTATATATTTTCATATTTTCCCAATGTTTATGTAAAACTTTATATTTTTAAAATCACTTTGTACTTGAAGATGAAACCAATGCAGTTTGTGATTGTTCCTTCTTCCTATGAGATTCAATGCTCCAGTTTTAGCAAATTCTCCCTGTAAAGCCTTCAGCAGGACAGAGGATTACTTTTCTTGATGATGGTCTAAATTTATGATCTCCAGCAAGACTTTTAACTCTACTCAAATCCGGCCTTTAAAGTTAAGTCCAGGACCTTGGAATTAATTTTGTAGACTGTGGGAAGCAGGCTGAGCATGTTTATTAAGGAGAAGATGCATCCAAGTTTTCCAGGCCTTTGAGGGTGCAGTGGGACATTGCTCAGGGCCAGCCATCCTGCACAGCTCTCACCCACCTGAGAGGTGACATAGATGAATTGCTGCCACCAGCTCCACATTAATTTATTGCCTTAAGATGGTAACAGGTCACAGCTCCTGGAGAGGAGGGAAGCAATCCTCCTGTTGGGAGTGTAGCCATGTCTCTGTGTCTATGTGGGGCTGGTTTTGGTATTCCCTGGGAGCAGACTCATTCCTAAATTTTATTTACCTGGACACAGGTGAGGCTGGTGCCCTCTTCATGCAGGTAGCACAGGATTGCAGTGCTTGTGACCAAGCCTTGTCTGCACATGGAAGCTGAAAATGATGTATGAAAGGGTTAATCCCATAGGACTGAGCAGCTTGAATTACTGAATTATTAATACAAGGTCTTCTTCTGGTTCTGCATGGAATTACTGGTGGGCTCTAAATTAGGGGGTTTATTTTTCAAGTTGAGCTCATAAACAGCAGGCACAGCTGCACAGAAATGTGCACACACACACAAGAACAGCACTTCCTATATTTTTCTATGCCTTTTTCTTCCCCTAGTAGAAAAGTTCTAAATTTTCGGCTCCTCCAAGTTCACGATTTTGTAACTACCATTGTCTCTTACGACACAGCTTCCTCTTTTCCCTATTTGTTTTATACCTGCACAGTTGCTAGGGATGCTTTGTGTGGCACAGGCAAACTAAGTTTACTCATTGATCAACATGTTTGGCTGTAAGTTTTTCAGCAGGACACATACTGAGCCTTTCTAAGGGAAGCCATAGTATATAAAAAGGGGGTGGTGGTAATGCCTTTTGGTTTTTGCCTTTTTTCTTTTATGTGCTCTCTGAATTCCTCACACATATATTTGTTACTCTGTCACCTATTAGTAGCTAGATTTCCCCCCCAGTAATTTTCCATGGCTTTTCCTTAGGCAGAAAGACAAAACAAATTCCAGAGCCCCAAGTCCCAGGAGGTGAAAGGCTCTGTGCTATCTTGTTCTTCCAAGGCTGAGAACAACTTTTTGAGATCCACTGTCATGGACAAAGCCAGTGCTGAATGGTAGGCTCCAAAGGGGTTTGACCTGAGGGGGAATTGCATCACTGCTTGTCCTCCTAATTGGTGCTTTTTATCAATTATGCTAATTTCCTAAAACCTATAAAAACATCTTTACTAAAATTATCTCACATTTCATTTCCAGGTTGGAAAAAAGGCAACAGTGGAAAATATTATGGATTTTCCCACTATAGTCAGTACAGCTAGGAAGTGTCCACTGAAGTGGGAGGGAGATTCAGCATCAGTTCCTGAAGGTAAACCAAGGATGAGAAGGAAGCTGGTGTGTGGCTGGTTTTGGCTGTGCTGCAGTTTGGCAGAGTGTGTGTGTCAGCAGAAGCACCAGCTCAGGGCATTATATGACCACCAAGTCACACATTTTTCTCTGCCAACACCACTCTCTGTCTCCTCCAGAGTGGGAGGGAAATAGCCAAGCTTTTTTCAGTGCCCCTGTGGCATTGAATCTACATTTTCATTCAGGAAATGAATCATGATCTTTGTGCCCTTTTGTAGGGCAAAACCAGACAAAATGGTATTTCCCTTTAATGCTCAAAGCTAACAATGCTTGTAAGGAACTAGGAACAGGGGGAAGAGAATTATATAGGCTGTGTGGGGTGGAGAGGAATGAGAAATGCAACAAAACTGAGAAAAAGAAAGGTGTTGGCAGGAGGAAATGCTGCAATAACTCTCCCAGCACTGAAAGTCTCACAGTTAAATTGTGAATGTGAGGTTCACAGTAAAAGGAGGGGAGCATAGCTAAAGATTCAGATACAACAGCAAAAACTGTTAAGGGTTCAGGGAGGGAATGAAAGAAATTTCAAAGCAAAACCCCAGAGAGAAAAAGGCCTCTGGAAGAGGACGATGGCAGACTGAGAGAATGTCACTTTGACACTGCTGAGATGCCCTGAAGTCCCCAGAGCTGGGACTGAGGAGGCATCACATCAGATTCCCAACAGAAAGGACTTCCACTGTCACTCACAGGCAGCCTTGGAGCTGATCAAAGGGTCCTGCTAAAAACCCACATGAACTCAGGAGCCCAAGAGAGAGCAGATTGCCTACAGGCAACACCTTGAGCATAAAATCTGTAGGAGACAATAAGGCAAAAGGGAATAGCTTAAGGTTCCTGTAGTCACCAGAAGCCCTCTCCCCATAACTAATGGGAAATGATGATGTGGTCTAAAGCATTCCCTACTCTTTTGGGGTAAAAGTATACCAGCAGCTTCATCTTGCACGGGAATATTTTATATAAATATTTACATCTTCATCACTCCTCTCTCAAAGCTCTACTGGAGACACTAGAAAGTCAGCAGCCACTGCTTCAGGCCAAAGCGCTGCTCCAGCTATCAGAAGAAAATGGCAAGTGCAGTCACAGCCTTTGTCACCAGCTGCCACCCACTTACTCGGGTGCTTGCAAAAAAGAATGACAGACAGTTACTCCCTGATAATGGCAGTGGCATTCTCACTCCTTCACAGCTAAAAGGAACTCTTATAAACCCCTCTGTTAAATTCATACTGAAAGAGGTTAAACCTTGATGCACTATTAATAAGCTCAAGAGACAAAACTTGGAAATCTCTCACCTCCTTATATACCTCAGGCAGGAATTTCCTTCCCAGAAATAATCTCCTTTATAACCAGCCAATGAAATTTGTTACAATTAACCAAAAGAAAGGAGTGAAGACCATTGTCAGGGTTTCCTGAGCTGCAGAGTTCATTGTACAAGCCATGAAATTCTCTTGCAAATGGAAATTAAGTACTCTGTAGAAGCAGGGATCATTATATAAGAATATAAAGGAAAGCCCTTGCTGCCCTATATCCCTAACGAGCCAGCTAATTTATGGGTTTAGTTTTCCTAATGACCAACAGTGATTTGGCAGACATCACCTATGTACGAAACAAGGTGAAACTGAGAACCATAGAAATAAGGCTGAGTTATACCAAAGCTAGTTCAGTTTAAAATCAGCCTAACTCCCCCAGACCTCTGTGAAATTACTCCTGATTCATTTGGATGTGCTTAAGCATAGAACCCAATTATTGTTTTTGCAAAATGTTGAATGTGGTGTCATGCTGGGGCAAGGAATGAAGAAAGGCTTGTTTCAGCCTTTTTTATTTCTTTCCTCATTGTTTTTTTTTCTTTTTTTCCTCTTTGAATGACTTCTTATGCCAAAGTTCTCATTAGGCAGCACCAGAGATGTCAAAAAAACTGCATGAGGTGTTACAGTACTGACTCAAACCTTGTCTAGCCTCTGTAAAAATGCATGTTAATGCACTGACCTCTCCCAAGAAACAGGGACAACTCCACAGCCTGTTTCTGAGCTAATGCATAGAAATTGGAGTGGGAGGATATTGGGCAGGATCAGTGTCTGGCACAGCCATAAACTGGTAGTGAATTGCCCATGTATCAAGTTAGAAAATGTGTAATTACAGTTGGACAGAAAAAAAAAATTGAAAATAATGCAGGGACTCAGCATTTACTTTTTGTTTGTTTTCTCTGAAGGCCTATATATTTACTAGAAGTCATGAGAATGCAGGGCAGGGTTGTTTGCAGGGGTTTTTTTTTGCAAAAGGCTACAGGAGGACTTGTCAAATATGATAAGGGAAAACCACGAGCAGATATTCCTAAGAAGTTGTTATGTGAGTGAAATGTGGGCCTGCAGGGAAAGGCCTGGGAATTAAATGTCCTCATAAAATTCACTGGGCACAGCTGCTTTCAGTAGCTGTGCTAAGCTGCAAGAAATGCAAATGACTCATTTCTAAAGGAGCAGAGCCCCTGGTAGAGTGTGACTAACCCACATCCCCTTGCTCCTTGCTAGCCAAACACTCACTCTAGTGCTCAGCTTGCTGTGAAAAACCAACCCCTTTGCTGGTACAGAGCTGGCACCAAGAACCAGCTAAAAATTTGTCTTGTTTTGATTTGGGGTTTTTTTCATGGGACTGATCCAGCAGTTTCATCTGGCTGGTACAGGACTACAGCAGCATTTCCTCAGTGGAGAACTGGGCTTTAAACCAAAAGCAGAAGTGTCTCTGTAAGACTGCTGTGTAAAAAGTCCCTTTGCAAATAATTTCTCACCAGAAGACTTGCCTTTTCCCATTAATTGATAAAAACATACTAATAATAATTTTCAAAACATCATTGAGATGATCTCTTAGTTTCTTGAACTTGCCTATTCCTTCCTAAATTTATTTTACCAGGTAACATTCTTTAGCAAAGGTCTGATAATCAAAAGGAGGACAAAATAGAAACCAAGAAAAATGGGTAAGAAAGAAGGGTTTAAACAGTATTCAAAGTTTTGCTTTATTTGTATTGTAGGAGTATAGAATATAAGTAAGTAAAGGTAGTATAGAAAGTAATCATACTCCCTGAAGAGTTGCAGCTGGGTTAATTGTTAAAGATTAGGAGCAGGCCTGACTTTAATGGCCCACAGGTGTAGGCAATAAGAAGTGTTATAAAAGAGTGGATTGGTTGATTGTGGGGATCTGGAGTCA
>JAWWEX010000001.1:5803381-5820321 GCA_035583215.1 Arremon brunneinucha | reverse complement strand
TTGTTCCTGAGGCCTCTCAGCTTCTCAGGAGGAAAAATCCTAAGGAAAGGACTTTCCATAAAAGATGTCTGTGACAGTGGGCCTCTGGTCTGGGTGCAAGGTCTCAGCTCCTGTGGCAGAATAATTGCACCCACCCATCCAGGAGAGTGCTCATCCTTCACCCTCTGCCAATGTGCACCTGTGTGTCTTTGCTGCCTTTCAGCCAACTCATCTCCTCAAGGCTTCAGGCCTGGTAAATTCTGAAAGGAGATGTCCAGCAGTTCCCATATCCAGGGGGTGGAATGAATGAAACATGCTTTAGGCAGCTGAAGTGCCTCATGTAAATTTATTTCATGCATAAGCATGCCATCCTTGTGCTGTGTGGCCCCCAGGAGTTGTTGTGGGCAGGCTCTGTGGTAGCTGCAGCCCCTGCCCCAGCAGGAGCAGTGCTCGTGTCCTGCCTAACAGGCAAATGGCCACAGCTGGCCTGAAGGTGATTTGTAAGGCAGAAAAAGAGAACATGCCAAGGGAAACTTGTGTCTAGCATAGCCCTACAGGTGAGAAAGGATAAGACATGAGACATAGAGGATCATGTTGTCTAGCTAAAATATGGATTTTTTTGGAAATGCGTGAGAACTGCCTGTGGGACATAATAGCTTTCTAGGGCAGGGAATTTTACACTTGCCTCTGCCATCCATATGCTCAAGACAGTGATTATCTTCATCACTGCAGCCTTTGTCAGCTGGTTGGATTCAGAATGAGTCTGGAGAAGGTGGATGCTCTCATTTTGCCCTTCACAATTTATGCTTTGAGGTCAGCTGAGCACTGTGAACCTCGCTGCTCTAATTTTGCTTCTGGTTTCATCACAGTTGTAACAGGAAGGGTTAGAAAGTTTTTACTTCAAGTTGAGGACTTGCCACCTCAGAGCCACTGAGAGATGAGGCTCAGTGAGTAGCTACCACTGAGGTTTTTATTTCAGGGAAAGTTTTGGAAAAGGAATGCTTTCATCTGTTGGTCTGGAGAGTCATCTGTGAATAAGGGCAAAGAGGGTTAGTATTTTTAGGACATATTATATGTTCAAAGAGCTGGGCACAGTGCTAATGCACAGCCATTAACAAATTGATCTTCAGCCCCTGTGCACAGTTAAGTAGGAATATTTTACAGCTGGGGAGACTGAGACAAAGCATCTTGCTTCAGGCTGCCCAGCAACAGAAGTGGCTTTAGAAGTCAGCATCTCCTGTCTCCCTGTGTCATTCCCCCAGACAGCACTGCCAAGCAGCAAAAAGCTGAATCAGAGGCACCTTTCTGTGAGGCTTAAAGAGCATGACCATGAAATAAATATTTAACAGCTAAAGCAAAAGGCAATCCAAACATTGCTGCTGCATTTTGAGTGCTGGGGTCTGCAGAGCAAAGCCATTGATAGTTTGGTAAATCTAACACCAAGGACGTTGTTTTATTATCAATATCAGATCATTGCCCATCTTGGTAATCACTGGACTATGTGTTTGATAAAAGAATGTTTGAGAACAGCCAGGGTGTTATTATATATAATTGCTCTTTACAATGACTGGATATCTCTGGTGAAAATGAATCGGTGATCTCCACTGTAGCAGAATCTATTAAATAATTGGAGAGCATGACTGGTATCTTTGATGTTGAAAGGAAGAAATTCAATAAGCAGTCTCATCAGGCTTCCTAACACAGCAGAAAAAAAGGGCTGCAGGCAGGAACACACTGACACTACAGGTCAGTGAAGGTTTATGGATTTGTGTGCCTTAGAAAGGAGGCAGAACCTACTGTACAGGACTGTTGAACCATTAGATACCTCAGGGTGTCAGAGTATTTTTGTATAGCCTTCTAAAAATATAAATGGTAGGGCCAGACATCAAAAGTCTCTCCCCTGCCCACGTTTTATGAGAATATCATGTGTCCTGAGGAGATGTCAGAACGGTGCTTCAGCTGTTTTGCTGTTTGACAGTGGAACATTATCCTTAGAGGATTCATTTTCACATTTATTAACCCATCTTTGCCTCACAGACTCACATCTCTCCATCAAAGAAGTGCCTGTTTGTCTTTGAATTAATAGCTTACATGTATGTAGCAGCCTTCATTGCAAAAAAAATAAAAAGGCATTCAAAAGCATTCAGCTCCCTCTGCCAAATGTAAAACAGCTGGCAGGTACTTAGTACATCACCCTGGGAGGAGAGCTGGCTGAAGAAAGCACAAAAAAAGTCCTTATTCTCTTCTAACAAGAGGTACCCAGGGACATTTAATGTGACCATGGGACCAGCTTTTACTGCCTCCTCTGACAAAACTGCACACAATGCACCTCATGATGCACTCTTTATCTGCAAGGCTGAAGGAGGGAAAGGGATCAAGGGGCTTTGAGGATCAAATTATACCTCTCCAATGTTCATAGCAGCAGTTGTGCTGGCATTAGGCCAGAGAAGGGATATTTTGTGAAATTGTTGACAAGATGAGGTTTTTTGGTCATTTCCTCTGTAAAGATGTGCAGTAAGAGAGAGCTGAGCACCCCAGGTGCAGGTAGATAATGCTTCTGCAGTGCACTGGGGGTAGCTGGTGTGTGATGCTGGGACAGTGTCAGTGACCTGCCCCACTGAGGGTGGCCCCTTCCTCACCCATCTCATTGCTCCTACCTGAGGAACTGGCCAGGAGAAAGCACAAACACCCTGTGGTGAACTCTCAGTCTCTAGGGCAGAAGGCAAACCTCCCTCGTGATGCTGATCTGTGCTCAGTGGTGACACAGTGAGGGACGTGGTGCTGCCAGGGTGTGTGAGAGATTGAACAGGCTGGAGGGACCTCATCACTTTTAAATCCCTTTATCAATTCCAAAGCTGTTGTGGTGCAGGCAATAAAATGGGGTCACCCATTTTAGGCAGACATCCAAATCCTCTGACCTGCAGGCTGTTTGTGAAGCTGCTGTCTCAATGTGGCATTGAAAATCCTCTGGACAGCATTATGCACTATCCAGATCTATTATACAGGTTATATATTAAATACCTATTATATCCTATATATGTGGACTCCCTGAGAAATATTGAAAAATTATACAAATTTTCAGTATCTCTCAAGGATTCCACATCATTATTGTTTCATATCTCATATCCATTTCCTGCTTGTTTCGAAAATCATAAATACATAGCAAATGTTGAGTGTAAATTTTTCAGTAATAAGGTCTAAATTTGTTCTCTTATTCAAAAGGTTTCTACCTTTAGTGAGACCCATCTCCTGTACAATGTGATGATTTAAATTTAATTTTTTTTTACTTCACTTTATGTTGAACTGTGGGAAAGGTCTAGAATATGGATTTATAATATATAAGTTAATGCATTTTTATAAGTCTCAAACGAAGTTGGTTTGCTGTGAAACCATTTTTCTCATAAAAAAATTCTTCTCTTCCTTGTCCACCTTTTTCAAGCTTAAGCAAATTAAATGACGAATTCATACACAGATCAAAGAGAATGCTAAGGAACAACTTTCCTGGCTTACTTTCTCTTTTAGGAGAAACTAGTAACTTTTAGAAGAAAGCAGTAACTTTTCATCTCAGATGTAGTCTCTTGATTAGCTTTTTTCCTGCCTCTATGCTGTGCTGCAGTATTCCTATTAAAATGTCTTTGCAGCTTCATAACTCCCGAATACAGCAAGGAGCTGAAGGCTCTGTGTTGGAGAAGTGAAGCTTTGCTTGGAATACGTGATTAAAAAGAGCAGATGAGTAAAAAGCAAGATGAGATAGCAAAAAGCCCTATCAAGCTTCAGAGAGTCCATGCTTTGGGCACTTTATGAGAGATCCTTTACAGCCTTTGAGTGCTGTAGGAAAAGGGTAACAAGTTTGTATTTTTGGGCCAGCTTCCAAGATCTCCCAGCATTCTCACACTTGAGGTTTTTCAGTGGACGCTCAGCCACAGCAGGGCTGATAATCTGTGTTAGACAAATTTGGGATTCAGAGTTTGCACTTCTTGAGGGTCAGGGCTCGGAATCTCCTGTGAGTCTGAGCTGAGCACAGAGCCAGAGACTGGCCTGTGCATGCTCAGCTTGTCCTGCAATGGGCTGCTGGGGCTCTGGAGTGCCCAGTTGCCTTGAGGTGTCCGTGCTCACTGCATTGCTCAGCATTCCAGCTATTCTCTCCCTCTCTCTCAAACAGCATCCTCCCATTATACTTCTTTTTTTTTATCACCTCTGTTGTGTCTTTCAGCTGAAAGAAATGATGGCCTGCATTTTTTAATTTGTACTTGGACGTGTGTTTTTCCTTTGATGCCAAACAATGGATTCTTCCCTGTCGGTTCCGATATATGGAAACTAAAAATCAGATTTTGATTCCTGTTTGACCTGTGCCACCTCTGTGTCCTGGGTTAGAGGTTAGACACTAACCCCCATCAGCACTGAGGAGGAGGCTTTAGTATCCCTTCCCTTTGGGAGGAATTGGGCTAAGAACAGGACAAAATAAAGAGCTCCACCTGTGCACCTCAAGCCTCTGCCATTCCCCCAGCAGGATATTTTGGGAGCCACACTGCTCGTGCCACTTGCAATGAGCCTGGGTGTCTCACATTGTAATGATGATAAGACTGCAGTGTTCAAAACCTGCTCTTGCTCCTGTGCCCCAGCTCCAAAAGCAGAGCAAGGCCCTTGTGATACCTTGGCTGATGGAGGAAATAAGCCTGTGTAAAATGGCTTTTCTCTCCTTGGCTTGGAAAATCACTAAGCAAAAATTATTTTAATAATTTCTTAGAGGTACCTTTTCTAAAAGCCTGTGCTTTCTGTAATTCAGATGTGCTTTTTATCTCATCAGCACTTCAGTACAAAGACCATCAATGTTTTAAATTGCCTCATTTTATGTTTATGAAGGCTTTCTATATTTAAAAAAAAGTCAATTAGAAAGCTCACTGGTATATACTGCTACTTCAAAAGGACTGGAGAAAGATGTATGTTTTAGATGGTCACGACTCCTGGGGTGAGTTTGGTTTAATATTTTGACAGGGAGAGTTTCCATTAAATCCATATAATTATCATGAAAAAAGCTTTTTCTCCTTTATCAAAAAGATTAACGTTCTATCACCTTTAACAAGAAGGTGGATTTTTTTTTTTTCTGATGACATCCACATTATATTTAGGCTATTGAATGTGTAGTCCTTGCTATACTCTGCTGCTGTAGTACCAGTGTGCATTCTGATACTACATAGATAAGAGAGCATCTTGTTTTCCACAATCTCAGCTCACTTGCCTCAAATAGATGATTTGGGGTTGGGATTTCATGATTATCATTTATACTTTTCAAGTCATTGTATCATTTTAAGGATGTCATAATGTGAAAAATCATATTTAAAGTCACCTGATTTTTTTTTCATTTTAACTTATGAAAATTGAAATGAATTAAAATAAAGGCACAGCTCTGTCAAGACATTGCTGAAAATGAGCAGCAGCAGCTGAACTCAATGTACATTCCAAATGCCATGTACACTGTTTTTATGTCACTGACACAGCCCATTGATGTGGAAAACATGGAGCTGCAATAATCTGTGCTCAGCTGGCTCCCAGTTCATGGGCACAGTAATGTTGGCTCTACTTCTGGCTGCCACAAAGCTCCTGCACATTAACCAGTCAGGGTGGGAAGAGCTTGGCCCTTTGGAATGATTTGAGATAAAGAAAAGTAGAAAGGCGACTTTGAGCCCCAAGCAATTTAGAATCTGATTTCTGAAGAATATGATACACAGGATAAGAGTAAAATTGTGAGATAGGGTGTGATACTGACAGCATTTAGAGCACTGCTGTCAATCTCAGTGAAATGTAGGTTATATGGAGGGATTTGAAGGAAGAAAATGAGAGTGCTTTGCTGGCAAGGGAGAAGGGTGTTTTTTTAAGTAAAAGAACTTTGCTTTGAAGAGGACAGCAAGTTTAGAAGAGGAATAGACAGAAAAAAGGCAGGTGTATGAATGGTGGTATTATGATGATGCTAATATCTGTAATGTTTAAGAAATAATGAGCTTAATGGCATATTTGAAAATTCTTTTGAAAAGTATTGCAGGGAAACTTAAAAATATATTTTTAATGGTTAGCACTTGCTAAATCCTACACTCTGCATCAGAGTTTCCTTTAATGGGTTACAGAATCAGCTATTGCCCTGAATGTATCAGGAGTTTAAATAATATTTGTTCATTATTTCCCTGTTGAAGAAAGGAATGACAAAGGAAGAAATCAAGGCATTTTGGAAATTATTTTAGATTTGTATTTTCAAAGTAGTTAAACACAGGACTGCATAAAAGTGCCATATGCTTACTCATCTACTTCATCAAATTACTACATTTGATTGTTTTCCAATTAAATTTAAATTCTCTCAGGCTGGACCCCTAAACTGAGTAATGAGAGAGAAAAATACATTTGTATTATGTTTCTGTATCAGAACACTGAGCAGTTCTTTGCTTCTTCACTTGAAAAGACCCTTCCTCAGTCGCACTCATTAGCCACAATGATGCAGAAAAGAGAAACTGAGTGAGCTAGAAGTATTTTTAACCTGGTTAAGTTGGAGAGTGAGAGAAGGGTGGGGTTCTGGAGAGGCAGCCTTGGAAGCCACAGTCAGTCCTAGGCAGCCATGCAGACACTTTGTGTCATTGTCCCTTTGTAGTATGTGACGCCTGGCCCTGTCTCCATCTGTTCAGAGAGGAACTCCTGTTCTCTGATGCTTTGTCTCCTCCAGCTCAAGTTTTATGCATTTGGGTACAGATCCATGCCATAAAACCCTAATGAAATGTTTTCAGCTGGCAGGCACCTCAGAAATCCAAGAGCGAGTTATGAGGGAACAGCACACACCTGGGACCTGTGGGAGTTTAGCATTCAAAATCACATTGAGGATTTCTGATTGTGCACCAGAGCTGTCCCTGCAAACCTGCTTGGTTTTCTTCTGGTACAATGGTGTAATGAAGAGAGCAGCAAAACTTTGGCTTCACCAGTTAAATGTGTGCTGGTGAGACCAGCATTCTGTGTTAATGGCATAAACCAGCCAGGACTATTGTCACTTGTTCAGCTGCTCCTGGTCAGGGTTAGAGGGCTGCAGAGTGAGCCCAGGCAGTGGGAAGCCTCTTAGGAATACAAATAACTCAGTCAAGGCTGCTTCCTGCCTGACAAGTGTAGTGGCCAGCGTGGAACAAATGGCTGGCACAAAACCCCTCAATTCCACCCAGGGAGTTGCTCCTTTAGGGGAAAAAAGGATGTAAACATGGGACCATGAGAGGATCCTGTTAATTCTGTAGGGATATACAAAAGTTCCTCTCTCCAAATACAATCAGGCCAAAAAGTGGGAGCTCAGCTAGTTTTGAAGACCCCCATTTCACGGAGGTGAAAGCAGAAAACACATTGCAGCTTTCTTGCATTGATTTCTGTGAATGTGTCTCACTGATTACTCTGATTTAATAGCAGCCTGGTGCTCAGTGCTTCAACCCACCTGTGCACAGGTGTGCAAATGCTGAGCTTTTACTCTGTCTTCAGCTGTTTATTTCTTATTTTTTCTCCCCCTGATTTGACACTGAAAAGATCAATCTGCTTCATTCATTTCTGCATTTCAGAAGATCTCTATTTCTGAGCAGAGTTGTTTCAGATGGGGTGAAGTTTTATGCAAGAATAAGCTTGAAGAGCAGTCAAAAGGTTTAAAGCAGGAGTATTCTCTTGCCTCCTGGATTGAATGTAACAACACAACAGGAAAAAAAATTGTGTGTAGAACTTCCCCCTTTTTCACATTTTAAAAGTGAACAGGACAATTTATCTAGATCAACAGTTTTGTGACATGCATGACTGGCAATTGAACTATTTGAACAAACACTTTGAAAACCTTTAATAGAAACACACAGACTTTTTTTAATGGTTAATATTTTGTAGTTTTTGGCTGACATGTTTTTAAGTGGGTTGATGTTCTTTCCTAGTCCTAAATGGCTTTAAATGTGTCATCCTAGTTTTGCCTCTGAATGTGAGGGAAAAGCTACTCTGACCTTGAAACCAGCAAAAGTGTTGGCTTTAAAAGTTTGGTTTTATTTCTATGTATCAGTTATTTATTCATATAAAAATGCATATAATGCTTTCCTGTATGTTGCCTTTCTCATCTGTAAGTTTTCCCCTTTGCTTTCTCTTCTTTTGATACAAATTAATTTTATTCTTCTGAGTTGTCCTCTTGGAGAAGGCTGACTGAGTTTGCAATTCCCTCCTAATGAATTTGCCTTGCTACCTAAGTAATCTTCACTTTCTCTACAGTGGATGCTGTGTCCCAGAAATTACTCTAATTTCTAATATTCCTTTTTACTCACCAAGAAAATGAGGGCTAAGCCAAACAGATAACTGATATACCTGAGAATTAAACTCAGAGTTGAGGAGAGGATATGTTTATAATCTGGAACTCTGTGATGGGTGCACAGGCAGGGTTGCCTTCTTTCAAGAAGGTGTGAAACAGCAAGGTGTGCATTTTGTAGCCCCTTTAAATTGTCAGGCTGGACATCCAGCTGCCTTTTTCTAGCAAATGGAAACGTCAGAGGGTGTGATCAGCCCTCACATGACACACAGAGCAAAAGTGATGATTTGAATGCAAACCACCAAGTCCCATTTCCTAAGACCTTTAGTTTACAGCTCTGGACTAAGGCTGCTCTCGAATAGGCATTTACTGGAGGAGGTGGAGGGTATCACTTCCTATTATCTAGTAATTTAGGGTGCACTCTCATCCTCTGCCTGAGGGAATGAGAATGGATGCTTACCTTTTACCTGAATGCTGCCTTAGTAACTGCTCTCCTTTTCTAATTGATTTTCACGTGCCACCAAAATCCTCTGGGACAGGGAAAGAAAAAGAAAACAACTATCTCACTCTGTGTGAAAATGTTTCCTGGAAGTGGAAGAACTGAGGCTTGTGGCCAGCAGCTGTTTGCTCTTTTTGGTGTATTATATGGTATATAGAACTCTTGTGAGAAATTAGTGAAAGAGACGAATCATTCATCACCTTCCTCTGCCTCTGCTAAGGTGCACAGATGGACTTCCCGTTGCTCACACATGTGAATTCATCTCTGAACTCACAGAAGACTGGTTATTTGTAGCTCCTTCTCCTTGACTCCAAGTTTTGGGGGTTTTTTGGGTTGTGTTTTCTCCAAAAAGGTGTGGAACCCTTTAAATGTTTTAACCACTGGCTTAATGCCTCTCTCTCTCTCTCACCACCTGTTTTTTTAGTAAAGAAAAGGAAAACTAATGCTTTAGATGATTTCTCAAGGCTGAATTTCATGTCTACAGTTTGAGTTTGATTTTGGTTTTTTTTTAAATGTTCAGTTGGCTCATTGGGGCTTTCTCTTTCCTGGTAATTAGTTCATGTATGTGTTTATTTCATGCTTTGAAAGGTATATCTGACCTCAAACTTGTTTCTTTTTCTGCCTTATAAAGATTGTTCTTCTGTGTAATGCAACTTTTTTTTAAATTTTTGAACCTTCATATATTCATAATGTTTTGAGGATTGCATTTTAAGTGCACAAAAGACCTACAGTAAGCTGGATGTGAAGTCTTAATAAAAAATATTCCCTTCCAAACTTCTTTCTGAAGTTTAGCTAGTTTTATTTTATAGGAATGAAAGAAGAGCAGGGATTTATTGAGTAAATGTGCTGTTAAGCTCCTACAGCTTAAGAATACATCTGATGTTTACTGTGTTGACCAATTTGTTCTGGCAGCTCTAATGCTCTGGTCATAAGGAGTTTTGGCTTTACCCTTTGGAGAAAAAGCCAGGGCATAAAGGCTTACTACTTGTGTATGGTCAGTAAATATAAATTAAAATTATTCTTGAAGATTTTTGACATTTGTTTTACACCCTTTACAGTCAGATTGACAGGAAAGACTATAATAGCTCCTGAGCAGCTGTTAAATTCCATGGCACTGATGATCTGTGAACTAAACAGAAGTTGACTGATAGGCTGTGGCTGGATTTGAAGGAGATCATGGGCCATTGGGTCAAAAATGGTCTGTTAAGAAGGAGCCCAAGTATAAATTCATAACTCCTTGAAAGGAAAATTAGGCTGCCTTAGGCCTGTTTGGATTGTGTTTCAAAACTTTAAATGCTTTTCAGAGTGTAAAGCCTTAGAAATGGTATCTGTAAAGCACTGAGCACATCTGCAGTGAACGATTATCATCCACCCTGGTGGTGTGTGAGCATCTACAGCTCTAGGAGGGATTGGTCCCTCACCCCAGGGCTGTGTGCACCCCCTAGTTCATGCCCAAACCTGTACAAGGTGGCCCTTGGACCTGGGATTCCTCTGGGTCCCCAGCACTGCTTTGCTACAAAACAGTTTGTGTGGCTTTCTCAGTCTGAAACGTTTCCTGTCACATCCAATTGTAGCTGCCTGGAAAATTGGTTTTCTTTGTCATGAACCTTCTCACTGGTAAATAACTGTAGAGAAAAGAGTCCAAGTCCTGTGGAATGCTGTCTTTGTCACCTCTGGAGTGAGTTCCATCCCTGGATGTGCTTGGGCAATGTGATGGATGTGGATAATTGAAATACCCAAACCAGATAGAAAAGAGCCAGCCTGGATGATCAGGGTCCTGTGCCCAAACTTGTTTCCTGGTCCTTTTTTCAGGAATTACGCCACAGTGTCTCTTTGTGCCATCTCCTGCCTGTACAGTAACAGCAATAAAGCTCTATTCAGAAGGCTGCATTATTGTAGGATTTTTATTTGTTTCTCTGCATTTCTGAGTAAAGCACTTGGTGAGTGTCTGCTGCCGTACACTCTCCACACCTGGCCTATTGCATTTGGAGCCAGCTAATGAAATTGCCATTCAGGGCTGTCTTGGGAAGGTGTAGAAAGGAAACAGCTGGCTGTGACAGACAGTGCTTTGTGTGCTCCTGAAAGGTGCTGAGCATTACAGAAGAGCAAGGATTGTATGGGGGGAGAAAAAAAAAAATCACAAATCGGATGTTTTGCTAAATTAAGATGGCAAAAGGCGTTTTGCCTTTGGCTGTTGCAATATTCCTTTAGATGCATAAACCAAGCCAGTGGTGAGCCTCTCGGAAAGCTGGCAGCAGGGCTCTGTGGCAGCCACTGCCATAACACCAGGAATTCTGTGCCTGCGCAGCTGATGCAGACCTAAAGGATAGAAAGTCAGTATGGCGGGCTTATGTGTCAGGTTATTCCCTACCCCAGTAAAATTAGGGAATTACTCATTTTGCCCTTTTACCTGTCATTTTTGTCTAGCCTGGGATCAGAGGAGTGTGCATGTGAGGGCAGTGAGGAGGCTCTGCTCACCTGTGGCAGGTGCAGTTTAAATGCCCTCAGCTGTCTTTGATGCAAATTCTCAAACTGGGCTTTGTTCCCCTCTGCTCTGTGTGGTTTGCAGTGTTGTAGAGAATGCATTTTCCATGCTTAGCTGTCCTTCTGAAAAGGACTAACTTTTTTGAGGCTGGAAGAATTGTCCAAAAGATCAGAATTACTTATTCCTAAGTAAATTGCTGTGAATTCAAAGGAAAAAAGTCAGTAAGATTAATAGTCTAAATTACCCACTCTAATTAATAACCACAGGGAAGTTTTCCCTAGCTACTTGCACAAAAAAATTGTTTCAAAGTACAGAAGATCTCCCCATAATGCTAATTGCTTATGAGTTTATGCATCTAGAGTTGCTCATCCTTGGACCTATAATGAGGTTGCATCTGTGTGTTGAAAAGTGGAGCAAGCACTTCCTTTTTTTAGTAGAACCACATCAGGCTGATGAATGGTGAGTGATTTGCTTATGAAAAATATCCTGAAGTATGACAACTGACAAACAAAACTTTCTCTTCTTGAGTCCTGTAGAGAAATCTGAGAAGCAATGAATGCATGCTTTTGTTCATGACAATGTATTAAAAAAGGAAGCTGCTGAATACCAAGAACAATTTTCTCCTGAAGACACACAGAGAAAGCTGACAAATGCCAAATGGATTCCTCTGTTATAATGAGATGAAGAGAAAGCTCACAGCTACAGCATAGATGGTTTGCCCTATGCTTATTAAAATTTATGGAGGAGAAACTAATTGTTCACTTGCAGGGAGTCAGTCAATGGGCCAAAAATATTTGCATAATTATGAATATTCTTGAGCACGTGAACACTCCTTGGTTAGGCTAAGGATCTTGCCTGGCTGCTTGTTTGCCAAAAGAAGGGATGAAACAGTTTTTGCTCTTGGTTATGCAGAGATGTTCCAGGAGCACCTCAGAAATAAAGCCTTTTTACCAACTTGCTTCTTGGCTGAGTTAGAGCAGTATGAAAGCACAATAATGTTAAAGAGTTACAAGCCTGGATTAGAGCACACCAGCTGATTTAGACTGGGTTTATGCTGCTTTGTTTAACCAATACTGTTAAGGTAGTTTTACAGGCATGGAGGGGGATGGAAAAAGGTTTTCCAGAAATGGTTAGAATTGTTCATTGCTGTGGGTTTGACAATGAAAAATCCTCCATGAATCTCTGGTATTAAAGTCACTGCAGTCTATAGCACAGATGTGTCAGATGAGAAACAAGGATTGCTGAAGATGAAAGGGGAGGATAGGAAGTTGAGTCCTGCCTGTAGTGCCCCTTCATCCCTTGGAGCAGACAAGATTTGACTTCTCTGGTCCACAGTAGATCTGTGACTTCAGGGAAGGCATTAAGTGATTTAAGAGTTCAGGCTTATCTCTTTCTGAGTAGCATTTGCTTCTTTTCTCTGGGGTTTCTGCTAGAAGCCTTTTATTTTTTGGATGCTCGTCACTTATTTGGGACTCTGACAGAGGATATGGTTTTTATTTGCTCACTCTTTATTTTGTGCTCTGGGAAGGGGCTCGTTGTCACCAGTGTGGATTTTGGGGGGAGGGTGGGAGGCTGGTTTCACTGCAGTGAGCAGCAGATGGACCGTGGAGGGGGCAGAGCAAGAGGTGGCCAGAGGAAGAAAGCAGAATAAAGACAAAGCATATTAGTTAGGGGAGCAGAAACACAGTTTTGCCTGCACCCTAGCCCAAGAGGATGTAGAGTGCAGGAAAAGTCAGAAATTATTTTTTCTTTTTGCTAACCAGTCTCTCACTGGCAGATCTGAGATGTTAGAGGTGCTGCTTGCTCTGATAAGACATTCTGTTAGCACTTGCTGTTAAGGAGAATCTTTCATACCTCAAAACTGCTAACTGAGGATAGCAGCACTGCAGCATCTAAGCTCCTTCAGGCAGAGAAAAGACAATTTTTTTTCTTAATTTGTCTCTTGACACACTTATGATATTATATTAATTTTTGTTTGAGTTAAAGCAAATAGAGAACACTTGGAGCATTCCATAGTCCAGCTACATTTTCCAGGTGATTTCCAAATTATTCAAGACATGCATAAGACTTAAGGAGTGAAAAGGAGAGTGGGAAATGTCATAAAATTTTCTTCTAAAAACAAAAGTGCATTTTGTCTCTTGTTCCCCATTCTTGGCTTGTTAACTCAGAGTGATAATATTCCAAAACAAAGGATATATACCATCACCTTTGATCCAAGGTTTCTATCCTCCTTGTTTCAGGTAGCCACTCATGCTGTGCCTCCAGGAAAGGGATGTGTCAGCTGTCTGATGATACAGCAGTGTCTACTATTCAGATGTTAAATCTGCAGGAACAATAGCTCTATCTGTGTTTGATCACAATTTGGTCATAAAATATGGATTGCACAACTGAAACAAGTAGATCACAGCTCTGCTGTTCAGACTGAGATGCAGCTACTCTTAAATGCACAGTGGCTTGACATAAGCATCTGCATTTTTTCTTCTTTCTTGCTAGAAATGAGATCACTTTTGTAAGGCACAGACCATCCCTTCCTCCACCATCTCAATGCTGACTTTTAAATTTCTCTAATATGCATTCTGGTGAGGTCCTGAAATGTGACTGTGTCTTCTCCAGTCACCAGTCTGCCTTCCTAATGACATCTTTTGCCTGTGCCATAGGCAAACTGGTGAGGGGGCTCTTTACTGGTGCCAGCTCCCTCTGATGCTGTGATTTGGGGAGGAGAGGGATCTGTGTGCTTCACTGGGAGAGGAAGATGGTCTGCTGTCACTGCAGTGCCCTGGCCTGTTTAAGGCAGCCCTTGGAGGCTCCAAGATCATGCTTGCCATGTGCAAGAGCCATGTTCAGACAGACATTTCTTCTAGCATGTTCTGGGCTGTTCTTTCAGCCTCCTCTGTCCTGCAGCACAACAGTCCTGAGTCACAAGCCTAAGAATGTACACTGGGGTGACTTCTTGTAAGAAGGGAATCAGCAGGCAGCCTCCCATGCTGCAAAATCATGTGCCTCCCTATCAGTCCCCAGGGGCATCATCTTTTCCTGAAAGCGTCTGTTTGACTTCTTGTTTCACTTTCATAGATACTGAAAAGGGTATTTCTGTGCAGAGTTCTTATGCATAATTCAATTTCCAGTGTTGGTTTAGAAGCTGCCTTTAAATCTGAAGGCGAATGGGTTACTTTTTCTTTGCCCCACCTGCCAGGAGATTTTAAATTTCCTCTAGAAAAAACTGCATCCACTGGATTGGGGTCACTCCTGCCTTATTATTCTCCCATCCATGTCTCTGCAAAAGCATGTGAGGAGAGCTGCATTAGGAGAAGCCTGTAATCCAAGTCCCATCACGGAAATCTTCAGCCAGTCTGTCTCATTCCAGGCAGCTCCTGGTATTTGGCCATTTATTTCCTTTATTCTTCCTCCTGAAATAACACATAATGGATGCACCTGTCCAGTCATGCAGAGAAAATGAGGCCACTGCTTGTAAGTTAAGTAATGATTCTCTCGCCCTAAATGCATCCCCCAGTGCTTTGGTCCCCTGCATGTAGTGGTGCTTTTTATTTTTTTGTCTCTCTCTTTTAAAGTAAGACTCAATTTAATTCCCTCTGAAGTGTCAACTGCTGTGATTGCTTTATTACACAATCCTATGCCACTCATAGCTTATCAGATTTTAAATTACCATATAAATCTACATAGTTTGACAATACAAGAAACATCTAATCTCATTTTCAAAGTTAGATAAGAGACAATCAACACTTTAGAATGAAAGTGATACCTCTAAGCTAGAAAACAGCAACCTAACAAAATTATCTACACTAATCATCATTAACTATAATAAAACTTGCAAAACAAAAAGCAGTGGTATAATTAATTGCCACACCTAGAGGGCAAAAAGGACCAGACAAAGCCCAAAATCCTCGGATTACATGTTGTTTGCTGATTCTACAACACGGTAATATGAGGGTTTCCTAATTATATATGTTAATGGTGCTGAAGTTGTAGCAGAATATTTGTAGTGTACTGCATGTATTGTAATGTAGTAGGCACACCACAACCTCTGTGAATTTGAACTCCCTAAGTGGAGGAAAAAACTAAGCCAGCAACAAGGCTTGGCTGGAAATCTGTCTACAATTACCTCGTGGTCAGCGAAAAGCAAGCCTGCTGCAGGACCTGGGAGTAATGCTTAATTAATATGTGGGAGGAAGATGCTTTGGAAGAAACTTTCGCCTGCCTTGGGAGGGGAGCTTTGGCAGGAGCTGAACAGGGAATACTGTACCAAAGAAACAAATCAGGAAGCCTTGTTGTGAATTTTATTAGTTGTTTGAAAGCAAGCTCTCCAAAGCCCCATTACTGAGAAAGAAATCTGAATGCCTGGATGAGGAAAGGAGCAGGGATAAACAGGCCTGAGGCAAGAGCAGCCAGGATGCCATGCAGTAAACGGGACTTGAGCAGTGTAAACCTGGGCCTTAGGGCGGGGTCTCTGAGGGCTGGGAGGTGCACAGACCACAGAAGTGGCTGCCTGGTGAAACTTGACCTCCTGTGGTCCCAGCAGAGATGCAGCATCAGCTCTGTGCTGCCCTGAGCGTTTGCTCATGGCTGCGGTGCTTGGGGAGCACTTTGGCTGCTGTTCTATTAAATCCTGTTCTGAACACGCAGCAAGGGGATTGCTGTGCTTCCCCAACTGCCTGCAGGGGTTTGCCCACCTTGGCTCTGATTGCTAAACATTCAGTGTGTGTCTGGGCCTGCAAAGCTTGCTTTTGTTAAAAGGACTGTTCAGATGTGAGAGGAAGAATTGACATGGGTAATGGAAGCTTGAAGTAATGTGGCTTGGCCCAACACATGTGAAATGTAATAGAAGTAAGCTGGAAGGGATGGGACTTCTGAGGAGTCTGTCCATCAACTGGATGGATGCCTTGATGCTGCAAAACCCTGTCTTATAACTTCTGGTATAACCTGCATAGAACTTCTGTTTTTAGGAGCCATACAAAAGGTTTCTAAGGCCTACATCTGCTTTAGTGTGATAAATGTATGTGACTGCATTTAAAAGTTTCAGAGGGTCTATATTTTGCTAAAAAAGGAAAAAAACCCCTGTTTTTCTCTACATAAGTTAAAGATGCGAGCCTGACTGAGAATCTGCAAAGCCCTATGATAAAAGGAATAAACCTGCTGGGTTTACTCAGGGGAAATTTCTGATTTCTGTGGCTGATGCTCCAGACAAGAGCAGCTTATGGTCAGATGTCTGCCTCTCCAGCCCTGGGAGCTGAACCTGCAGCAGGTTGCACTGGGGGCTGATTGCTCCCAGTTAACAGCATGGGAGGGGAGCTGGAAATGGGAATGCCAGGTTCAGGCTTGGCTGATTAGAGCAACTGTGCCACACAAAATCAACTTGTTCTTCCCCTCCTTTCCCACCTCTGCCTGCTGGAGCTGCACGTGGGGCATGAAAGGAAGAGGGAGGGAAGGAAGGGAATGGTCAGTCATGCCTGACAGGAGCTGCCAGCTCTCCTGCACTGGCACCTGCAGAGCCTGTGGGCAAGCAGTGCTCCCTGCCCTGCTGGTGCTGCCAGGGGAGCTGGGAGAGATCCCTCTGCATCCCCACTGGCCAAAGCCTCTGTGGGGCTGGGGGTTTGACAGGCCCCAGTGCAGCCTCCACCTGAACTGAAATGGTCACTAAACAATTCTGGAAAAATATTCATAGGGGTGGCACG
>JAWWEX010000001.1:5762753-5803281 GCA_035583215.1 Arremon brunneinucha | reverse complement strand
CTGATTAGAGCAACTGTGCCACACAAAATCAACTTGTTCTTCCCCTCCTTTCCCACCTCTGCCTGCTGGAGCTGCACATGGGGCATGAAAGGAAGAGGGAGGGAAGGAAGGGAACGGCCAGTCATGCCTTACAGGAGCTGCCAGCTCTCTGCTCTCCTGCACTGGCACCTGCAGAGCCTGTGGGCAAGCAGTGCTCCCTGCCCTGCTGGTGCTGTCAGGGGAGCTGGGAGAGATCCCTCTGCATCCCCACTGGCCAAAGCCTCTGTGAGGCTGGGGGTTTGCCAGGCCCCAGTGCAGCCTCCACCTGAACTGAAATGGTCACTAAACAATTCTGGAAAAATATTCATAGGGGTGGCACGGTCAAGCCTCCTAAGGCAACTGGGGGGTAAAACCACCTTTTATCCTGGTTGTCACAACATGAGGCAAAGTCCCCAGTGGCTCTAAGCTCATTTGGCTCTACTACTTTATTGGAGCTGGGCTGGTTCATTCGGGCAGATGAACCCATTCAGATGTAGATGGTGTCCAAGTTTCAAATTACTGGGCTTGTAAACAAGTGGAAAGCACAGGTACTTACAGTGGGGAGCACTTAGAATCAGTTTAATTTGTGAGAGCCTCTGCTCTGCATTTTAGCCATTTGTTTGTGGTTTCCCAGCGATTCCAAATCTGTTTCCTTTTGGTAGGATGGATTTTATAAAGATAACCACAGTTACTCTAAAATCTCATAGAGATGAATTTTAAAAAGTCTTGTGCTGTACTTTTTCTTTTAATATATTTTTCAAAAATAAGGAGACCCTCTCCTTTCCCCCTCCCTCTTACTGTTCCCTTTTTTTCCCTCTCTCCTTATAGTGGAAATTCTGTGTATAAATTGCTGTTTTACACAAGTAGTTCTGGCTGACTCCATCCATTTTTTCACTTATGATTATGCACTGTGTTTGAAAATGCAAACCTACTACAAAGCGAACAGGAAGCTGGGCACTTTTTTACTTTGATGTTACTTCTGCTTTTTGGAAAACTTGCAGAACATGAGCTCAATCTGTCTAGCATGCAAAATTCAGTGTGATATGTGTATAAATTTGTATAATGTTTCTACTAAAACCTAGTAGGACTTATGAACTGCAAAGTGGTCAGCCCCGTCTTATCTCTAAATAGCAATGTTGATTAAACATTCTGAGATGAGAAATAAAAGGCAGGTGTGGAAGGATGTCTAATAGAAATCATAAGTTATTAGAGTGATGGTTGCAACAGAAAAAAGTGGCATAAGGTCCTGTTTTGAAGTAAGTATGTGGCATGTCTGCTACTTGGCATCTGATGAATGTTTCTTTCGCATCTTGTTCACCATCTCTCTGGTCATCATGAATCATTGGATTTTTTTGTTGTTTTTGTTCTTGGGTTGTTGCTTTTCGTCCCCCTTTCTGACTAGCTCAGATGACCAGGCTTGGAATTCAAGAGACACAAAAAAAATCAAGGATATGTATTGCTCTAGTCACTTGTATTCTGTATTGTGACAGATTTTCCTTCTGATATTCATTTTCTTTCTGACACCTTATGAGATTACTGCAACTTATTTTTAGCCTGAGAAATTGAATGAAAAGTTGAGGCCACTGTGGGAAGTAGCCCTGCTTTTTAACTGATAGTAGGTGGGAGAGGCACTTGCTATGATGTAAATAATGTAAGTTGCCTCTACTGCTCTGCCACTTTCAGCTTGTCGGTCCCCAGGCTTTGCTGCTGCCTGGAGTTATTTTCTTCCAGGTGCAGAAGTTTCCTTAGGTCCTTGTTAAACTCCCTGAGTTTTAGGCCAGTCCCCCTGTTATCCAGCTCATGGGTGAGAATATTTAACACTGTCACCTCAGAAGTCAGCAAAGATCAAAGGATGGCAGAAGGGTCCTTGCCGCTGGCTCTGAAAGCAAGCCTGTGCAGAACCTTCCTGGAAAAATAACCAGCTGCTCAGTCTGGTAATACCTGAGCAAAGCAACTGTCCCATTACTTTAGTCTGTTTTACTGCTTAGGCAAGGAATTTTTTTGTCTTGTACTTAAAACCTCAAATTTCAAGCCCCAATTTCAACAAGCTTTTTCTCCTCAAGTCCCTTCCTGGACTTTATGGGTCTGAATGAGTAATTCCTTAATTTTCTTTCCCCACTATCCCTTCTGTACTTTCCCTCCTAGTTTGCTTCTTTTTTGTTGCTGTTATTGTTGCTTTTTGTTTGAGATCAATGCATGGAGTAAGTTTTTCTGTGCTGCTCAGGTGAAGAGGGACCAAAGCAGTTTTATATCAGCATTCCTCTGCATCCCTAGCAGGGAAGATAACTGGGTTGCTCTGTTAGTGTATTCTTGCTGTTCTCTGTTATCAAAGAATCTGTTTGGGGTCATGGACATTTTGGGCACGAACCAGGACTGCTCCCAACAACCCTCAACAAGGAAGGGAGAGCAAGTGGAAGTAATTTCTCAGGTTAGACTGATAAAGAAGTGCTCATCACTCTCTTGGTGGTTTTTCTCCCCTTAGTAGTTCCTTCTGTTTTAGAAAAATTGCTTAAATACCTAAAATGAATGCAACTCTGATGTAATTCACACTCAGGCAATAACATAAAAAAAATACTTAGGTAATAACAAAAAAAAAGGCGTGGCTTTTGGTATTGTTTGTTTCTCTGAGGATTCTTTTCTTTAGATTTTTTGCTGGATTTTCTGGTTTGCATTTTTTTTCCTCCCCCTCTCCAGGTTCTAGGACTTGACTTCATCTCTTTTAAACCTAAAAATTTAACTTTTGGAATTGTAACAATACACTTAATTGCAGATTCTTTTCCACAAACTGAGGATACCAACCTGAATTGTAGTTACAAGAGTAGTGAACCTCCAGAATGTCAATGTAATCAAAAATAAATTTCAAACTGCAGATTACTTTTTCCACCTTGCCAAAGAAATTTTTATTTGGAGTTGGGTTTGGGTATTTTCATTATAGTGTGTAACATAATATATAGGATGGAAAAATACATTTTGACAGGTTTATTTTTGGTGGAATTATGGGTTAGGGATCTCCTGTTTCTAGGCTTTTCATCCAACTGCAGTTAGTACCAGGTACAATGTTTTTTTTTTTTTCCCTGCAATATATGTTGCTTTGACTTTAATTCATTTGTAGATTGACTTTTATTCTACAGGTTTTTCCTAATTGTGCAGAGGTGTTTCAGATTAGTGCGTGCATGCTCACATTTAACCAAAGGCTATTTCTAATATGGTCAAAGCAGATGAGATTTTGCTTGTGGAATTTTGTGCCTGATTTCATTAAAAGTTTCATAGAAAACAATGCAAAAACCCCTCCTACTGTTGTTGCATAGGTTTTGTTTTGTTTTGCTTTCATAGGGTATTCTGATTATTGATATTTATACTGTTAAGAGATACAATTTCATTTCAATGTTTGAAAAAATTTGTTCTCTGTTTTTTTGGTAGCCAGTTTATCTGTTTTGTGTTCTTTCTTTATAAACAGTTAGTAATGTGGTTGGTCTGTCAGCACATCTCTTTTCTCTCTGACTTCATGGAACCATGGAAGGGCTTGGCTTGGAAGGGACCTCCAAGCAAAGTGCCAGCGATGGAGGTCTCACATTTGATTCCAGCCAACTGTGACTTATTGATTGTTTTTAAAGATTAAATGCCATGGCTGTGCAAAAAGCAAGAATGGTTTTATGCTTCTACCCTAACCTCTGTTTTCAGAGGCTGAGGGACAAACCCTTGCTCTCATTAGCCTGGTTGCATGGTTGGGTTTAGTGTGTTGTTTTGGGGGCACAATGGAAATGGCAAAGGGGTCTTACTCCTCCACAAAAGAAAATACCTGGTGAATATTTTGCAGCTTGAAGGTCTTTCAGGTGAGACATTGCCAGGCTTTTCTGCCAGTGTTAATGCAATTGGAGCATTCCTTCTCAGCATAGAAATTCAAGCAGATATTTCTGCTGATTAGGGGAGGGAGAATTCTGCGTGCTGAATGTACCGATTTTTCTCTTTTTGCCTGGTGAGATGGCATCTGCCATGTTTGCTCTTGGAGCTGATTTTGAATAATAAGACTTCTGCCTTTTTTTTACCTGAAGGTTAAATGTTAATGTGCTCTGTATGGGACTGTACCTTGAAGTCATTTGTAAGCTGAATACAAGCTCCAAACCTGTTGCTTATTATAAATCGTTCTGCCCACATCTCAAGACTTATCAAGAATTATGTCAGCTGTTTTGATGTTAAGGTTTAAGCTAAGCCTCTAAGATTTGACTTAATGCAATGTTAGGCCTCCCTTTGTATTAAAAGTAACAGAAAAGAGGAAGATCTCAGAGGACCTGTGACATGACAAACAATATCAGTTTTTCCAAAGCCATTATCATTTCTCATGTCACTGCAAACAAATAAGGTACCTTTAATCCAAGGGCAAACATCATGTAACACTTTTATCTGTCATCTCAATATACATTTTGATATTTAAAAGTATCACTCAGCATTAGCAAGCTATTGTACTGCATACTAAAAATATTGTCAAGAGTCATCAGGGCATACATTAACTGGCTGTGAAGATGCTTTGCTTTAAGTTTAGTTAATATTTCTAATTGTAGTTGATTGTTGATTTCTCTTCATTTGTCATTTCAAAGGACACCTACCTGTAGAGGTGACTTGTAACAGTGTATGTCATGCAAAACAAGAGATCAAAAATTTATTCAAGACAAAATAGCAAGAATTTGAGAAGAAATTTTATCCACAGATAGAGCAAATGAGGATAAAAGTGGTTTGGGTTTTTTTAAGCAGGAATAAAACTTGCTACTGCATTTGGCATTTGTTTGCTCTTATTGTGCAAAGAATTGTAAGAAAATTGTTTACCTTTTAAAAAATAAGGCAAAGATACATGTTCAATTATCTCTTAAACTCCTTTTGGCATCTCAGTAATGACCTCAGATTCACAGCTTGAGGGATATAGTGTTTCTTTATACGAAATAATAGCCTGGATCAAGAAATCAAAGAACATATCTGTCCATCTTGGCTTGAGACAGCAGCAATGGAGTTGATCTTGCTGTTGAGCAAAAAATAGCAGCATTTCAGGGGTAGCTTGGAATAGTGCATGACTAAGAAGGTACAGAAGTCACTGTGATCTAGACAGTTCTCTGAATCACTGCTCATCCTGCTTGTTTGGGGGGATAAGGATTTACTTTTAACCTAGTGAAGTAAATTGCAAACTTTTTCACCAACTCTTGTTTGCTCAGCTGCTTTCATCAGTGAGTTGGAGGAGGGATGCAAAGGGGACAGTCAGCAAGTGCTCTTTTCTCTTCTAAAACATGCTGATAAGCCAGGTAGCTTGAGGTTGATTTCCCTTGTGTGACTGTACAACCTGAGACAGAATTGAGTCAGACTAAAGCTGTTCTCAAGAACAGAAATTATTTACTCTGCTTTTTCCAAAAACAAGCAGAGCTGATAATTCACAGTGGATTATCTTTCTCCTACTGATTTTGTTTGTTGGATTCTGGGTTGTTTTTTTTTTTTCCTCAGTTAAAGAGAAAATTCCCTTCTGCATCTCTACACTGCTGCTTAGCCTCTAGGAAATGGAGTATAAAGATATCCATCACCGTTTTTTCAACATTTTCAAGTCACTGCTTCAACCATGCAAATTCCTCTCCATTGCATGGTTGCAGCTGGGAGCTGATGTTTGTGTTCTTGGACCTTAGTGTGCAGATGGCATCTGCTGTCACACAAACCACTTCTTAGCAGCGGAGTAATTTTGAGCCTAAATGCTTACAGTTAGTGAAAGGGAAGGTAAAAAGAGTCCTGGACCACAGGTGCACTCCACCAGTTTATTTTTCACTATCTGTTTTAAAAAAAGGTATATTCTGTCCCTCCCTACTTTTTTTTTTTTAATATGTTGTGGTGTTTAGTTTGCTCCCACTCAGTCTCCCAAATGTTGCGGTTTTCCTCCAGTAATTTTGTTACAACCAGAAAAAATGGGTGTGGTATTTGCAGGGTCCCGAGGAAAAAGGAGGAATTGATCAATCTGACTCTATGTTCTTAGAAGGCTAATTTATTATTTTATGTACTTATATTATATTAAAGAATGCTATACAAAAACTATACTAAAGAATATAGAATGGATACTTACAGAAGGCTTAACAAGATACTAATGAAAAACTTGTGACCTCTTCCAGAGTCCTGACACAGCTGGATGGTGATTGGTCAATAAGTAAAAACAATTCACATGTTGGATAAACCATCTCCAACCACATTCCAAAGCAGCAAAACACGGGAGAAGCAATCAGATAATTATTGCTTTCATTTTTCTCTGAGGCTTGTCAGTTTCCGAGGAGAAGAAATTCTAGCAAAGGGATTTTTCAGAAAATATGATAGTGACAAACGGGTGGAATTAGGAGCAGTCCTTGACACTCTGAAACATTTTCATGATCTGTTTTCATGATCATTTTCTTCTTCCAAGTCTCCCCCTTTTTTCTTCAAAAGCTTTATTCCCACCCATGTTTTCCCCTTATTCTCACTCAGTTTATTCTTTGTTCCTTATCTCACAAATCTCAGTGTTTTCTACTCCCTGTCCTTCCCCTGCCATCAATCTCTTTTTTCACCTGCTCTAATAATCAGTGTGCAATTAGTGAAGAGAGGGTGAAAAATGGTGAAAACATTATTTTTTACTTCCTTGGGGTGGGGTTTGTCCTCCATTGATCTTACACAGTAACATGAATATATGATGCAGCATGGGGTAAAACACTTGAGACAAACACCAGAATGATTTGCCTTTGTTAGATTGTTGGCTGAGAATTGGCTGGCTGAGGGGGATGAGCCACTCTTTCACTTCCAAGTGGGTGCCTCCAGCTGCACAGGAAAGGAACCTGTGCTATGTTAATTCTGAAAAAAGATAAAGGGTCTTGCTCTTCAAGAGCCTTTATGATTGTTTTAAAGAGGTTTGGCATCCTGAAAAAAAGAAGGGAACAAAAACAAGCCCAACCCCCAAAGCAGCAAAAGATTAAATACATTTGAAGGGAATGATGGAATGTGAAGTGAAGGAAAATAGGAGTTAATTCTTGCTTGTTGCTGAACTGGTGCAGTACGTAGATGGTGTATCTGTAACATGGAGTTTTGTGTTCCCTGCTCTCCCTATCCCTGGAGAACTAGAGTGCTACCCTCTACTAAAAAAGTTAAACTAAGTGCCAATTCTAATTAACCACTGAGACTTTTGCTGTTGGCTTCCATGGTAGCAGAATGTCACTCCATGGGCTTGCTCACAGGAGCAGACCTTCCAGACCTGTGGAGAGAAATAGAGGGAAGAGAAATTTATGGAAGAGAGAAAAAGGCTCCCTAGTTTCTAGTCAAGGTCAGGAACCATTCTTAGGGGGCTTGCCCAGCACTCAGTGACACACAGATATTCCCAGCTGCATCACTTTGGGAAGTTCCCTGCTGGCAATAGGACCAGGAGGATTTAGTCCCAATTTTTCAGCATCCTCATAGATGTAAGAGTAACATCCCTATGCTGGGCAAGGCAGACTCAGAGTTTTAACAAAAACCAAGTTTTCCCTGGAAATGTTTTGCTAAGGGAGGTGATTTGCAGAAACAGTGATGAGTTGGGTCATGATGGTGGAGGATCAGGGATCTCACCTGGGTCCAAGATCCTTGGTGTGAGACAGCAAGAGGTGATGGATCTCACCTGCTCCTGCTGAATTCTGAGTGGGGTTGTTCTAAACTTAAAACTTATTAAAAAAAAAGTATAATTGGCCGCAGCTGTATGCTCTACTTCAAGCACTGCACAGTCAAAGAGAGACAACAGCAGAGCCAAGAACCATATCTGCTAAAATACAGCCTGCTGCAGAAATCTGTGCCCTGCGGTTGACTCAGGCTGCACTCCAATAAATCAAATCTGGCACTTTTTTGTAAGGGTTGAATTTTGCTTTGGGAAGGATGAGCATTTTAGCTCTTCTAAAACATTCTTTAGTGTGTGATTCTTTGAGGGAAGGAGGAGAGAGAGTAAAGGTCATCATGCATACCTCAGTCCTGAGGCTGAGAGTAATGACTTTGAATAAATCCTGGATTCCTTAAACCATAAATGGAAATGAGAAGGCTTGGTCTGAAATTACATGCCTAAATGTAAGACCCCACCTCTGTGAAAATGGAGGTAGCTAGCTGAATGAAATGTTCTGTCTCAGACCATTTATTTTTCCTGCCTCAAAAATATACTGAAATAGAAGAGCTGCACAGGTGGTGTCTGTTTCTTTTATTTCTGTAACAAAAGACATGATGAAATACAGAAAGAAACAAGATGAAGCAAAGATGAGCATGGTCTTTGTGTTCCACAAATTGCATCTCTCCTGTATCTCTTGTGTTCAATAACCAGACCTAGAACCATCTGACTTCTGTATTTGAGCAGTTTTAGTATTTTTAGTCACACTCAGTAACAACACTGTAAGATAAAGAAACCTACTGAAGCCTTAGTAAGCCAAATCCTGTTCTCACCATCTTGAAGCATTCACCAAGGTTTTTCTTGAATTATGTGGAGCAAATTTCATCTACAACCTTGCCAATTTTCTGTTTCCAGACTTTCCATGTTGAAGTTCTCAAAACTGTTGTAAGAAAGGTTTGCCCTTGTATGAATTTAGCATAGAACACTTCTGAACTCTGGAAATAAATGCTGTCAGAAAGCACCCTCTTGCCTCTCATTTTTAGTTTTTCTTTTGTGTTTGGTGGGCATGGGTTGCAGCACTCCTTGAATGAAAAAGGGCTGCAATTTGAATTGTTCCCAGCAGCACCTGTGAAAGCTGCTGGCACCAGAAGCAAGGGCACAAAGCTCTGAATGAAGGCTTCTCACTGCTGGCTCCTGGCTTGTCAATAACCAGTGAAGTGAGAGAGAAAGTAACATTTACATTTTCTCTCTAATTTAATGAGAAATGAAAAGACAAGATGAGGGAGAGCCTGGTTAATTTTCCATTCAGCATTGACTTGAATGCTTTTACAAGGACAAGCCAAGAAAGGCAGGAAGCTGTAGAGGGTGATAAATCTAGAGCTGCTTGGGTAGCTGGGAGAGGCTTCTGTGGTGCTGAGTTCTGGGGTACAATCTTGTAATTCAGTGGCTCCAGCCCAGTGAGTGCCACATTGCTTTCCAAGAAGCTCATTTATGATCCCAAACAGCTCTTTGCTGTCAGTTCCTATTTGCATCTTCTCCTCACCTCCTTTTTCCCCTTCTCTTCTATCTCCCCTGTCACATTTCGTCTTCATTCTGATTTCTGGTCATCTTTTTTTTTGAGCTGCTTCAATTTTTTTTTTTCCCTGCTATCACCCACCATTTCCATCATAGAGGGGCTAACAAATCAAACCACCTTTAGCACCAGCACAGGTTCTTTGTGTACTTGCTATTTCTCATATGCCTAATTTTTGCAGCTAAACCAGGATCTCTGCTTCCTTCTCAGATCAAGTTTCCAACAGGAGAGTCTCAGTGATGGAATTGTTGTAGGAATCAGTGGAGCCCCACAGCCCATAAATGTTCTGGCACAACTGGTAGTGGTTTGTGCTAAAGAGCGATATAAGCATTTCAGTCTGATATTTTTTGATCTCCCTTTTCTGTTTAATACTTTTACATTACTGAAGCAGTCAGATTAATCTTCATCTCTTTGTCATCTACAGTTTCTTGAGATCAGGCACTCATTGCAAATTGATTTTCCTCTGAGTGTCTCTGGGTTATTATTTGGCTTCATCTTCTAAATAAACAAGTAGCAAATTGTTGGTTGGTGTTTTTCTGAGCCTGAAACTTGAGCAGGTGTGTGCCGTTGCTGTTTTCCATAATTTCCTGCTTGTTTTACGCTGTTCCTCTTGAGCAAATTCCATTCCCATCCCCACGTTAGTCATGTGTAATCTTATCACCATGAAACTTTCCCTTGGCTTGGTCAGTGACCCAGCCATCTAATTCTCCCTGGCAATCCTGTCATTCACTGTTTCAATAAGCACACTCTTTCAGATAATATATTCTTCTGTCAGAATTTTCCACTGTTTTTCCACCACATATCACTCAGTGGTTTCACAAATTTTCACATTATCTCATCCCAGTCCAGCTGTCAGCACCTTTTTGCAGTCCTGCTCATATTCTTGTCTTTGCATTCTGTGCCATAAGATGCAATGAGGTACAGCAATAGCAGAAGGATGGAGTTGGGTTTTTAGGTTTTTTTTTTTGATTAAGACATCCCCAGTGCAGTACTGGTGTGGGAGTTGATGGGCAGCAGGCACAGTCTCTGAATCCTGCTGGTCCTTTTGCTCTGGTAGGCATGGCCAGCTGAAAAAATTAGTCACAAGGAATGGATATTCTTTGGAGTGCACCATTTTCAGGATTTCTTCCCCAAAAACCTGTATTTCAGTAGTGGGAGGCTATGGAATTTCCCAGTAGTTAGCACCATCATGGAGTTATCTTGTATATCTGCAACAACTGACAGGGTCGTCAGAATGAATTTCATATCCATTGGACAAAATATTTTGGTTCAGTTAAATGGGATTTTGTGGTTTTGTTCAAGTACTTCTAAAAGTTTTTGGAATGGTATTGTTCCAAGTAAATTTTGTGCACAGATTATTTTGGAATGTTGTGTATTTGTAGGTGAACTGGAAGGGTTGCCTTTCTATAACATTTAGGGAAGGAGGTAATGGGGAAGAGCTTCATGGTGACGTTACTGATTGTGTATTCAAATGTGAGAAATTTGTCCCAAACCTTTAAATTCAGGATTTCTTTGAAAGCATGAACACAGTATCTACTCTTGTATGGAAGTTACTCCTCCTTGTGTAGAAAGCCAATTCTTTAGGTTATTTTCATTCAGGTAAATATTATTTTGGATATATATTTTTGAGATGTTTACAAAGGGTGTAGTGAGACAACCTCCAGGGGAGGGTGGAGTAAATTTAGAATATTTAGAAGGTATAAATGAAGCATTTGAAACAAGGAAATATGGTATATAATTTAGTAGACTGTTTGGCATGATATATCTTATTTTTTCCATTCCTTGCAAATTTTATTTATTTTGTTTTCCAGATTTCTTGATACCAGTAGGGGTATGCTCTGGGTGTCCCTGTCTTAGAATTCTGTGCATAAATAGCTTTAGAAAACCAACCAAACAAAATCAAAACCACACACTTTGGTATTGCTTTAACCTAAGTGACAGGAAAGATTAAAAATGCTCCCATTTAGGCAATACCTCTGTGACTGCATGAAATATTCAGGACTGTGTGGTGATTAACTCAAGGTAGAATACAGGGGATTTTAATCACCTAAATAATAAGAAAAATAAGAAATTTCATTGATTATAAACTATTTCCTGCAACAGATTACTTTGTCTTTTGCTTTTGTAAGGAACAGAAATCATTCAGAGGCCAATATTGTCAATGTTTGAAAAATACTATTCTTTCAAACTTAGTTTTTTCATTAGTATTATTTATATGAAGTTTTTTTGGTCAGCTAGTAAATGTCACAGTAAAAGTGGAAAGCCTCATTGTAAACAGAGCATGACCCAAATCACTCCAACAAATCCTGTCTCACTCATATCTGACAATCATACTAATTGGAGCAGTTACCAAAAAATATAACCTTTTAAAAATATTTCCATCACATTTTTTCAGGGTAGCAGAAGGAAATATTGTGACTTAGTAAATTCTTAGAATGGGCAGGGAACTGACTTCAAATAATAGATTATAGGTTTTAAAGGGATTTCAGAATGCCCTGAGGGAAGACAGGGCAGAAAATTACAAGACCAAGTTTGTCTGCATTTCCTGAAAAATGCTTCTCTTGCCTGTTCTTAAAAAAATCTGGTGATGGAAAGTGGATTTCCATGGCTGCAGTTTCAACCTGTTTCTGTTTCTTTCCTTCATGGACATGGAGGATAAATTTTTCCTTCTCTCTCCTCAAAAGTCTGTGATTTATTTGGAGACTTTTTCAGTTATCAACCCCGATTTGTTTGGCCTTTCCTGGTGGGTTATGAGTCTTAGACCTCTGATCCCCAGGAATCCGTGCAAGCAACCCACACTTTTATGGTTGGGTGATACCCAAAGCTGAACCCACTGCTCCAGCAGAGCTGTGAAAGCTGGGGAAGGCAGAGCAGTGCAGTTTGTGCTGTTGTCTCTAATCCTGCCTCTATGTCCACCTTTTTGTGCTAGAGGAGGACATTGTTGATTCATGTTCCTCCTGTGATCCACTGTAATACCAAGTATTTGTCTGGCTTTTAGTAAGTTGCTCTCCAGGCTGAGCTTTTACAGTCTTTTTATTTTACTCTTTTTGAACTGTAGCTGTCTGTGTAAAAAGCCAATTTCAAGGGGGACAAAGCAGGCCCTCATGTGTGTGTATATATATATATATGTATGTATGTATATGCAAAATATCTTCTTGGTGTTTCCTGTGACTTTCCCATAAGCAGCACAGAGTCAGTGCATGATTTACCAGTCTTTCTGTCACAGAAAAGTTAAGGTCAGAAGATCTGTTATATTACCAGGTAAAGATGCTGGATAGATTAGATAAGAATTGTTCTTCACAATTTCTCTTCTCCTTGTTTCCTTGCTAGGTCTTAAAAGTTGTTTGATTGTACTGATAGGTTAAGGTGACTGATATATGATTTCTACCATTTTTCTTTTCCATCTCAGAAATACATTTTATGTTAGATCTCTTCTGGTTTCCTAGAGTTCTGCCATTTCCCAGAGCTCCTGAAGGAACAGCCATTAATGGAAAAGTTCTTCCAACTTTCAGATGTTTTAAATTCCCAAAAATGAAGTTTATCAGGCTTATGGAATCTGAAAACAGATCATAAGTCTCTCTGAGCTGTTTATTCCCTTTTCTGGCTTTTTGCTGCCTACTTCAATTGTGCATCATTTTTCTAGTGAAGACTGACAACCAAGAAGGAATGCAGTGCTTCAGCTCTGTGGGCATTCTCTGGCTATGAAAAGGCCAACATTCTTATTATTTTTGACCTTACATTAGTGTATTCTAGGATGATTTCTTGTTACCTTTTACATTCTTTGCCTAGTAAACTCTGCTTCACATTCCCCCTACGAATTAAAGCTCTTCTTTTACTACCATCTTTAGTCATCTTGTGTAGCTTCCTCTAAAATGAAGTCAATGAAGAATTTTGATTTACACAACAGGGGTCTAATTAAATTTTCTGTCCCTCCTTATATTGCGTTTGCTTGGTTTTGTGCTTTTGTTATTTCTTTAAGGATTTTTTAGCTGCCCAGAATTTCTTGAGGCTTATCTCATCCCTGTGAGTGCATTATCTCCCAGTTTTCTGAGTATTTTACCCTTCTTTATCAAATTTACTATGCTAATTTTTTTTGTTCTTCTCAAAACCTATGTTTCTAAGAAAAGTTAATTTTTCAAGTTTCAGTCCCAAATTAGTCTCTATTTATCTGTTGGGGTTTTTTTCTTTTTTTTTTTCTTACTGGGTAGAGCTGCATTTAAATCACTCAACTTTTCTCCATGTTCTGTAAAGAAAATCAAGAATTCTCAAAAGTAACTTTAAGGAGTGTACTGATCTCCCTTAATACTCAGTAGCTCACAGGATTCAGTCTCAAGCTGCTTATACAGTTCCTGCAGGCTTTGATAAATTCCTTGGGTCTGGAAGAGTACCAAAGACCTGAAGCAAAATATGGTCTGTGGCCTTAAGGCTTTGCCATCATGTTGGCAAGCAGAGATCCTATGTGATACTTTAAACAATTATATCTTTTTTCTTTTCTTTTTTTTCGTTTTAGCACTGCCATCTAATATGCTGTTCTTGTTTCTCCCCTGTGTATTTTTTTCATATCATGGAATCCCAGAATGGTTTGGGTTTGAAGGGACCCTAAAGGTTATTTACTTCCGATTTTCCTGCTGTGGGCAGAGACAGCTCCCACTGGAGCAGTTTCCAAAGCTCCATCCAGCCTGGCCTAGGAACATTTCCAGGGATGGGGCATCCACAGCTTCTCTGGAGAAACTGTCCCAGTGCCTCACCACCCTCATGGGAAAGAATTTTTTCCTATTATTTGATCTAATTCCACACTCTTTTAACTTAAGGCCACCCCTCCCTTGTCCAATCCCTACCTGCCTTTGGGAAAAGCTTTGCTGTAAATCCTCTTTAGGCACTGGAAGGTGCAGTGAGGTCTCCATGGAGCCTTCTCCTCTCCAGGCTGAGCAGCCCAACTCTCTCAGCCTGTGTTCAGAGCAGAGGGGCTCCAGCCCTCTGGTCACTTCTGTGGCCACCTCAGCAGCTCCAAGACTTGTCTGTAGTGAGGATCCCAGAGCTGGATACAGCTCTGCAGGTGGGGACTCATGGAGGAGCAGAATCCCCTCCCTAAAGTGCTGGCCATGCTGCTTTGGATGCAGCCCAGGCTGATTTTGGCTTTCTGAGCTGTGAGCACACTCTGCCAGCTCATGTGAGGTCCTCACCAACCAGCACCCCCAGTCAGGGCTGCTCCCAATCCATTCTCCCCCAGCCTGTTTGGAAGAACTTTCTATTACTGATTAATTTAAAAAAGAGTAAGCAACACCGTAACACCTCTAAATTGTCCCAAAGACAATTTCCAGATGCATTTCTCACGTGTATTTTTCTAAGAGAAGATCTTTCAGCTTTCTTGATTTTTCTCAAGTACACACATGTGCCATCATAAGCAGTCTTCAGTAGAATTGGGTCAGTGATGAGGACAGAAGTAATAAATTCTTTATCTCTGGATTTTATGGAAGTAACACCTTTTAAAATACTTTTTTTCTCTTGACTTCTTTCATGCTGTGTTGCTGACTGATTTAGGCAATGGAGCACTGTGGTCAATTGAATTTCCCAAAATCTAATATTAAAAGACAGAAGGGAAGCACCTTTGTGTCAGCAGAATAAACTGAGGAGTGTTCAGGAAGCACCAGTAATCCTCTCTGAGAAAAGCAGAAACATTTATTTGTGTTTTATTATTTTCTTCAAATGCTTGTTACTGACCTTGATCCATTAATGCTAAAGCTTTTTTTTTCCTAATGAAGATGGTGTCTGTTCTAGATACTTTTGATTTGAATGGTAGAAAAGTACAGTAGAGCCATTTTTCTGTATTGATAAAGATCTTCTATTAAAGAATATTTTTTTGCCTTGTACAAAGAGAAAGAGAACCTAACATTTCTCAAGTGAAAATAAATTTGAGACAAGAATGAAAATAAGAAACAATTCTGTAGCAACTAGAGAAAGCTGATTTTTACTTTATTCAGTTTCAACCTATTACTGAAGTTTTCCCACAATGCCTCCTTTCCAAATGCACTGATAGTCTAATGCAGTTAGAAGGGTCTGGTGTGCTTCTCCTGTTTTGTAGGCAGAATTTTTTATAGTTAAACTTTTCAGATAAACCTGTTATAGCCAGCAGAGATATTAGAACATATTATAAGAAATTCTGAGTTGGATGGGACCCATCAGGATCACCAAGTTCAACTCCTGGCCCTGCACAGGACACCCCAAGGGTCACACCATGAGAGCAGTGTCCAAACACTTGAACTCTGTGACTCTTGGTGCTGTGACCACTGCCCTGGGGAGCCTGCCAGCGCCCAACCACCCTCTGGGTGCCAGTCTTGTTTGCTACTCATTTTGGCAGTGAGCAACCTTCTTATTTTGATATTGAATTACTAAAGGTGCTTCTATGCAGCCAAAACAAATCCAGGAAACTCGGCACACAAAAAACCTCCAATTTCTCTGACTCACCTTTCATCAAATGCAGTGTTTGATCTCCATCTATCCATTTCAGGGTGAAAAATTTTCATATTCATTTCCTCATGTGCCATTGTGCATAGATAAGTGACTACATTTGTTTTTACTGTAAAGATATTAGCAGAACAGCTTGGTGCACTTTTGCATTTTTCACAGAATTTGCTCCCAGGGCTGCTACTTTTCGGGGTGGTTGTTTTACTGGTTTTGGGGGGGGGGTTTTTTGGTTGGTTTGGTTTTGGGGTTTTTTTTGGTGGTGTTTTTTTTTTCTCTTTTTTTTTTTGGTTGTTGTTGTTGGCCTTATCTTCAGGATTAGTTATGTCAGCACATAAACTGGTATTGTGGAATGAATGTCTTCATTTGTCCCTTACTTTCTTGCAAAGCAGAGTCCAGGTTTGGTTCCTATTTAGTGTTGATGCTTAAAATGTGATACTATTTTAAAATAATAGCAATGGCTACTGTGAGTGTTTCTTCTTTGATGAAAAGAGAGGTGTCATAGGCTTGGACATGTATTTCCTGCAGGCACTGAAGCACGTATTTTGTGACACATCAGGGCTGCAGCTTTAGAGAAGCTCCATGCTAACAAAAAGCTTCCAGCAGACAATTTCTGCCTGTGACCCTGGTGCAGAGTGCAAGCACCTTCTGTGTCACTTTTTCAAGTCCATGCGCACCAGCTGGGAATAAGGGAGCATTTGATGATTTTCCTGGAGACTCCATCCTGATGGAGTTCATCTTCCAGTTTATAAGCCTGATATACTGGATGAGTTTTCAGACAGGCCTTCTAAGTCCTTTAAAAGAGAGAGCTGCATTGGAAGGATGACATCTACATCCCTCCAATCCCAAAACCAAGCAAACATCACACTTGGTGTATGAGTACTCTGGGTCCTTGTAGTCAGTAACTGCATGAATGAGAAGTATCCCTTTCCAAACAATGAACAGAAGATTTGTTTTAATTCTTAATGTGCACTTTGCTTATGCCAGTATTATTTTTGGTGCAAAGATATCCCATTTATACACATCTGTGCAGTGGCAACAAGCAGTGCCTGGCAGTGGGGACCTCTTGGAAAGGTGGTGGCTTGGGAAAGACAAATTCATATCCAACCTCTCTGAGATGTCCACTGGTAGGATGAAGCTCCACAGTGTCCCACAATAATTAATTCTGGGTGACCCTGGGCTGTGAAAGGAAGGTTCCTTTTCTGTACATTCCTCAGCAGAGTCTTACTTCACTTTTGGGTAGTTGGCCCTGCTTTGGGAAGGGAGAGGTGGCAGCTTCAAGGACTTTGCTGCTGCATTTCTGTGAGTGCAGAGCCTGCCCTGGTGACTCTTACGCTCAGGGAATGCAGCAGGGGCTGGTGCCTTTCCTGCTCCTCTGCCTCCCCTCACCTGGGCCCAGGACACTCCCTGCAGGGCCACTCATGCTCTGGGCCCCAGGATTTGCTTCCAGCACCGTTCTCTGAGCACAGAGGTGCTGTGTTTGTGCATGCCAAGGAATTACAGTTATGCATGGCAGCAGATGCTTTATGGTAGTTCTGTAATTAGCACTCTGCACTGTTATGCCAGAGGCACAGATTTGATCTCTTGCTCTCTGAGCTGGCAGGGGATGGGAGCACTGCTTAGGCAGTGTGCAAAACCCCAGATGGGCAGGGAAAAGGAATATTTTTTCCATTGCTCTGCAGTGGCCCTTACAGCTAATGATGATGGTATTTTGTGCTCTTATGCCTTTCATTTAAGGATCTCAGAGTGCTCTGCAGGCATTAAGCAAGACATTCTGCTCCCCAGTGGAACAGGCAGCATGGAGAACGGGGGATCTCTCCATCAATTACCTCTGGGCCACAGCACAGCAGCTGTCCAGCAAGGCACAGCAGAATCAGTCAATATTTTAGGATGGACAGTAAGCAATACAGCTTTCAATTAAAACCACAGGGACAATTGTGGTACGAAGAGCTCAGTGGAACTCGTATTTACATTGGCCCAAATGCTCCAGCTATCTATTTTGAGGGGACATTGCTGGGTTTCTTAATCCAAACACACATCTTCCATCAGCAGCAGCCCCTCCCAGCCCCTGACAGGAATGATGAGTGCTTGGCTTAGTGATTTAGTGAGAAAAACGCCATTCTCTGCCTGACCAGAGGCTCACAGACTGGCAGTGGGAAATTCAAAAGAGCCAGACAAACGATCTGACGCTCCACCACTCAGAATTCCAGGCTTGCATCAGTAAATATGGATTAAGGCCCCTGTGCTGCAGCCATCTCTCAAGCTTCCAGCTCCATTTAGCAGCTCCTCAGTTTGCATTTTGCTGAATTTTTGTTGGCTTCCTCCACTATTTCCTTCAAACTCTTTGGGCCTGTGTTATACTTCTTATGTTCAGCTTAGGAGTTTTTCCAACTGAGATGTTCAGCAGCCCTTCTTTGGTAAATTTAGGAAAATCCAAGATGTTCATTGAATTTGCTGAGGTAAAAGATCTGTGTGAGGGTTTTTAATTTACCCTTTCTTTCATTTACCACCCTCTTCTTTCATCTATTATGTGCCTATCTTCATTTCTCTCCTTGGCTCTACTTATTTTTCTTGCATAGATTATTTTATTGTGATTATTTAGACTCTTATGCTTTAGATATAGGTCAAAAAATAATTATCTAATTATTTTTGTTTTTATCTGCGATCAATGCAGAGACATACATTTTATACCTGCCATGGTCTTTTCTCCTGTATAGTAGATTTTGTGGCTGTGTTGATGTAGTCATTCGTGTTGCACTCTTTTGTGATTCAGGATTTTTAGGCTTTTTTTATTTCTGCAGGACTTTTTTTTTTATGTAACACTTGAATGAATGTCTTCACTTTTGTGTTGTTACTGTGTGGTTACAAGTGGCAGTGTTGATTCTTTGTTGATTTCTGCTGTTCAACAAGTGCAGCAGCTGCAAGCAGGTTGGTATTTCCATCTCAAATGCTTGAAATCCAATACAAACTGTAGATTGAAAAGCCACTGTATTATCATTTATTTAGCTAAGTTGTTGACTACTTCTCCAGAAACAATCAGCAATCAGAGGGCATTGCAGAATTTGAGTCTGGGAACTCTGAATGCTAAATGACAAATGTAGCCATTGAGCACAGCACATCAGAATCATATTACCACTGGCTACCACCAAATTTTCCTCCTGCGTGTCTAAAGCCTGGTTAGGTGATCCAAATGGCCCATGCCTGATTTGTTTTGATTATAATGTGAGCTAATATCAGGCTTGCTGTCTCCTGAAATGGCCTTGTTGTCTTCAATGCAGAGTGATGATGCTGTAGCATTTCCTTCCTCCGGCGTCTCGCTTGCTCGCACTGTGGGCTGGTGGAAACAGAACACAGATGCTTTCTTTGCACATGGATGATTTGGGAATAACTCCATTGGAACCTCATGTCAGTTGTAGATCAGCAATTGTACCAACAGCAAGAGGTGCCTCTGCCAGGTTCCTCTGCACAAAAAAACTAAAGAGCCACTGTGACATTTTAACCTTTGCTTTCTGTAGTTTTCCAGTCATCTGGTGAAATCAGAGATATTACTGTGTCTCTTTCCCTCTCTTCTGCATGTTTTCATGAATGCATTTCTCAGTCAGGGAACATGACATTGTAACATCACAATACCAATATATTTTCACTCTATAGCTCTGCTCTGAGCAATGTTGGTACAATTGCCTGGCAAAGTTTTCCTGCTATCCTTTCAAGAAAATGTCTACACACCCTTCTGAAGGCAGCCAGATTTCTTTCTCTTGTCTACCTTTGCACGTTATTTTTCCTGCAAAGCCACAAAAGAGCAGCAAAATCTGAAAGTGCTGCTTGAGATACTGTGGCACAAAGTATGCAGCAGGCTGTGGCTGTCCTATTAACTCTTTCTGCTATTTCCAATTGAGATGTGGCAATCTAATAAATACAAAGTCTACTATATGTTTATCCATCTCTCACATTCATGGTGCCCTCTGTGCAATGGGAAGGAAGTGACTGCACTTAGAGTACCTTTTCCTTTCCCTCATCACCACACATCTTGGTGAGCAGGCTGCACAGATCTGTAGTTTAGTGCTGTGTCTAATTCCACGTGTTTTTATGCACCCCTCAAATACCTCTGCACAGAAAACATCAAGTTCAAATGTTGTTTCCATGGATGGTGGATCACTTCCAAGAGAACATTGCTCCTGCTGCTGAAGCTTTATCAATCCAGGAAAACTCCTGGCATTTTCTTGGGTGCCTGTTCTGGTTCTGTTGAAAGGGATAAGAACTGTAACTTTTTGGAGAGAGAGATGTCCCCTGTTGTGCTGAGCTATATGAGGTTCTGATCCAGCTTTGCAGGCTCCTGGCACTGAGGCACAGCATTTGATGGGCTGGGCTTGGTGAGCAGCAGCTCATGGGCCACCAACAGGGACCTGACCAGCAGGTGGGCTGGCACCTTGCTCTGTTCTTGTCCTAGAGATCAAGGAGATATTTTGGGTTTCTGGATCCTATTTATAGATATCAAAGGCTGCCCTGGTCCCCTTGTCAATACTTTGATCATTTCAATATATTGATCTAGATATTGAATCTCTGTGTGAAAGCCAGGCTCCACGGGGAGAAACTGAGCTGTTTTGCTGCAGAATGTGACTGCTATATAAATATATATGAGTTTAATATTCCATTGGTGCTACCTTTGACATGCTGCAAAGAATACCATTGTAAATATTGCTGGCTTGTAATAAAATAACTTTTTCCCTATGGCAGCATCACGAGCTAGATAAGCAAGGGTTAAACAGCATAAATACAGTTTTATCCCTTCTTTCAAGTTACCCATGTATTTGATTTCTTTCGTGTTATTCTTTCATTTCCTTCCATGATTATTTATATCTGGCTTCGAAGCCAGAGCTTCAGTGTTCTGGGCATTGCACAAATACAGAACAAAGGCAGAGCCCCCGTGACAAAGGCTTTGCTTTTATTTCATCTGTTTGCTGTAGCCTCTCATGGAAAGGCTGCCTTTTGACAGCTAAAGACAAAGTGTGTGTGCACCTGGAAATTAAATGGAAACTTGTGTTCCTCCCACCCCCTATCTCAGCCCTCACCAAAGTAATTTGTTTTAACTTCGGCTATAAAGAGAACAAACTTGCTTGGCATTTTTCAAATTCAATTACACAAGATATGAAATTCTCCTGTTTGCTTTTAGAAGGAAATAATTAGGAGACATTTCCGTTTTCCACATGGATCTTAGTATTCTGCAAAGAAGCTGACATTATACCTGGGTAAACAGCAAAGTGATTATCAAAACAAAGTCAAATAAAACAAAGGAGAATTTCCCTTGCTTTCAGAACTCCTGGTACTCTGCAGCAGCATTTCATGTGTAACTGAATCTTTTCTTCTCAGATTAATTTCTGTTGTTGACATGTGGCTAAATATAGAATAATTGAAATGGTTTTAAGTGTAGTAATTTATTTACAATAATTTCATTTTCCTTAATTCCCTTGTGATTGCATTGGGTTGAATTTGTGCTACAGCAGCCTGCATGCAGAAAAAAAGCTTTAATGATTTTTTGCTATGGAGCTTTATTTTACATCGTGCTTTGTTCTTGGGAATTTGGCAACGACCATTCCTCCTCTTCCTAAGGTCAGAGTGATTTGAGCTTCAACTAGTTATTTAGAGAGATCTGATAAAGAAATTTCATCTCTGTGGGTGCTGGCCAGCGATGAACAGAACCCTGGGTTTCAATAGAGACTAATCTCAACTCAGGAGGGAAAACTCAGGAGGGGAAAAGCAATCTGCTCTTTGGTGACAGATCGCTGACAATTTGCTTCCACTAGCCACCTCTCTCTTCCTGCCTAAACTGTCAGAGTGCCATGGAAGAAAAAGCCCTTTGTGCCTGTCTGCAGAAAGTGACTGTCATCACCATTATGAATGGTATTTTACATAGGGCTTGTAAAGATCAGCAATTACTTCATCCTTCCTGCCTCTCCTTTGTGCCGGTTTCTCCTCGTGCTGCACCCAGCTGAGGTTCGGCCCCAAGCACATCTGCTTCCCTGCTGACTGAGTCCCCCCAACTCTGCCTTGTACCTCCAGCTCCTTCCTTCTGCTCATCTTCCCAAATCTGCAGCGGGGGACAGCTTTCCCTTCTCTCCCAGCGGGCTGGGACCAAGATTTGTGCCTCTGTTTTTGACTCAGAGCCTAACTCAGGCTGAGGTGCTGTTGTTGCTGCCCGTGACTGCTTCAAGCCCCAGGAACTCCTGCTGGGATGGGAGAGAGGATGGAGGGAGAAGTGACAATGGGTGCATTTGGGGAGGACCAAGGGATGGAAAAGAATGGGTGTGTTAAGGATGGGGTGACATTGTGAACGGCTGTAGGGGCATAGAAGTTGGATGGTACCCAAAGTGATCTCAAGGAGCTTGAAAATTGTGATTTCAAAATCTTGGGTTTTTCCTGGATTAAGAGGAAAATAAAATTATTCTTATAGTGGAAAAGCCCCAGAGAAATTGTACTTGCACAAGTTTTCAGGCTGAATGTTACACTGTGCCTGCCTGAGCAGGGCCAGCACCTTATGAAAAGTGAAACTCAGCTTCTTGTCTACTTTGGCTCAGATTTGGGCTCAAACTACATCCTCTCAGGCACTAAAGTCTTATGAGTCAGGCAATGTGTTTAAGATTTTAATTGGGGGGGTTGCTGTGGTATGTAAATGTATCTGGAACTCAATAAAGGTACCTACAGGGAAAAGGTGAGCTCTAGAATGAGCAAATTTCCCTGATGAGCTGTCCTGGCAGCTCTGGGAAATCAAATACTGGTGAATCCAAAATGAAGGGGTATGGTTTGGTTTAAAACACAACAGTGTTTTGTTTCAGATCAAATTGTCTCCAAAGTCCTCCTTTCTTCCTTCCATCCTGAAATAGAAAACATAAAACACTGACATAATAAAGATTTTCCTGTCTAAAGCATCTGGGTTAGGCAGGACACTTTGATTTCCATGGAATACGTTTGTCACCCTAAAATTCTTAGTGCCTGCTAGTCAGTGAGGCAGACAAGTGAGGTGAATAGGGGTGAGTTAGGGGTTTTATGACACAGCAGGGAGTGAAGATTGATGTGATGAATCTGGTGTGGGTGAAATGGGTGTTGAGATGACTTTGTGCAGACAAAGCTTGTTCTGAGAGGGATGTCTGTCCAAGAGATGCCAGGAACTTTTCTTTTACAAAAGGGACAGTCCATGTGAACAGCCAGGAAAGATTTTGACTGCTCACATTTTTCGGTAGCTCTTTCCCACACTAACTTCAAACTTGGCAAACTTTAAGATAATGGCTTTTATTGTTTTCAAGAAATCATTTAATTTGTGGGTGGTTTTTTTTTTTTTTTTTAATTTTAAACAAAAGGTAGCCAGGTTATTTACAGATAGTTACTGGAGACCCTCTCAGTTACATGAAAAAAACGTTTCCCAGGTTCTGTGTATTACAAAGAGAAAGTATTAAAAGCTCGAATTATCATATGAATTTAATAAAAACCTTACAAATTAGGAAACTGCACATTACAAACCCAGAGGATAGGAAATCCTTTGATTGCACCTTTGGGTGCAATTCCTACAGTTAAGAAAAGCAGGATCTTATCAGTCAGGCTGTTTACCTGTGAGAATCAGGGTTTCACTGGTGCTTCATGTATTTCTGCTATTACAGTAAATAGGTTGTGCATTATTTTACCCTTATTTAAATTTCAGTTCTTTATTCTTTCTGTATTGCATTCATTCTGTGGTATTTATCTCATTTCCTTTTTAATTATTGGAACAATTGTCCTTCTAAATATTCCTGTTGTTGTTGTTTTAATTTCTTTGGAATCCTTTAATGTTGGTCCATGGTCTTTACTAGTTGTTTCCAAGGAGATAATTAGTTTCAGTCTCCCGCAAATTTTCTGGATTTTTCTTACTAATTTGTGATACAAACATAATTATTTTTGAAGTGTTTCGTGAGACTACTTACCTTTTTTTTAATTTGCAAAATAAATTACTGTTCACATTTATAAAGTGCCTTGACAGCCTCTCTGAAGTAAGGGTGAATATATTGTGCAATCTGGAGGACAAAAGAGGTCATTTTAAACACTCTCAGAACTGGTAAATTTGTTTGCTAGAGCGCAGCATCAAAACAAATTCCACTGTGTAGTGTTTTAAATAGAGAGAAGGACTTTAGAGCAGGAAAAATTATGGTTTGCGTGTACTTAGCATGTGAGGAAATTGTGGTGACACTCTTCAGTGTAAAATAAGTTCTTGTTTTCTGTTCAGTGGTGCATAAGCCCTGGTTGTAATACAGGTGCTGCTGAGTTAAATGTTAGTGCCCTCTGAGACACGAGCCTGAGGACAGACCTGCGCTGTCACAAGTGGCTTCTGCACAGGTGAACTCCAAAGTTCCAGGAGATGGGGAGCACTGTGTGTGCTGATGGGGAGCACTGTGTGTGCTGCCCAGAGCAGAGCAGTTTTGTCCCCTGAGCAATAATCAGTGGCCACTGAGCCTGAGCTGACGTGTCCAGCCTGGCTTGGGCCACCTGGGGCAAATGCCACCAGCAGGTGACACCTCCAAGGTCCTCACACCACACCTTGCTGGGGGTGGTCACAGGAGAAGGTTGTGAAGGTCCTTCAGAACTCTGCAGAGGGGCAGCAACTCAGTCTCTGCCAGAAAGGATTCCATCCCTTGCCGTTTCTCCGTGCTTGGGATTTCCAGCACCTACAATTGCCCTCCTAAAGCAAGAAACACAGGGTTTCCTCAGGGAATATCCACTGCAGGTCTAAAGCAAGGCGCAGGATTTTCACTCCCACTCAGCAGGTGATAAACCTAAAGTTCTTTGATTCCACTGGGTTTTGTTTTTATTATTTCTTTGTTGTTTGGTTGTTTTTTTTTTAATTTACTCCATGATTTTGGGCAAAGCAGTGAGTTACTATCCTGAGGTTTTAGCCCTGCAAAACTTAGAGGACAAAAAACAAGCTTCCTAAAGCTTGGGGGATTCTTCTTTTTGAGGAAAGTATGACTATTTTATGTTGTATCATACTGTCTTGTAAGTTCTTAGTGTTTACTGCAGTAGCACCAGGTCTCATGATATTTCAGATTGCTTTTTCTCTTAACATCCCAGACACATGGCTGTATAAAAATTGCAGCTTTAGCTGAAATAAGTTTCTAGCTCTTCTGATTGTCAGGAAAGAGAAACCTTGATAAAGTCTGTCCCTGAAGACTAAAAGAAAAACTAGACAGAAATAAAGAGGACCCAAACTCTGTTCCTTCTTGAAATCAGTAATACATTGGGAGTCTAAGCTGTGTGTGCGTGTCAGGTCTGGCAGCATTACAAACATGAACAGCAAGGTGGGACTGTAAATGTTAAGTATGTGCAGCCAGGCTGATAATTAGAGAGTTCTCAGCAATTTGTCTTCAGTTCAGAGGAAACATTTCTTGATCAGAGAGTGTAACTGAGCAAAGATCCAGGAAAGGGAAACAACACAAAGAATGCTTTTTCCCCCTCCTCTTCCTCTGCCTCTCTATCCCCTTGGCTTATTGTATCAGAGGTGTTAAGTGCAATATTTTCTCTCGTTTTCTAATGCAACTTTTCATTCTTAGTAGCAATTAGAAATTCATAGGCTTATTTTGCCTTCAGTATTTAAATTTTTTGATATGCTGAGCACTATTTTAAAACTGCATCTTTGTGACCTGGGTAACCTTGCAAATAGTTTAAAAAACAGTGTGTCTTTACTGTGGGTGCCAAAGAAGTAGCTGTAGTAATGTTGGTTTCGTAGCATTGCTTTTTGTTTCTCTTTTTTTTCCCCAACCCTCTGTCTGGACAAGATCTCACATGTTTTAGATGATAACTAAGAAAAATGCCTCCATCCTTGTATGTCCAGTAGTGTTTTCATGGTCATGCTGTCAACATAATTGGAAAAATGGAGCAAATAGCATCCTGATATTTAACAAAATAATGTTAAAAAATAATAATCTCTTGCATACATCATTAAAAAGAAAGGGAGTATAAATGACTTTCAACATTGCCTTTAAACCATATTAAGTTAAAGGGACAAATCCCTGTGTGGAATAAATTGAACATGTACCATTGAAATCAATGGAGCTACACAGATTTAAAGCAATTTGGTTCCTGGCACTCTATTGGAAATGCTAGATTAAGTTGGAAAGACACGTACTTGAAAAAGCGCACCTTTTCACTTGGCAATCTATAATGATAAAAAAAAAAACTTAAATACTCCCCAAAATGTGATTTGCACAAACTTCAACCAACTCTGCTTTATATCTTTGCACTGCTTTTACCTGGAAAGATATACTTCAAGTAGTTCTCAAAATGACTGAAGCAAATCTGACAATTTATCATAATTGAAAGTGTCTTAGGAAAATGTCTTGGAGGCTCAATTTCCTGGTGAGAAGGGGAATGTCACTGTTGTCACTGACCTGTGGCTGTAAGAGGCACATGATCAAGACTTATTAATTACAACATTAAATGCCAAATATATGAGACAGTGCAGACATTTTATTGGATGTGGGAACTAATCAACTTGCTACTGAAGTAATTCAATTCCATGCAGGTTTATTATTCAAGCACTTTAAAGCTCAAGGAATGACAGCTGATATATATGGAGGAAAACGAAGAGAGACAGTAATAGTTCCTTTTAATTGTATTTATTGTATTGGATAAAAGTGATATACAGCTTTCCTTTCTGGTCTTGAAGTGATTTGTCTCATGCTTAATTATCACTTTGCTATCAATGACCAGGATGGAGAAAGAACAGCCATGCTGAAAACCACAGAGCTCAGAGCGAGTGGGTTGCACAGGTGCCCTGCTGGCTTTAGGTTACGCAGCTCCAGTTCCTGCAATTTTCCAGGGCTCAGCAGAGCAAGGAAGGAGGTGAGCTGAGGTGTGCCATCACAACCATCCCCATGCTGGGCTTTCCAGGCAGGAGCTGAGCACTGAATGTTTAATTTAGCTCCTGGCCCTCCGGAAAAAGCGAGCGCGTGATTTTGCCTCCTCGCACACGGAGAAATTCCTGCAGCCAAACTCCCATTTGGTTACCCAGGGATCAGGGCTGTGTGCTGATGGGACCAGCCTGCTGAGCTGCAGCCCTCCTGTCAGCTGAAACAGTGTTTTCCACAGGCTCTGTTTGCTTGTGAAGCGTGTGGGATTTGGGCTGGTACACAAAAGGAAAACCTGCTGAATTATGTACCTCTGCAAGCACAAAGATCTCTGGTTTGTGGAGCACAGGTGACCACCTCAGCAGGACAGGATTCTTGGTGGTCTCTATTTTTTCTCTAGATCTTGGTAGATCTCTCATTTTTTTCCTCCCCCCATGGAAATATATTACATGGCTTATGTGAGAAACTGTGCAACTTAGTGAAAATGGAAAGATGCTCATGTTCTGGAAGGATGAGCTAGATGGAGTCCTTGCAGATGATGCATCTCCTTCAAATGGGAATAATATGACTTTATAATAGACTAAACCAGACAAAACTGATTCTTCCCCAGTCCTCAGGGAGTGGATGGTTATGATTTGAATTCATTAAAAGCATTTCTTATTTGTACTTTAAGTTTGAAAGCAAGATGTGTCCTTGGCTCAGGAATGAAACTTAGCAGGAGAACACGCATTTACTTAGCCTCTGAGGCTGAAATTTTATGCAAAATTTGTTTTGTGCTTTAGTTTTGATTTTGAAATGCAGACTTCATTTCTGTTTACCCTAAGTTCAGTCATTCATGGTCATATTGACACAAGTACTATGGAAACAGAGAGAGTTTGGGGTCTTTTTTAATGTAACTTAAAAATATTCTGTTGTTTTTCTATTTAGCATTGTAGTAGAAAGACTGATATTTTGTTAAATGCTTTTTTTGGTTTGGAGTTTTTGCTTTTTGTTTTTGTGGGTTTTTTGTTTGTTGGGGGTTTTTTTGGGTTGTTTATTTTTTGGTTGGTCGTTTTTTTTTTGGTTGGCTGGAAATATTTTGTTTGTTGGGTTTTGTTTTTTTCATTTTTAGTTTTGGTCTATTTTTTTTTCCTTTTTAATGCAGTAGCAAGTCCACAGAGACCAATTAAACAAAAATTCATGTGGTTTTATTTTTTGTTATATTGTGGCTATCCATCTCTATAAACATAGAATGTCCATTTGTTTGCTGTCCAAAGATTTTTCTAAAACAAAATAATTATGGCATTTGTAGGTTTATTTTCACTCTTTTCATACTGGCTTAAGTATAGAGCCTCTTTGAAAAATTTATAATCCTTTTTATGTTTAAAATGAGTTAACAAATTATTCCTTGTGTTAGTACCTGAAGCATTACCTGTAGATCACGTAGGAGTTGGGAAAGAAGAGAAATATTCACAGCAGCATTTAGGGCTGCATAAAATCCTTGTGGCAGTTAAGTCATATGCTTGCACAGATTACCAGTGTTAAAAATAAACTAGAAAATGATAAGCAAATTATTTTTTAACTTCTTTTTCCAGGTGATTAAACCACAGGAAATAAGGAAGAAGTGCTAGCATAATTAGATAAGCATTTCACTTGTAGTTAACAGTGAGAAATACAGAGATACCTGCTTAATTTTGAGTTGGAATTTTATGCAGCATGCTAGCAAGGGGAAGTGCGCCCACAGGGACATTTCTGTTACTCATCCCTAATGGAGCTTGGCTAAGGAAGGCAGTGGGTGTCATCTTCATGCAGTGCCCCCTGGCCAGAACCAGCAATACAAATACACAATGGATTTAATGCAGCTTGGCTGTCCTGTGACCAGCAAGTGGCCACTGGCAGGAGCAAAAAGTACACTGGAATTCTTCAGCCTTGGTCTTGAGGCTTTTCTCAGCATTGTCTTATGCAGTGGACATAAGCTGGGCTGGAAGTGACCCACTAAAGATATAAAAAATTCAGATTAGGATAATAATGAAAGCATGAACACTACCAGAAATGTAAGCAATCTTGCACTGAAAAAGGATTTAAAAATACATCTGTTAATCTAATACATTGTTCTTAGGAATATTATATTCTACTCCCTGACTGTTATCTATCTGACAGTGTCACAATTTGGTATTTTTGAAGAGTTGGAAGGCACAAAGTTCTGGCCCCACTCTGAGGTATTTAACCAAGGCAGAGATCTTGATGGTATTAGCATTGAGCAGTGTTGCTGTAGCCGTGAATGGGTGAAACTGATTACAGGAAAGTTTAATAGCTGAAGAAATCTAGAAATAAATTCTTTAGATTCCAACCATCAGCATCTAATGGGTAAATTACAAATCAATTTGAATGAAAAAGGCAGACCTTAGTCACCCACTGAAGGAGTACAATCCAAAACCCCTCTCTAATTCCAAAATCAGTACAACCATGCAGGCTTCTTTCATACAGTGTTAGTTTCTTTTTAAATGGAAATGAGATTATTTCTGATTTATGCTGGTGATGTCTTGAGCAGGTTTGTGCCCATTTGCTTACCTGGTTTACAAGAGGTGGATTTTTCCTCTGGGCCAAATGTTGTACTCCCTGTAAAACAAAGGTTATGGCACTAACACAAGCTATTTCCTTGAGGCCAGATTCTACCCACAGCTTGTTGAATGCAAATCACTGGCATTACACACGGGTAACTGAAATCTGAATTTACCCTTGAGTGCTCAGATCAGTCAAAATTATTTTGCAGCTTCCCTGCTGATGGCTAAGAAATCATCCAACACCAGTAGTGTAGCTACCTTTTATTCAGAATTCCCTTCACAAATATAGCTTATAAATATACATGCTTTTGTTGAAAATTGCTGTTGAAATTCACTGCTCTGCATACTGCAGGTATAGTGAAAGAAATCTCTGAAAGCTCATAATTAAACATTCCTTTTGTTCAGACAGTGCAAAGTGAGTGAAGTTCTCAGACATTATATGCAAGGTGCCATATCCAAACAGTTTTCAGCTATTCTTCACACAGTTTTGATTGGTTTAGGGCAGAGCTGTGCTAGTTAACATTCCTGGTCATCCTCATCACTGCCAATGCATTGTCATGTGCCTCAGATCAAATCCTGCCTTGCTCTGAGCACAAATAATTCAACTCCCCACTGTAAATCTTTTCTAATTAGGTTATTTTTGTCTTTTAATCTCTTGCTCTGAGAGCCATTAATGATTTTGAACTGAGACGTGGATAATCTGTAACAATTTAGCTTATCTGGCTTTTTAAGACCATTTATTTTGCTTTTAATCTTTAACAACCCTGTTTGGATTTAAGACTATGTGCGCTAAATGACAAAAGCAGAAACAGTTTTGGCCTCATTATGCAGCTCTTAACCTGGTGTTGAGGCCTGCAGCTGCAAAGTTTTTGATGCCATCCATGAATTTTGAAAAAAAAAATCAGCTCCAAGACAAGAAAAAAGGTTAAAATCTTAGATGATGAAGGTAGTAGTGTGTAATATGTTCATTTCTTGCTCTGCTGTTGTATCAAATATCAAACTTGGTGGTTTTCTCTTTCCTATTTGGACTGGTAGCTTTAGCCTAATTTTCCTTGATGAAATTATGTGGACTACTAGAATTTGTTTTAATCTAACCTTTCAGAGATCTTATGGACTTCAGGCTAAACCAAACAAATTGCTAATAGTGTACCTTGTTTGATTAGCAATGCAGAAATTTGTTTTAGTGGAAAAAATAGTGAATTACCTCCATCATATATGAGAATAGCATGACTACACTGAACAGTAATTGGAAATCAGAGTAGAAAGACCAAGGATTTAATTAATTTTTATGGTCCTACCACATTAGGTTGCTAGATGCTTCTCTACAATATCAAATATGGATATGGCAGTCAAATAGAGTTAAAAAGCCTTGACATATGTCATATGATTTAAATGGATGGGTAGAATTATTTTAGTATATTATTGTTATTATTTGTTATTTTTATTATTATTAATATTTGTTATTTGTTCTTTTTATTATTTTATTATTTATTATGTTTTTGTGCTACAAACAGTTTTGATTAATCAACCACTGCTGTTAAGAAGGAATGTTTAGCAAAGCTGGATAAATACCTCAACTATGGAGGGCCCTTTACTAAAGTGAGCTGTACAAGTATTTTCACAGCTGTATCAGAATCAGCAAACCAGAGATTTTTTTATGAAGGGTTTGGTTGCATCTAAGTGGAGGCATTTTTTTGTTGCAGTGAAATGCAGCAAGGGAAAAGAAGTTTCAGATGTGTTTGGTTTATTTAACCTTCCCACCACTTTTGCTCTGCACAGTCAGACAAATGCATGCTCATGAAACTTTAAGAGCCATGAAGGGTGCCAGTTCATGTGAAACAGCACTTAGACATGGGCTCAGTCCCACTGGATTCCAAGTCAAGCCTGGGAAGGATGAGCAGTTTTCTGTTGCAGTTGTCCCCTGACTCCCTGGAAAGGATAATTTTACCCACCAGTCAAATGGAGTGTATGAATGTAGAGCAAATTGAGAAAAAGCAAGATATGACATAATGAGTTACTCATACCCATCTGCGGGGAGTTCTATTGATTTCTGACTGATCTGGTTATATTTGAAAATCCCAAATTGGTAGGAAAAAAAACCAATACTTTGTAAGTAAACATCTACCAGTTTCGATATTTACACTGTACGCAAAAACAGATTTAACAGTAAAAGGAAAGAGCTTTTCATTTAAAAAGTCAATAAGGTAATTCTTTTTTTTTTTTTTTTATTTTTGGTATGACAAGTCTGTTAAGTGTTAACATGGACTAAATTCCTGTTGGTCTTTTCACAATGGCCTTGAGTAGTGACAATGGGTGTGGTGTGCTCCTGCCCTCACCAGCCCTGTCCTACAGCTCCTGGCAAGGCAAGCTGAATTTCTACTGACCAGGGAGTGGAAAATTATGTTAAAATGACTTTTTGAGCTGGGGAAAACTTGGAGAAAATAGGTTTGTGGGAGGATAGATGGATCTGTCCATTGCCCTGCTGCTCGGTTCTCAGTGATTACCACAAAACACAAATAGCCTCTCATCCCAAATCCATGTTATTGCAGGCTTTCACTGGATCAATCCCTTCAAATGCCAAATCTTGTTGGAGTTGTAAGGTGAGAGAAATAGGAATTAAAAAAAAAAAGGCAGAAAGTTTTTTGGGTTTGGGATTTTGCTAGATTTTGTTTGTTTCATTATCAACGAGGAGGCCTGATGATAATTCTGGTTCATTGGGGTGCAGAGTCAGAGCACATGTGGACATAACCCCACTTGAGCACACCAGCACTGTCTTGAACTTAGAGGAAAACAAGGATATCTTCTTCATTCTTGACAGTTCAGAGAAAACGAGCTGTGCTGGTGGCAACAAGTGATTTTCAGCCCCTCTAGAGGCTCCAGCAGGGCACGGTGCTTCACTGGCACCGCACAGGCCATGCTTTCTCTTTGCCTCTCCATCCAATTTTGTTTGCATCTGTGGCAGAGACTTTTCTGAGCACTGAAGTCCTCTCATAAATGGCAGCTTTTCCCCTGCTTGAAACCTAAGAAGGAGCTTAACTGCTGCCTCCTGTGCCCAGCCTCTTAACAAAGAAAACAAGTCTCATTCTGAAAATCTCCTTTTTTGCTGGAAGGCCCACACACGTTAAAATCCTCTGATTTAATAATATCTTTGGTCAGAGCTTAGTGTCTCAATTTGCTGGAAATAAGCAGAAAGACCCTTCTTTAAAATGGGAAGAAAGTTGGCTTAAGAAGTAGACCTTAATATTCTAGAGTCCCTTTTTTATTAACTTCACATTTGAGGAAAAAAAAAATCTTATGACTTATGTCAGGATCTTTTGTTCACTTAATGAATTTTTCAAGGTATTAAAAATAATTTGTGCAATGTGATGACTATTAAGCTAGTAGGTGAAGATGGGAGTAGAATATAATTTCAATTAATATCCCATCTGAAATAAAAAGAACATTCTTAAAGATTTAAGAAAAAAAAAAGGAAATCTTTACTTATGCAGAGCAGAGCCTCATCTTTGTTGGAAACTAAGCCACAGGACATGGCAATAACAGCTCCACAGGAAGAGTGGGAAGGATGTTAAAGATCAGTCTTTACATTTAACAGTTCAAAAAAATGAACCTCAGTGAAGGCATCAGGCAGCCATGCTTCTCATGCATTCTTATATGTGTGAGGAGATAGATATATATATATATATATATACACAAAAATATATACAAATATATATATATATTATATATATTATATATATTATATATATTATATAACATATATATAATATATATAAAATAACATACATATACAATATATAATATAATATTTATATATATAATATATAGAAATTTCTACATATACATATATATATTATATACACGTACCTCCTCATCTGGCTGATTTCTGTGGGTGTTATAATTACAGACCAGGAAGAGATTAAACCCCAGAGCAGAGCCACACAGTGGCTCTAAGCAAGTTTACTTTGCAAGCGTTAAATGGGTGAAGTGATCTCCAATATATGCAAATGAAAAGCTTCTGGGAGTACTGTGCATGCAATGAAAAGGAAATATAGCCTTGTGCAGATGGAAAAAGCTATCTTATTAGGAATTAATAACTGTCTCAGTCCTAGGGAAATAAGAGAAAATGGTGCATCTATTCCTCACTACAGCAAAATGTAATTAACATGAAGGTCAGAGGGCAAGGACATAGCATGCAATTAAGTCTTCCTCAATCTTCACTACACAGGTAAACACAATATAAGTTTAATAATGAACAAATCCTCTGGTATCTAGCACACATTTTTAGAGCTCTCATTTACATGAGCTCTGTGGGGAATCTTGCTCCTTGCTATAGCATATTTTGCAGTTCTATATAGAAAATTTAGGAGGACTCCAAGGACGCTTCCTTCACATCTTTCTTGAGGTTTCCTCTGATCCCCCTACTACTGAAGCATTGCTTTAGCTCATTTTTCTGCATGTTACTTAAGATTTTGTGCTGCTGCAGATAAGGCAAAGCTGTAAGAAGGCTGCTGCTAACATGTGGAAGCTGTGCTTTGAAGTGATAGTGTAATGAATACCTATGTTAGCTATTGCTGGATGCGTCCTTTACCTTGCAGATGTCAAGCTACTTTAGGATGTGATTTTTTTTTTTTTTTTTCTTGGACCAGGACACTTGCTTGAGGATGTGGCAATTATTACATGCCTGTTCACAAATGCAGAGTGGGAATGGATTCAGCTCTGACTGTGCCTGGAGCCAGAGGCTGGAGCAGATGACCTCCCAAGGTCATTCCCAACCTGAATTAATCTATAAGCCTAAGATTTGCATGCAGGTCTCTGTTAGTTTTTTACAGTTCTTTTAAGAAAGAAAAAATATTTCTGCTAAATATTGGATTTCACCTGCAGTATATTCAAGTTCTCAGAAGAGGTCTGTTTTTTACCCATGCCCCTATGCCCCCACTTCACTTTCTCCCGTCTCATTTTCTGCCAAGAGCTTTGCCCTTGATTTCTGCCTCGTAGAAAATCTGACTAAGACCCACCTCCCTTCTGATTTCTAAACTCTCTTTTCTCCATGGCTGTGAGCCCAGGGAGTAATGTATGAAATTCTGCAAACCATGACACAGAGACCCAGCCCCTCTCAGCACGAAAATGGGATGCAGCGTTATGGAATAGCATCAGCAGAAGGAACTGCTGTATTGTGGGCTTTGCTTTCTGGGCAATATCAGATAAGATTTATGCAAAGAGGCTCCCTGGACTTGGAGACATCAATAAACAAATCAAAAGGGCAAATACATACACTAAATCATCCCCTAGCTCCTCACATCAGACCTCCCAACCTCATGCTGTGTATAACTCTGAATGGCAAGGTAGGAGCTAATCTGAAAACTCTGTAGTCAGATTAAGGGAGTGTAAAACTGACCTGATTCCTCTTTTCTGTCATCAGTGGAGAAGGCCCTTGCCATAAATGCTACAGGATTTTTTTTTTCTTTTTCCCCCATGGACAGGATTCCCTGGGAGAAGATAGGAGGTCAATGCCCTTCTCACAATCTATGAAAATCACTACCTGAAAAAGAAAGGGGAAGATAAAAGAATGAAACTGGGACAAGTACATGGATTGATTAGAAAATTAGTGCAGATAGTATGATTTTGTCTCAAAATAGCTCAGGTTTTTGAGCTCTCAACTTGTAATCCTGGAGTAACAGTAGGTGATCGTTTTGAAAATTGGGGGAATTCCTGTTCAGTCTAAATCCTCCCGAGCTGAGAATAAAAGCCTCTGCAGAAAACAATTTTGCTCTCAATTAAGATGGAAACACAGGGAGAAGAAGAAGAAAGACATTTTTGTCTTTTTTGAAAAAACAAGCCTGAAATTCAGGTAGTAGGTCCTGTTCTGCCAGGGATGTGGGATGTGCAGAAGAATAAGTGCCAGTGTGTGATATGAGCTTACCCCTTCTGCACTCCCTTTTTCCAAATGCTCAGATGTGAGCTGAATTTCGTGCACTCAGCTGCTAGAAAAGGTGGGGTTTTCTTTCCCAGGCAGTCATGCCTTTTGCTGCTTCAAAGAGAGAAGAAATGAAGAGCCAACGTAGCAGCCAGCAAGGAGCAGTGCAGAGGGTGAGCTGGGGTTAGCTTTTGAGAAAAGGCCACAACAACCCTGTGCAGCACATCCACCTCTGCCCTGGCCCCATCCTTGCTGCCTTGCACCTGCCTGGGATATTGGGGGGGCTTTTCTTCTTGTCCTCTGCTTTGCTGGCTGCCAAAGGGAGCCAGTGCTGGAGGGCACCTCCCCTGTGTGCAGGGTGAGCCCTGGCTGGCTCCTTCCACCCTGCAGGAGCTGCCAGAGGGGCACAGGAACTTGAAGAATACAGCCCTAAGTGAGGCAGGAGCTCTGCAAATCCTCCCTTTCCACTTTAACTTTCAAGCTCATTTGCTCTTTCCATACATGTGTCAAAACATGTCAGATATTTTGAGCACGATCTCCTGAGAACATGCTAATTCATGACTCCCTTAATATTCCAGCTCTTTTTATTGAATGATTGTGGTGTATTTTACCCTCATCTTTTGCTCACTTGCTTTCTCTGGTATAAGCTGAGGTTATGTTTGTTTTCAGGGGTATGACTGTATTTTGTCTGACAGAAAATGGGTGGTTAGTCTGAAATATCTGTAATTCTGAACATCCCCCTTTTCTCCCTGAGAAAAATAGGGAGGTGGAATATGATGGTGCTGCAGTGCTTGTATTAGCAGGGGCAAGAGCACAGGTACTCTTGGTTTACTGAATGCTGCATACAGGAAGGATTGAAAACCCCCAAATGAATCATAAGTAATTTACAAACAGAATCAGAGTGAAATTATAATGAGCTTGAGCAATCCTAGAGAAGGTAGCACAGATGGATTCAGTATTTTAAAATTAATGTGAGAAAATGTTTTCTTGAACTTGTGAATTTCGTGGGGAGCATGAGATGCTTTAATATTAATAATCCCTACATAGTTCCATAAAACAAATGGTGATAGGGGAAACAACCTTACCAATACTTGCTAGTGCATATAATGAGACTGATATTTACAGTTCTTTAGACCTATATTAATTTCACAGAGGAAATCCTATCCTTTTTTTTCCTTTTGTGTTGGTATTTGCAATTTATTACGATCACTAAGAGCAAAATTAGACTCCTGCACATATGTTTTTCTTGTGAATCTCCTAGCTGAAGAATGATGGAGATAACCTGACCAAGTTTTTAATTTTTGCATGCAATCAAAGCTCAGTTTCAGTCACTTTACTTATAAAATGAATGCTGTTATTAAGGAATGTTATTCTCTTAATTATGGCTCAGACATCATTCTGAGATAGCTGTACAGAAATGTACTGCACTTCTTATCTGAATGTGGTGACTCAGAAAAGACATTAATAATAACTGAGAAGTTTTCCTTTTTATACTGACTGAGGGACTTGTGCCTGCTTGTTCTATCAGAAGGAAAACTTAAAAAAAACCAGAAAACACCTGCAACTGACTGGTAGGAATTTTGCCTGAGCAAAAAACTACAGGTTGCAGCGGAAATAAATGAGACTATTTCTTTCAGTGCGCGTTGGTTTCATTTTCTGAAGTTTCTATATTTTGATAGCACCTATGGGAGTGGCTTTAATTTGAGGCTTGAAATTACCGTTCTAGGAGACCAAGATTCTTGGTCTGCTGCAGCGATTGTTGAGCTCTTAAGCTTTTTGTTAAGGCTCTGCTCTGTTGCCTACTTGAAATCTTGGAAGTTTCTAGTGTTTATCTGAAGTCCTGGTGAATAGCTTGGGAGGATTTTATGCAATGGAAAGGAGCTAAAAAATAGCAGCTGCATCCATAGAAACTTTTCCTTCATGTAAGGAGAGCCACCCTCCACCCTGGCACGGGACAAAGGTCCTGCTAATGATGCCCCCCATGCAGGGTGCTGAAGGCTTTGGGCACGCTGCACAGCTCCAGGTTGGCAAGGACATGACACCATTAACCAGAGCTGTCTCTCACATCCCAGCTGACCCCAATACCAGAGCGGAGCTTGCAGCGAGTCCTTGCTCCCTCCAGGCGCTGATCTGCTCTCTCTGAGTGTGTGGGAATGCAGGGTTTCTGGTGGCACAATTCACAAAATGCATCACCCAACACAGAGAAATTGAAGGAAACTGCACAGAATGCTAGATTTAAGACAAAGAAGTGCTTCATGGCTTAAGTATTTTCTTTTAATCTATATGTTTTTAAGCATGTGCATGTAAGTAATATATCTTTCTATGTATAGATGTTTCTGGCAGATATAAATATATATATGTACAACTGGTTCATGCAAATTTCGGCAAAAGATATTAAAAATGGCTGTTTATAAATATAAATAGCTGAAGCAGACATTTGCTTTACCATTACTCCACCTACTGGTGTTGTGCTAAACTGACTGAGATCTCAGCGCTTAATCAAATGAAAGAAATACATGCATCCCCAGAGCATGGGCACTGAGTGATTAATTAAACAGCAGTTTTGGAGAATGATGGTTTTAAGGAAAAAATCATGATTTATTTTGGATGGGTGGAGGTTGCACTACACCTTTCTATCCATAAATATATATTAGTAGTTTCTTTGCCATTAAAAATTAATTCGAGAATAGTCAATATTATAACACATGTATCTGACAATATATTTATTACAGAGATGTGTGCACATATCTTATTTGAATAATGGTGTGCAATTACCTTAGAACAGTAAAATATCAATTAGAATTAAATCTTCCAAAAGCCACAGCAATGTGAGTAAATAGAGTATGACAGTGTCTGAAAAATTACAGCAGGGAAAACAAACACTGTCACGAACGGACTGTGAGCAGCTACTTGGGGCTGAAGTCTACAGGAGATGATTTCTTATCACAGTGTAATTGCTGGAGGAGCCTGAGCTCCAGGATGTGTTTCAGACAGCCCATGGAAGCTGTCAGGTCTGTGTGTCACATGGCCTCTCTTCGAGGGCAGGGGCTCCTTGTGACATCTAAATGAAGTCAGGTAAATCCAACACAACTGGAGATCCACCCTTCTCTCTGCAGCAGGGTTTTGCTTTCAGAGAGTCTGTATCTCCAGGGTAGCCTTGTGGCTTCCTGGTTTTTCGTTCTTTCCACCTTCCCTGCACCACTAAAGCAATGCATTTTTTTGCTGGAGCTATCATAAAGATCCCACCGAGCAGTGAGAGAGTTCTGGGAACCTCCTTCATCAGCAAATTTCCTGGAAAAGCTTCTCTGGTTTTTAATGTTTTAAGAAAAAAATTAATCCACTGTTGTTTGGCAATTCTGCCTGTATTATATGTGCCCATGACAAAATGTACATCATAGCTATGCTCATGGCCACTGGCCCCATTTGCTTTGTGTCAATTACCATTCTGATAGTCACATTTTCTTAATAGCTGCTAAAAAATGTGTTTGTTTTAGCAAATTTTGTATCAGTGTATTTTGTGCCTATTTTAGCAAATTTTGTAGCAGTGTAAATATGCAAAACAAGTTCTTCATTTCTGTGGCATGGTTTTCCTGCAAAGGCCTGGTAATGAAACTTTGCCTTTGTTTCTGTAGCTGAGAGGGTGATGAGGCCGCAGTCACCTTTTACTCTGCTGGACCTCCTGACAGCAACTCTAAAAGAATCATTTTAAAGAAGCTTTAAGGACTATTTGTTTTCCTTTCCTGCAGACGACTGCGTGTGTGCATGTAAGAGCAAAGCAAACCCTGATTCCTCCTCTAAAGGGACTGGGAATCCATGATGGATTTCCACTGTGAGGTGTAGCCAGGTAGTTTCTTAAAACCAGAGTTCTCAGCTCAGCCTAAATCAAGGGTGAGGGGGAGAGGACATTCTCCTTTGTGGTGGCTCTGTGTGCAGTGGTCTTCTGAATATTGATTAACAGTACAGAAATGTGGATATCTGGAGCAAATGGCAGGAATGCTGTGCTCTGCTCAGGTTCTCACCCATATGATAAATCCCCAGGACACTGGAACAGGCTGTGGTTCTGGATTCTCCTCTTCTTCCCATCTTCCTTTAGTTAACTTGTCTGGAGCCTTGGGGCAGGAACTGGCCCTCAATTTCCTAGAAATTTTCCCAGGGGGGTCAGGAAGAGAGAGACCCGAGGAGAGGAGTGTGCAATGACTCCTTTGGAGTGGGAAATTGTCCCTCCTTCACCCCTGGGAGGAAAACTGCAGGCTGAGCCTGAAGGAGGGAGCAGAGCTTAGGGAGGTGTCACTGCAGGAGGAAGCATGAGGGGCTCATTGGGTGGGTGTGCTCCTGCTCCATGCTGCACACAGGGCTGATTGTCAGCACTGCACAGGTCTGAGCGGGCATCCAAGGGATGCACCATCAGCCAGAGCTAGAGCTCACACCTGTGGATTCCTGATGGAAAAACCCACTTGGCTGAGCGTGGTCTAAAGTGAGACCTTTTCCTGCAGAGCACAGATGATGCCTCAGGTTTTAGTTTTTGTATTTTTTTCAGATTCTGTACTGCTTTAGTGTATGCTTATGAGCTTTATATCAGGGGATGGCAAGCTCTCTCCACAGAGTAGGCAGATAGAACAATTCCTTCTCTAGTTGGGGGTTAAGGATAAATGATGTATTTCAGGCTTAAGAGCATAAACAATTGTGGACTGAAGAGAGAAAAACAACAAGGATGGGATTTCATAAGTTAAAGACATAATTGAACAATTAACTCAAATATGCTAATGGACCAGAGCTTATAGAAGTATGAGGCCTGGATCTGGTCATCATGGACCTGTCATCCATTCTGTGACCATTTTGGGCTCATCTTGGGTGCAGCCCTGGCTGGGCTCTTGTGCTGTCCATGGTGTATCCACTGAGGCTTTCCAATAAATCCCTCTTTTATTCTTTAGTTCTATCCAGCCTCTGCTCTAGGTCAGCCTCACAGGCATCACAGAAATGCTGTGTGCTGAATACCAGAGGATCAATGCAGCTGCTTGCTAGCATCTTGGTTAGAAATGGGTGAACTAGTTTGGATAAAACAGCAACTGGTCTGACTGTGCACAGTCCTCCAGCTGAGCCTGAATGTGGAATGGTCAAAGCAATACAAAGCTTATATTATTATTTTCATTCTATTCATTGCTGTTGGTCTGTAGTTCCTGGCTGCAGCAAAAGAGCTGAAAGACACTGGAAGGATGGCACCTTTCTTGGCTGACTGGAAAGAAAGGGATCGCTTGGTCTCTCTGTCACCAGACATTTTTCGAGATAAGAGATGTTTTCCTCTGAACCCAAGCACCCATCAAAAAATGTGAACATTTGCCCATTTCTATCGTATTCATCCTGTAGCAGTTAAGAGAAAAGTCCCTACCCCTAATAGGTTTTCTTTTGAAATGTCTGTGAATTTTCTGTAGAGGAGGTTGGTCAGAGCTGGTGTTGCAGTCATCTTTTATGGAAAATCCTTTCCTTAGGATTTTTCCTCCTGAGAAGCTGAGAGGCCTCAGGAACAAAATGCAAACATTGATTATCTGC
>JAWWEX010000001.1:5752463-5762653 GCA_035583215.1 Arremon brunneinucha | reverse complement strand
TTAGTATAGTTTTAATGTAATATATATCATAAAATAATAAATCAAGCCTTCTGATACATGGAGTCAGATCCTCATCTCTTCCCTGAGATCCCTGTGAGCGCCATCACAGGCTGGAGCACTGAAATTTTCCATGTGGGCCCTTGCCAGTGGGCTCTCCACGTGCTCAGGATGCACCAGGCACTTGGCATGTCACTGCCCAGGGGAGGGGGAGCCTCCTGCTCAGTCCTGTAAATGATGTTTTGGTGACACTCAGCGCTGTGTCTTTGTGGGAGCACCGTGGGAATGTCTGGATTCTGATGGAAAGTGAGCAGCCACCTGGCAGTTGTGCTGGAACATGTGTTTTCTGAAAGTGCATCCCAGTATTTTGCACAATAAAATACTGGTTTTGTCCAAAAGATCCCATAAAATACAGTAATAGATAAAATTTTGTATTCTTACTGAATGTATCCATGTAGGCCTTTTTTCAGTATTTTTTAATTTCATGAAAATAGAATGTAGGAAATTCTGTAGTCCTTCATTTAACCATGGTTAATCTTTGGAGAGCTATATTTTACAGTGAAAGCTGCTATTTAACATACATAATAAGATTTTTTTTTCCCTGTAATTGCGCAGAAGGGATTGTTTCCAGTAAATTAAAATTTCTTTGACACCAATTATTTGGCAATATGAAGATGTAGCATTTTGCTTTCATTTAATTTCCTCTAAATTAATCTAATGATGATTAGATTTAAATAATAAAAATAATGAGTTGTTTCCCTCCCTAAATTACTTCTTTGTCATGTGTGTTTCCCTTTTTATTGAACTTGGTGACTTATTTGCTTTTAGTAGTTCTGAAATATTCTGACACTAATTGCATTTTGAAATATAACCTTCCAACTATGTTGCTTCTGTTTTTCACTCATTTCAGATTGGTTTAGGAGCATTGACTTGCTATATTATTGCTGAATATTGAAGCTGAGAGCCACATTCCATATATCAGTGTGCTTTCTTTTCCATCTTTAGCTTTGTTAATTAAATTCTGTATTCTCTATATTGCTCATGATTTGTAATGTTTGTTGCCAATTCCCAGGCACTGCAATGTGAAATCTATTCAATGTAAATATTTTATTTGTCCAAATGTGTTTTTTAAAACTAGTTCAGCCATAATCTCTAGCATTTTCTTTCCTTGCAGTGTACTAAACAACCATTACACCATCTAAAAAATCAAAAGGAAACATTCTGACTACTCCATGCAAAAATAAAAGATTTAGCATATATTTCTCCTGCTGCTTGTAAAAATGGAGACAGTTGTGTTATTAAGGTTTCTGGGACAGAAATGTGACAGAAATATAGCAGATTATGGAGTATAAAGCAGATGAGATCAGTGATCTTTCTGGCCGAGCACTGGGTGTGGGACAAACCCCAGTTCTGAGTGATGGGGAGTTACAATTAACTTTTCATTCTTCACTTGTGATATATTTAATGCACAGGGGAAAATATTAATATGTTTCGGGTTCCATGCCTTGTAGCCTAAAGCCACAAACACATAAAGACAATCACAGTGGGTCAGACCAAAAGTTCTGTACTCTGACCCTGTAGGAGCCTATAAGTGAATGTTTAGGGAAGAGGAGAAGCAGAGTAAAGATGGGGAATGTTTTCATTCACTATTTCTGATTGAATTGTTTCCACTCAGAAAATTCTGTATGCCAAGTATGTCTCTTCTGCTTGGTAGCTGTCAGTGGATTTCTCTTCCAGGGTCTGTCTCCTCTTGAACCCAGACTTTGCATCCCACAGCATGTCTGAGGAATCTCCTGCTAACTTAATTTTGTACCCCTAGTTCTGATTCTGTTAAGAAAAAATTCAACAGTTTATTCCTAGCCACTCTTTTCTTACCAGCAATGATAGTATAAATTTTTCTCATATCCTCCCTCAGTCAATTTCCATGGCAGAGATTCGTAGCTTAAGTGTGCCCTATGCAAAAGCTGACCTACGCCTTTGATTTTCTCCTGATTTTTTTTTTTTTCTCCACACATTTCATATTACTGTATTTGTTCTGAGGTTAAGGAATAGCCAACATTCAAGATATGGGGATACCACGGGTTTATACAATGAAATAATGGAGTTCTCCATTTCATTCTCTCTCCATTTTGAAATAGTTTGTAACTATGATTTGTCTTTTTCAACTACTATTGAGCACTGAGCAGGCATTTTCAGGGCATTGTCTATCACAATTGAAAAGATCACACTCTGAGGCTGCACTGCTCAGCTCAGCAGCCATCACTTTAAATGTGGAGTTGAGATTATTTTTCTCCTGTCTGACTAACTGTACTTTTACCTATATTGAACAGCATCTGACATTTTATTGCTCAGCCTCTTCTCAGCTCAGTCTCATAATATCCTCCTGCAATTTTTCATGAGTCTTGTCCTTCTTACTTTAATAACTCAGTATTGTCAGCAAACTTTGTCAGCTCACCGCTGGCCCCCTTTGGGAGGCTGCATTTATGGCCATATAGAACAGCAGGGGTCCCAGGGAAATTTCACTGATGGTTTTCTTTCACTGCTTGAGACCCAGCCCTATTACATCTTCTTCATCCCATCATTAACCCTATTATTGAGCCAGGAATTCTTCCCTTGCATGTGTCCATATAGTTATCAAAAAATTTTTTTCAAAGACTTTGTTGAAAAATTTTTTGCAAGGCTAAATAGGTCGTATATGATCTTTATCTAGATTTCTGCTGAAATCCAACAAAGAGAACCTAAAAATGTCTTTAAGGCACTGCCTCTTTGAGAAGACACATTGCCTTTTTCCAAGTAGAGCATGTTTGTTCAAGTTTCTATTAATCCTGTCTTTTATTAAGGCTTTTACTAATTGGCCATGTGCAGGCATAAGACTTCCATCTTATTCCCTTGTTTGCCTTTATTTTATTTTCTAATGATACCCTATTTTTATCTTCACATATTAGCACAGTTTTATAAGAATTTAAATTATATAACAATATAACCCACTGTTTTATAACAATTTAAATTATATAATAATATAACCCACTGTTTGTCTGCTTCCTCCTCAGGTTCCCCTGAAACTCCTGGGTGGACACCATCTGCTCCAGGTGAGCCCCTCCTGCTCATGTTGTCCATTTGTGTCTTGACTTTTTTCTGCAATGATTCCAATTTCATGTGGACCCTCTGACAAATCTCACAGTCAAAAGGACTTGGCCATGGTGGTCTGGGGTGTTTTCCACATTAATGGCAGTTTTAAAAATGAATTTGGTTTCGCTGCTATGTTTGCACCTTCGCTGAATGTACTTTTTGTTGCCTTATCATTAATTGGTCATGCAGTCATTTTGCTCATTTCATGTCCCTGCTGGAGGAAGGATTTATTATGAATTTTTGTTGCATGTTTGTATTGAGTCTGTCACTTTGATTTGTGTGAGTGTGTGTGTTTTCATTAGCAGGGCTCAGCCTGTTTGAAGGAAGTCTTATCTGAAACCCTGCTGCCTTCTTCCTGCTCTTTTAGATATATTTTTTAAGAGGGTTTATATGTGTTCCAGAAACTTTATGTATTTGCTGGGATGTTCAGCTTGTTTGAAATGCAGTTGCCATGACTGTTGAGTAATCTGTGACAAAATCTGCACCAGCAGTTAATTCTTTCATCAGATATATAGAGCAGCCTCTATATAAGTGGTGTTTATGTATTTTTTCAAATTAATCCAATTGTAGTAGAGCTAGTGAGAAGTATCTGGAATTCTAATCAGGTGATTTCTTGTTAATTTGAATCAGTATATAAACAAGATTTAAATGAAAAGGGATCTGGAAATTATTCAGTGAGGGAGACCCACAGAGACTTCTATGATTGCTGTAAACCTGAGGGATTCCAGATGGGGTTCCCCACAGGAGATAATGTATGGAAACCTGAACATTGTGCAGGTTCTGTAGGAATTCAGTAGAGTCAAGATGCTTTTTTTTTTCCCTCTGTTGCTTACCCATCTCATTGCAACTTAAAAAAAAAATAGATGAAAAGAGGATAAACATTGTCAAGGTTAAATTCCTGTCTTGTCACAACTGAAAAATTATTGAACAGCTCTGGCAGCTCCACAGAATATTGTTTTTGGTATGGTGTGTGATGTGTAATGAGGTCATGGTGTGGGCAGTCCTTCCCTCTGTTTTGGGGGGCCATTTCCAATTGGAATTTCACCTTATATTGTCAGTTACAGAAAGTATTCATGATTTATCAGTAAAGCAAATGGGATTGTTTTTTGATTTTGATTCCAGGAGAGAGAATAGGGAGGAGAGATGGGAAGCAGTCCTGGAGTCCAAAGGTGGTGGGAACAAAGGTTTAGGAAAGGCTCTTGTGCAGGGGATGGGCTAAGAGAAAGGTGAAATGGAAAGAAAGATTTCCTATCCCCTCTGGGGAAAGAGAGACACAGAACTGGGTCAAGAGTCCTGAAAGCAGCACTGCTAATGAGGAAAGGGATGAGAGTGATGTGGTAACAGCACTCACCCCATGTTATCTGCAGCCATCCCTCAGAAAAGCACTTCAAAGAGGAGCTGGTTGTTCAGACTTCTCAGCCCTCAAATCAAATTAATGAGTCTTGCCTAATCTGAATGGATAAATCTGAAATCCAGAGGGTCTCTTTCAATCCAGATACAAATGCTTCCACAACTACAACTTGAGATTTGCTAGGTTGGTTCATTTACTTGACTTCTTCTCTTAAACAGAATTAGGGTACTTCAGAAACCTGTAAAAAGTGACATTGCTTAATGAGAAGTGAATTCCTAAACTTCTACAGAGTGACCAATGGCATCAATTACTCATTTTGGGATCAGGTTGATTATTGAGCCCCTAAGTGTGAAAAAATCTTGACTGTGGCATGAGGATGAGCAGGTCTGCCCTGTTAATAAAATGTCACCTTTAAAGATAGACATATTTCTCTTAGTTTTAGGCATGCAGTGAGATAGATTGCCATGTAAAATATTGTCATTTGTTGCTGTGTTCTGTCTGCAACATGGGAGAAGGCTACAGATCATTAATGCAGCTTCCAGCTGAGGAATACTTAAGTGCCATGATGCTTCATTTTTTATCTCTGGTTTGATTTTGTGGTGTTATTTTTGTGTATAGTAACACTCATAAGTGTTTTGAGTTTTGCAAATGGAGCTATAGAGGCTTTAATTAGTCCTAGCTACATCACAATTAATTCCTATCAGGGCATTTTTTTCCTTCTCTCTGAAGAAAAGCTAAGCACCATTAGTATCAAACTTGTAAATTAGCATGAGAAAAAACCTAAAAAACATAGGTATTCATTGGTTAAGTTCACAGGGTTATTAATTTTTCTCTCCCAAGTGTCTGTGGGAAAGATCATTCCTGGGTTTCTCCATTTGCAATATTATCATTTAGAAGCCTAAATAGTAGAAGTGCTAAGAAGTAGCCAAGTTTTCTAGTAAAAAAAAACCCACAAAAACACAAGTGAGAAAACTGGGAGCATATCTTGGGTAACAGCAACCCCATGCATTGCTGGAGGTTCTGAGGAGTTTAGTCTGGAGAAAAGGAGGCTCAGGGAGGATCTTATCACTCTCTACAACTCCCTGAAAGGAAGATGCAGTGTGATGGGTGTTGATCTCTCCTCCCAGGTAACAGGGATGAGAGGAAATGGCCTCTTGCACCGGGGAAGGTTTGTATTGGACATTGGGAAAAAGAAAATTCTTCACTGAAAGGGTGGTCAGGCATTGGAACAGGCTGCCCAAGGAAGTGGTTGAGTCCCCAGCCTTAAAGTGTTCAATAAATGACTGGACATGGCACCTGGGGACATGGTTTAGTGGCAACTTGGCAGTGCAAGCTGAATAATTGGACTTGATGATCTTAGTTTTTTTACTTACTGTAATGATTCTACGATTTCTGAAAACTTACATGAGGTAAAATGAGGAAAGCAAGACAAGCAGAGACAAGCAAAATCATTCTCGAGGCAGTCAGTGAAGTGAACACTAGTTAAGTGCTAACATGGAACAAGATACAGCATTTCATTGATTTGATTTTATTTTATTGGTAAAAGGAAGCCTTGTGTATATGTGTATACTACATTTCTGCAGGTTAATCTTGGGGACATATATTTTTAAGACGTATGGGAGCATGTATGAACTGTAAAATCATAAGAAATATAGATATTTCTTAGAGAATAACTCTCCCTCCTCTGCTATTCAAGAGATAAGAGCTGAAATTCAGCTTGGAGAGAGACCCAGGGGAGTAACGTGCCTTGGAACTTTATGTACAGGAGCAAGCACGAGTCCCATTTCAATGGAAAGTCCTCTCGCAAGGTTATGTTAAAGAATGAGGTCATTCCACATTTATTCAAGTTAACAGAGCACTCCAAAATCTCCTGAAGAATATGAAGCATAAGATTAATTAATATACCAGGGAGAGGTGCTTCTGTCTGGAAGACCAATAGTGCAACTTGTGCAGGGGCAGCAGCAGGTAGGCTGTCAGTTTTGTACTCAGAAAAGGAGATTTCTCTGAATTTTCCAACTTTTTTTAATAAATAACTACAAAAGAAGAATAAAAGTGCAGTAGCACCAACAGACGCCTGCCCACAATGCTGTGTTTGCACACATTGAGGGCACCTGCTTACCCTGTTGCTGGTGCTGTGTTGGTTTGTGGTTTAAGCTGGCATTAGGCACCCACTGGATTCCGTGTGTAGATAATGAGGAACTCAGAGAATTGGCAGCTCGCAGAGATAACACCAGAGCTCCTCTGCATAGGGCTCTCTGCTGGCACTGCAGCTTGGCAAGCAGCCCTGCTTTGGTGGAGGAGGGCTGCACAGCTGGAGCACGGCCCTGGGGCTCCTGCTCCCGTGCCTGGCAGGATGCACAAGATTTGGGATGGCCTGCAGCAATGAAAATCAGGTTCTGAGGCTGCACTGGCAGGGCTGAGTCTGTGCTGAAATGTGGACCCCTGCCCAGCGTCTTGATGGGCTTCAGAGGAAGCTGCTTGCTGACTCCTCCAGCAAAAAAAAAAAAGCAAGTTTCACATACATTCTAATCTAAATTTTTGGAGATGTGGCAGAGGAAAAGGGGTGGGAGAAAGTTATCATGTCACCTTCACACAGACTGTTGATAAGGAAAGACTGGTAGACTAATCATAGCCAAGAAGGCCTTGCTGGTAACTTCTGGAGGATGAGTTGATTAAAACCTTGTGTAATTATATTTCACCTTAAGTTTTCTCTCTTCTTCTAATATTTTATTTCTCCTGTGTCAAATTACAGTTAGAAATCGCTCCTTTTCATACAGGGTCAAAAGAGTGGCTGGTCTTGTTTCCAACTTGCATTAAATCTTACCAGGATTACAGGATTAGCTTACCTGTTATATGCATCCTGTGAATACTGCCCCTCATAACATACTAGAATCTTATTTTAAGAAAACTAAGTGGATTCACTTGGTTCCAAATATCAAATTTCCATTGAACAAAGGATTAAAAAGTTGCTTTATAGGCTCTTTCCCTTTCCCTTGTTTTTCTCTGCTTCTTTAAGAGGATTTTAATTTGCCCTCTTTGCCTCAGTTGATGATATTTTTTACTTGCTCTCTTCTTTTCCCTTCTAAAAGGATCATTGGACATGATTGGATTAGCCCCAAAATATTGCCATTCCTTTTCATGTGGAGATTGCACACACAGTCATTGATTAATAATCTTCTAAGCTTCCTCTAAGTGAGGTGTGGATGGGAATCACTGTGGTGATTGGAATATGATTAGAGAACACTGTGCTCCTTATCAGTTGCAAAGAGAAGGATAAGAGATTGGAGTGTCTAGGCTGAGTGAACTGAGGAAAAGACACTACATTTGTGCATGTCTAGAAAATCATCTTCATCCTCAAGGGGTCTTAGAAAATGGAAGAGGAAGGACCATTTATACAGACAGATAGTGGTGGTAATGGTTTTAAACTGGCAGAGGGCAGTTTAAATTAGATGTTGGGAAGAAATTCTTCACTCAGAGGTGGTGAGGCCTTGACTCGGGTTGCAGAGAGAAGTTGTTGGCTGTTCCATCCCTGGAAATATTCAAAGCCAGGTTAGATGGAGCCCTGAGCAACCTTATCTAGTGGAAGGTGATCCTACCCATGGCAGGGGAATTGGAACTGAATGATCTTTCCTGTCCATTCCAACCCAAACTGTTTTGTGATTCTGCGAGTGTAGATCTAAAACAAATAGATTGGGGTATTGCGGTGCTTTGGCTCAGCACTGATTTCAGCTCATATCTCACACATTTGGTTGGAAAATGAATCCAAGAGATTTGTTTTGCTAATCTTAAAAACAGTATTTCAAACCACTGCTGTCATCTCTGAAAACAGGACATACATATTTATGACAGAAATAAGCACTGTCTGATTAATGGCATGCCTAATGCTAAAGGGGACTTGTCCATGACTTTGTATGGGCTCCTCCCTCCTAAAAAGCTCTTTCTCTTCATGAACAAATAAATAAGTCCCCATCTGTGTAAACTGTATTATAAGGCAATTAATGGTGTTGTACCACTGAGGTCATTCACCAGCCTATGAGCTTCTCAAAAATTTAACATATTGATCCTTCTTTGTTCCATTTTCCCCTACATCCAATATCTTCCGCACAGTCGCTAATTATTTATTTTGGTAAAAACACAAATGCTCCAGTGATCATTGCCAACAGTTCAGCACTAATGAGCAGCTCCCTTGTAACGAACAAACACTGTGTGCATCCAATATGAGAAGCCAAATTGGTAAGGAAAAAGCTTTAAGCACTGTTGTGTTGTTGTAGATAATAGTGAGGAGTAAAATCTTATCTTTGCAATTATTAAAAAGTATCTATCATCCTGAGAACTGAAACTTAATGGACTATAAATATTATCACTACTGGTAGTATTATTATTGTTATTGGGGCAGCGATCTTTTGTTCTTGGTGAAATAACAAAGGCAGTGGAGAAGCACTAACACTGCAGCAGGTACTTTCTGGCTGAACAGAGAATAAGGAAAGCTTTTATTTTATCTTAAAATGCAGTTCAAGATAGCCTATAGATCCAAAACACTTTTATCTGTCAGATATATCAGTCGTGTCAGAACTCTGTAGCAAATCTTTGAGGCGTGAGTAGAAACTTGCAAATTTCCAGAGTGTTAATTAATTTAGCAGAGGAGAGATTCGGATAGCAAATGGTTTATTCAGCTCCGCTGGAACTTTGTTCTTCAGGGTCTGCACTAGAAGTCAAGACCCCTTTTTATCACCTGTTCTGACCACCCACATATCCTTTGACTTCAATGTTCTAACAATTTCTATAATAAGGGGGTACTGAGATATGAATTCTTATAAGATACTGTGGCTTGAACCCAAATTTCAGCTATTCAGCGGGACCATCAGAAGGATTGCATTCCTTGCTTCCTTGTTTTCATAGAAATTTCAAGAATTAATCTTTTTTGAAGCACATTAGCCAATTAATTTGAAAGGTTGTCACACAAGCCACACAACTTCATTTTGAGCTCTCTAGCACTCCTGTATCTGCCATGAGGAGTGCACTGGGGCTGGGGGCAGGAATTCCAACAGCTGTCTCATCCATGCTGGGACCACTCATCTCCTCCTGTCTCCGAGGACTTCATTAGGGCTTTTAGCAGCAACATTGTGTTCACAGTTGATGAACAGGCAATCTCTGACCTCATCTTCAACTGAATCATTATTTTCATGGCTCTGATCCCCAAATGTTTAAACCTCATCCTGCAATGCACATATCTGGGTATTACTCTGAATTTTTGGCTGATTTAAATATACACTAATGGATGACTATTGTTTAACCAAGAGCTACATTTCACTCTTTAATACTCTGCTGCATCTCATTGTTACCCATTAATCCTTCTGTGCTCTGCAGATTCTGGTTTTATGCCCTTGTCCAATAATTAGCATAGATGCTTATAATGTTTTACAAGTGTAGCTATTTAATTTTTTATTGTGATGTAGGAATCCTATATCCCTCTACACCATATTATTTCTTCAAATTATTCAAAGTTGGGTGTAACAGAGAGCTTCAAAACATAGATCTGAAGGCTAGGTGAGGTCTCTTTCCAACAGAACTTCTATTTATTATTAATTCAAATATTCCCTATGTTTGAGTTTTACAAGAATGTGGCTACTGAGGTACTCCCTCAGCCCAGTTCACTGATGAAGATGACATATGAGTAATTCCTCAAATCTTAGTGAAAACAGAGGTTGAGATA
>JAWWEX010000001.1:5634614-5747829 GCA_035583215.1 Arremon brunneinucha | reverse complement strand
GTTCCTGAGGCCTCTCAGCTTCTCAGGAGGAAAAATCCTAAGGAAAGGATTTTCCATAAAAGATGTCTGCGACAGTTGAGCTCCTTCTGCGTCTAGGCTGAGGGGATGCAATGTGTGTGTTTGAGGTTCTTTGGACATCTCTACAGCCTTGCTCTGCACATCCTGAGCAAGATGTAAAAAGCTGTCATGTTGGCTGGCACCATGCAAAGGTGTTAATTAGAATCCCAAAACTCAAGGGGCTGTAACAGGCGCTCTGACCAACCAACTTCTCCAGTTCCAATAGGATTTGTCATTCTGTTTCCAGCTGCAGACCCTGAAGCAGCCAGTGCCTGCACAGCTGTGGGTGACCTTCCCACTGTAAGTGGCAAAGGGGAACAAGGCACAATAACTTCCAGGAGCATTCAAATATTGCTCCCATAGTTTCAGAATGTTGTGTAACCAGCCATGCAGTTTGAATATAAGTGCTTCCAGGTTGAAGTGCTGTGGCCAAAGTGCTGATTGTGAAAATGGTCTTAGAAAATTCCAAACAGGAAAGAAGGATGCACCACAGCCTAAACTCATCTTTGTGGAGGGATAGAATGTAAGAGAATAGTGCAGAGGAGCTGCAGCTGTACTAATCACCAAAGATTAGGAACAGCCCTGCCCTTAACAGGCTGCAGCTGTGTTCAGTAAGAAGGGTGCTATAAAAGAGTGGGGTAGCTGGGTGAGGAGAGAGTTGGAGTTTGTTGGCTGTGCTGTGATGAAGAAGGAGTCAGTGCTGTAAGGAGATGCCCATGAAGGAGTCAGTGCTGTGAGGAGCTGCCCATGAGCAATCACTGAGAAGGTATGGGACTTTTGCAATAAGATGATAACACATCTTCACTTGAGAATAGGGTGAATGGAGTAGAGTACCCTAAAAATCTGCACTCACACAGGGAAAGAGGGAAATGGAATCTTACTGAGCGGCAAATTCAAATGTATATCAAGAGGAGCAAAAAAAGAAAAAAAAATGGACTAAAGCCTCCCTAGAGACACATGCTATAAATCAGAGTCCTTTTGATAGCATCAGTTCAATAACTACAACAACAAAGATTATTTTTTAATAACTTGGCCTCCAACTAGGCCAGTACCTTGTAAAATCAAGAGAACGACTGACAGACGCAACTATTTAGAACCACTTTTTAATAATGCAAGTTTAAATTATAAATCATTTCATGGTCTTTGCCAAGAGAAATCCCATGTCACAGGCCTCACTGAGAGTAGCCTGTGGCTCAACACCTATGCTGCCAACACAGCTGCTCAGATACAAGGTTTCCCTTTCTTTGTGTGTCCGGTTTCCCCATCATTTATTCCTCTGTCAGTTTAATTGTTTAGAGACCTGATTCCAGATCAGATAGCCCTCATGGAACAATACAGAGAAGTGGTGCTATTACTGCATGGAAGGAAATCATGGGAGCTTCTTAGCAGGAATTAATTTCCTTCTTTAGGATCCATTTAAAAGTTTGTCAGATTGCCTTTGGGCATTATCTGTCCTTTGAGGGAAGCAAATGTGTGAAAGTAATGTTAACCTGATAGGTTGGTCAAGTCAGGGCAGTCACAACCTCTGAGCTTGACAATTCTGAGCTGATAATTCCTCCATCCACCCTGTGTCCCATTGCCAAAGGACAGTGGGATTGTTCATGAGTTCCTTCTGTGTCTAGGCTGGGGGCATAAAATAAGTGTATGCATTCTGGATAAGCAGGGACTGGATAAGCAGGGCTTTCTCTCAGCCCACTGTGGATATTCTGCACTTGTTTACTGTCCATGCCAACACTACCCCTAGAGAAACCTCCTGCACCCTCTCTTCTTTCAGAAGGAGCTTCTGAGGAGCTCGCTTTGACCTTTCTTCCTTTCAATTCCTCCTTGAAATGCTGTCTGAGGTGCTCAGTGTGGAGAAGGAGGACATGCAGAGGCAGTCCCTCCTGCAATCCTGCTGCAGGGTTCCTGGTTTGAGGAAAGCAAGGATGGGAGAGCATTTCCTTGTGCACCATTTCTGGGGAGACAGCAGCATCTGTCAGCTGTGATGCGCTTGAGCAAGGACATGTGAGTCCTCCTTGGCACATGGCTACTTGACAGTAAAAACAGCTGACAATAGGACAAGGCAGATAATAAATGAGCAATTTTACACATCCAAAGTATTAGCAAATCTGGAGGATATCATAAAGCATGAGTCATACCTTAAAAATAATACTTTGAGGTTTGGTGGGTTTTTTTTTTTGTTTTGTTTTCTCTTTGGTCTTCATTTCTGTGTTGTAAGTTTGCATGATAATTGAGTCTTATTCTTGTTCTCAAAAATGGTTTGGCTGGAAATTTGTCTTAGAGAAAAGAAGATAGCTGACATATTCACACATTCTGATAATGCTGGCACTGAGGACCACTTGGAGGAACAAAAACAAACCTAACCAAGAGGAACAGAACTATCAGGTCTCCATGAGACTACCAAGTCTCCAAGATTGTCAGTCTTGCCTGAGTTCCCTCAGTTTACATTTCTGGAACCTTTTGCTGTCTTAGTGAAAGTGTTGCCCAGCAGTAAAGGAAAAATGCCTTTTTTTTAGTTAACAAGTGTTTGAAGTAGCATGTCACTAACAAAATCTTTCCTACCACTCCCAGCCAGTCTCTTTTTCCTTGCTCTACTTAATGAGCTTGAGACTTACATAAAAATGCAGTCAGTTCCCTTTCATAAGACGGGGATGCCATGATGAGCAGAAGCACATTCTCTGCAATGACAAACTTTGATCCAGATTTCACTGCACTTCTGAGAGATTAAATTGTCTATTTTCTGTCCTTAGTTGAGGGCTGCAGTAGTTTGATTTCATAAGTGTTGGTTTATCCAGCAGCATTTAAACCCTCTTTGTGTGAAAAGGAGAATATTGTGTTATGCAACTAAAGGGTTTCAAGACATTTAAAAAAAGCATATTGAATATACAAAATGCATGGGATTTTTTTCTCCTGAGGGTGTCTTGAGCATTTCTGTGAAATATAATCCCTCCAGAAAACCCAAAAAAAATGAAACATCACTTGGGAAATTTAGAGCTGTTGCCTGACTTGTATAGGAAAAAAAAAAAGATATAGTGAGGTGCTGCATTCCCTCAGCCAGCACATGTTCCTGAGATGTTTCTAGTGGGTAATAGTTTGTTAGTGGGATGATGTATGTTCCCTTGTGGAGGCAACAGTGTGCTGTCATTCGTGCAGTTTGTCCAGAGAATTTTTGCCAACCATACTATTTTCCTGCCCCTTCCAGTGTGGCAGGGCAGGATGTGCTGATACAAATCACAGTGTGCTTCCTGAGCTCCAAAAACCTCATAAAAGGAGAGCACAGTCTGCTGTAATTAAATTGTGCAGCAGTCCCCATAGAAAAACACACTTCCCTTAAGGTGTAATATGCTTTTAATAAAAAGGATAGATCTCAATGCATCCCATTCTCTCCCAGCTGCCTGGCAGTGTTTAGGCATTCAGGATGTTAAATCAAACCCTTGCAATAGCAAAATTGGAAGGCTGAGATGCCGTATTTCTTTCTGATGAGGAATTAATTGTACCATATCACTGACATGCTGGAAAAATGTTGCTGAAAGATCAAGTTCCAACATCAGTAAGCACTTTTTGAAGTCACACATTTTCAGCTGGGAGAAGAGGACCTGTTTGTGATCAGCCTGTTATGTTAGGTAGTGATTTTCAAAATTACAGCCAGAAATCTATTGAGATAACCATTGGAAATATGTTGGTCTTTTCAGGCCTGATTTCTTTACTCATTAATTTTTAATTTTAATATGCAATCTACAGAATCATTGATGATGACTGCTATAAAATGGCTCCTATAAAGCAACCTGGCTAATTAAAAGCTGTAAAAAATCCTACCAACAGCCCAGCCAATATCTATCACCATCAGAGGCCTTAATTTCATGAGAAAGATGCCCTCCAGTGAAATTCCAGTGGTGGCTGGCTAAGTGGACTCTTTAATTTACTTGTCTCCTTTGAGAGTTTTAATAATGAATGCCACTCCAGCACCTGGGAATGTTCATTTGAGCACATGTGGGTGCACACACACACATGAGAAATCTCTACACAAGGCAAGACCTGCCCTTTGCCACCTGGAAACAACACATGGAATTATGCACTTGAACATGGCCCTTCTTTCTTGTAGAAAGGACAAAACTAAAGTCATGCGTGCAGCTGGGAAGGAATTTTCCATTCTGACTCTTTGGTAGGCTGTTTTTTTGGTTTTATTCTTTCCCAGCAGGGCAGAGTAAAAGGCTGAATCACTCTTAGATAAGTTATCTGGATTGCAAACTGCATCAGGATGCTTCAGTCTGGCTTCCTGCGAGGTCATGCTTAGGGAACAGCACTGACTCATCCTCAGCTGGCTGCCCAAAGTGCCAACTCCTCATGAAATCACAAACCTGGGGGCAGGATGGGGGCTGCCTATTTCCAGTTCTGCAGCCACTTTCTCTGCCCTTCTCATGGGTTGTACTTTCTGAGCATTGCCTGTTGGAATAGGAAGATGGACAGTCAAGGAAGAGCAACCCTGTAGATCTCTCTATGTCATTGCTATGGTGTCTGAACAATTCCTATTCTCTACCACATTTAACTTCACAAAACTTTAGTGTGGAACATCCTTTTTGCCTTCATTTTGCTGGCTGGAGCTGAGGACCAGGCAGTGCTTGTGTGCAGATGGACAGATTTCTGTTGGGGCTGCCTTTGATGCAGAAATGCTTTGTTTAGAGCCCTTACATGGCAAATTCAACCTGAAGAGACTGATTTTTTCACCAATCTAGCTCTCCTGGGAGTGCCACAAGGCAGCACTTGGGTAGCTGGGCTGAGGTAGGAGCGTGGACTTTGTTCTCCTGAGGCAGGGGACACAGGATGCAACACAAAAAGATTCAGGATTTTAGGGAAAGATATTGAGAAAACAGTGACCTGACATCACAGCCTGGTGAGGACTGGTCTCTCTCAGGAGTCTGATTGAGGGTGTGCTCTGTGCCCAGGGAGCTGCCCCAGAATTTCTCAAATTGAGTATCATTGAGTCAAATGCATGAACTGCTCCGATGGCAGTGCTGAGAAGCAGGGATGGCTCTGCTTGAACCCATTTTAAATGAGGTTAAAAATAGGCTGACCAAAACCACAACTGAACTGGGGGTGTGTTTTGATGGATTGCCTTCTCTTGGTTTCCCATCAGGGTTCCTTGAGGCAAGGGTTGAAGGAGTGGGTGCTTTTACCTCATCACTGCTGTTGGTTTGGGGGTTTTTTTTGGGTTTTAAAATCCACATAGCCTTAAAGACAGAGCTGTAGTGCCAATCAGTGAAGATCAAAAATACCTCAAACAGCAAAAGGAAAAACTAAATTAGATACTGAGCCAAATCCAGTGCAAGTCATTCTGAGCAATGGTTTGTGAATGTTCTTCCTGGCTTTGCCCTTTCTGTCCCTGTTTTTCCAGCTGACTTTAAGGACTGTGCTCCAGCACCTCGGGGCCAGAAGGTGCCTGAGCAATGCACTATTTATGCACTGTTATGCAAGGGACATTGTTCCATCAGGACTTGGGATCTAGAGAACCAATTTTTTTTATTTTTAATTTTTTAATATATTTTTAATTTTTTAGTATTTTTACTTTTCTATTATTTTTTTATTTTTAATTTTTAATTTTTTCTATTTTTTATATTTTATTAGTTTTAAATAATTTTATTTTCATTTTTTAATTTTTAAAATATTTTTGATTTTTAGTATTTTTTAATTCTATTTTTAATTTTTAATTTTTTCCATTTTTTTATATTTTATTAGCTTTAAATTATTATTTTATTTTCATTTTTTAATTTTTAAAATTTTATTATTTTTAAAATTTTAAATTTTTTTCTTTTTAATTTTTTAAAATTTTTTCTAAATTTTTTACCCTTTTTTTGTGGGGAAAAAAGGTTGAGAGACCAGCTGCTGATGATTGATAGGCATAATTGTTTTGGGCAGTTATTTACTTTACACCATGACCAAAACCACAGAATATGTCTGTTACCAGGATGCTGTCTCTCAGAAGAAAGAAAAAACTGTATTTCAATAAGGAAATATTGAGCTCAGTCTCATCCTGCTGCTCCAAGTACACTCGTAGGCTAGCCACAATATTCTGTATATTTGATTAGTTGTTTTCAATCTGCTTAATTTATGATGGATTTTATTTTCTTTAATTGTGTGGAGACCTAACTTTGCAGACATGCTGATATGAATTCATAAGCCTTGAGGATTAAATCCCCACTGATGCTGAGTCTCTGAAGTTGCAGCAGCTTTATTCTTCTCCTGTATTGTTGTGCTCTGATCCCCTGTGCTGCCAAACCACCTCCAAAACTCATTGCAGCCATGTCTGTGTTCTAATTGTAGGTGAAATGATCCTTGCCTGCAGTTTGTTAAACACTTTGACATCCTTTTGATTTAAAGGTGTTATAAAAATGTAAGATTGTTATGTGGCTTTAGATTCCCAAACATCTCCTATAAGTATTTGAATATTGATAAACTCGTGGCTTGAAAATGCTGTGACTGCAACTTCAGAAATTTCTTCCGTTCCAGTTTGTTTAAGCAAAGCTTGTTTAACATTAAATATTTAGCAAATTTCTTTCTTCAGATTAGCATACTCATTAATAACTTAAAATATAAACTATCATACATTAAAGATGCAAATCAGACTTTTTATTCAAGCTGGATCCTCAGTCTCCTACACACAGTTATGATAAATAGCACCTTCTGCAGTGACTCACAGCTTCTGTCAGAAATTACCCCCTGAGCAAGAGGCAAGGCAGAATAAGGCAGCAGCCTGACTGTATCCATGGCCAGTGCTGGCTGCCTGGCACAACACACCTTTAAACTTTTGGCATCTCTTTCCCAGTTTCCAGGCTCTGGGAATGTCCTATACTTTACTCACTTCAGAATGTCTTTATCCATGGATAATATATATATATTTTTAAAATATTAATATATATTAAAAGAATATATTATATATACAAAATAATATATATTATTTATATAAAATAATATATATTATATATATATTATATATATGTATTACCATATATATATTAAAATATATATATAGTAATATATTTTTTTCTTTTTATCATGGGTTTTTTTTGGCAGCTTGATCTGTGACGTGTTCACCAAATTATTGCCACAAAAAGCAATAATTTGATGATATTTAAATGTTATTAATGAGTATGCTGTCCATTCTGGGAATGGTGGAAGCTGAGGACCAGCCAGGCTGTTTCAAGCTATATTTTTGTGAGAGAAGGACACAGTGGGATATGTGGATGTCTGGGAGGAGAGGATTTCATGGTGCTGGCAGAGTGCCTGTGGGTACATGTAAGACAAACTGACTGTCTCAATCACTGGCACAATAAGAGACTCTTGGGCATTCAGGGAAGATACCAACCTCACATGGAAATTGGAAGGGTCATGGTGAAATAAAAACAAGCTACGCAGAGTTTATCCTCTGAGTGAAGCATTTTTAATAGGTTTTTGAAAAGGGCTCCCAAAGGATTGTGAAGGATTGGTAAAGAGTACAGGAGCTGTTCAACCCTTGGGGGACTTAGATACTGATGAAAATAGGGATAGACACCGAATGGTGTTGACTTTGAAATAAGCTTCTATTTTGTATAAACAAATTAGATCCTGGAAATAGTAAGTAATTCCATCCAAGCCTATTAAATAAAAATTGATTGATCTTTTTAGGGAAAAAGGCATTTCAAAGAGACATTTAATACAACCTGCCAATTCAACTTGTTTTGGCAAGGGGGGAAACCGAGGCAAAGCTTTATTCCAGCTCAAAATTGGGCAAGCTCCTGGCTGAGAGCATTTGTTGTTTGTCTTACTAAGCACCATCAAAATGCTGAGTTTTCTAATCACTTCACATCAGGATTTAACAAATGTGCTGCTCTTCTGCCTTCAGCACAGCCTCTGCTTCTGTGCGCTGCCAACAGGCCAATGGTGAACACCCAACAGGTTCTTACATTACGTGATTAAAAAAGGAAAAAAGTAGTTTCACACTGACACCTTTTTTTAACATGAAACAATTTTTCCTTCCTCCTTTTTTCCTTCCTCCTTTTTTCCTTCCTTCTTCTTCTTTCTTAGCAAGAATTACCTTAAAAGACTAGAATTACTTCAATGTGTGGTTGTTTCATTCTGAAAATGATGTGGTTGTAATATTTGTTTTGGTTGAGGTTCTTCTCTTTTGCAGGATCCTTATTTGTAGGAAATTTCATCAGCTTTAGGCATATTCTATATTTGTATTCTTATATTATACATTATTATACACATTAAATTATTCATTGTGTTCAAGTTAGTATGGACCAGGCTGTAAGGCTAGAAGACAGAGGGAGACTCATACAAGGAAGGAAAATATTAGAACGGGTTGTATTAGATTTTTACATAGGATTTTAATTCAGATGTACTTTCTGGTAATTGGTAGTCTTAGTTTTGCAAGGATTTTAATTCAGGTGTACTTTCTGATAGTTGCCAATCTTATTTTGACTCTGGCATGATATGGAAAATGGCACCCTCTGAATTCTGAAAACTCTGCAGTCTGCAACGTGGTGACTTGATTTGTATCTGAGCTCTTTGTTTTAAGCTATATGGGTCTCATCTGGTTATCTCCTTTGTCCCAGGTTTCAGACCAGTGTTATTTATTAAAACAGAAAGGATTTGAGCGTTGTCCTTCAGCTTTCAGAGCATTTGGCTAAATGGCTATCACCCTACAGGTTGCCTTTTCTTTCAAGCTATTTGTATTGCATATGAGTATAGAAATTGTTTAGTGCACCACAGCCATGTGAAAACTGTTGTTTTCCTTAATTCTTTATTTTCCTTTCATCCTAACTGATTACCACCTCTGTCAGAATTTATCAGCACTGCTCTGTGCACTGGACTGTGTGACCTAAATTTTATGACCTTGCGTCCAAATCTAATTCTCTGGTACAAATTCATATTTCTTTGTTGATCTTTTAAAGACATTCTCCTCATTAGCATGGCAGGAAAGCATGTGGAAGCCAAGTGAAACAATATGCAATTTTGCATTGCACTCAAATTCCTTGCTGCAGTGCACTCAACTAACCTTCTATTAAAATTGTATTTTTCCCCCCATATCCTTGCTTTCTTTTTTATGCCAACAAATAATCTGTCAGTGCTATGGAGTTATTTATTTTGTTCATCTTTGATTATTCCTGTTGCCTACCAGCCTTCAATTTGTCCATTTTTCTATGGCTACTCAGGTAATCACAGTGCCATCAAAGCCTTTCCAGTATTTGAAAAATCCCAGCAACTGTGTTTCTACTGCAAGGGTATCTTTATTTAAATTTAAAATATTAGCAAGAAATTAGATACAATAACAAAATAAATCTCACTCTCAGTTGTGCAGAAATCTGATAAGTGATTGTAAGTGGCAGCTTTATTTTTTGTGTTCCACAATAATTCTTCAATAATTTAGATTATTTAATAAATATGAAATTAAGGACCTCTCCCAGGCATTTATATATCCATTCTTAGGCCAAAAAAATGTGTTTGTATGCAGCTGTCAATGCAATTTCATTTGGCCATGTCATGTCCTGATAGACACACAAATGCTTATGGGTCACTTGCAAAGCTGTGTAACAAATATCCCTCCAGAAATAGCCAGGAACATCAGATGAACAACTTAAGATAAAATGCAAGATGTTCTTTAAAGTCACAATATCTCCTAAACCACATCCAGTCATGAAAAATAGGGTTTGTACTTCAATTTGTGTAGAAAAATCACCCTGGTGAAATTTGGAGATAAACCAAAAAAAGAGTGAAGGGCATCTAAAGGATTTTACTGTGATGCATGGTGTAAACTCAGGCTGATAGGATTTCACTTTTACTTCTTGGAGAATTTACTGCTGGTATTTAAATCTGATGTCAGTGTCACACCACCTTCCAAACCACTGAATTGGGAAAAAATGTTGTTTCCCAGCCTTGTGTTCATCTCTAAGGTATTGTCTGGCTCTGGAAAATAGCATGTAAGTGTTATGATCCAAGTTTTTTCCCTGCTCAATACAGCCCAATTTACAGGAACAAAACACAGGTGAGGTTTATGCTGCCATTCATGTATGGAGACCACTTTACTTGTTCTGTGGTACATACAGTATGTGTCGAGTAACTGGAAAAATTCTCAGTATTAGAGCTATTTGAGGGAGATGAACACACACTGATGGTGAAAATACTTGATGTTTAGACCTTTCCATGCTTTTGTTACAAAGAATTGGCAGATCCTGAGGCTCTCTACAAGGCAATGTGGTCATTTTCTGGACAGTACAAGTTAAAAAGTTAGTGAAGCCTATAGCACAGCCCCCTTTCCCCCCCATTTGTTTGCTGCCATTAAAATCTGTGCAGCTTTATGAGCTTCAGATAAACTTTCACTGTTCCCAGTTTATTCAGCAGATGATAATGCCCTTGATTTTCTTTTTTGCCCTTGACCTCCTGTTAAACTCATTGACTCTTGCAGAGTTAAGGAGGGTTGAGCTGTGTGCATGCCCAACTGGGTACCTTTGTTTTGTGTTTTAGTCATTTTCACCAAGTCAGTTCTGTATCCCAAGGTTTCCTGCTGTCACTCAGAAGTGACAAAAGCTCCTTCCTTGCTCTCTGTCCAAAGTGGCCTGTGAGGCCTCATCTCCCATCATCTCTCCTATCCAAAAATGACCCTCCAGTATCTTGCCAACAGCAGCATCCCAGGGAAGCTGCATAACCCTGCAGTGGTCAAATGCAAGCACTGATTTAGCTGAATTATGAATTCCAAGCTCCACAGCCTCGTTTCAGCCTCAAGAATGCAAATACCTCTGTTTTGAAATAATTGCCTACGGAATCCTTCAAAGCATAAATAATAATGAGACAATGCACAGTGTTTGCTATGGCAACATGAGTTCAAAAGCCAGCAGTGCAGTAATGATGCCTCTGAAAAGAAAAATGTGGGATTGCTCTGGAAGGCAAGTGTCTCAGCACTGCTTAGAAGTTGATCCAGACCTCCCCTGGGTCCCACAGCTGCCCCTTAAACAAGGTTGTTTGTATGTGAGTGGCCTCTTGCCTATTTCAGAATGCCTGAAATATTGCTAAAGACTATAAATGAAGTTTTTTCGGTTTTTCCGTAGTGTGAGAGCCAAAAGTGTGCACTGCATGCTTTGGAGCACAGCAGGAAGGGCAGATTTTAGGATGCAGTGGATACTGTGATATAGTATTGGAGGACTACACATAGTGAGGAGAACCAAGGCAGCACAGTCTTATCCACTATAGTAAAATAATGAGATGTAGATGACTGTCCCTGGAGTAAAACATTTGAAACAACTTAGTTTTGTTTTGGTGGAAACTGGTTGGTCGACTTCAAGAACCTAGAATTGAATTGATTTGTGTTCAGTTTGGACAAGCAGGGTACCAGAACTTAGGGCTGGACTGTGAAGTTGATCACAAAGACAAAGCCTTGGTTACTTTTTCTTCTCTGTTCAGCTCTGGAAAAAAAAGCATTTACATGCTTCTATATAAAATTCAGTCTGAGTATTGCATTCCCAAGAGGAACCATTTGCAAATGTTTTATGAGCCTGGATAGAAATCAAAGGCCAAAAGCACATCAGAAGCTTCTGATGTATCTTTCATAACTTCTAGGGCCACGGTGTCTTGAGTGACAATAGAAATTATTTCAAACACAGCTAACATCAGACCAGGACTTTGTGCTGCAAAAGAGAGAACTGAACAAGTCAGATTGTTCTGATAGCTGAATGATCACAACCTCACTCGTGTTGACTAGCGTGGCATTTCAGCAAGGTTTGAAAAATTATTGTCAGAACCCATCTGCTTCCACAGACAGCGTGGTTCACATGTTGCCTGCAATTAAAGAAGCAGAGCTGTCCTCTCCTATTAGATGCTTTCCACACTCTCAGCTCAGCCACTGAAAAGGGCCTGAACATGCACCAGGTGAGCAGTGTTTGCATCACTTCTCCCAAGCATCCACACAGCAAGAACTGCTGGAAAATAAACAAAGCAGCTCCTGCTGGCTCTTTAGCAATGTAAATTAATAACAGATGTTCTAACAGAGTTATGACATGTTATGTGGATAGTTAGAGCAACAATCAGCCATTAGTGCTGTCAAAACAGATCTGGAGAAATGGATAAAACCCCATGACTTGTTTGAAGGTGATTTGACAGGAGTTGAAAGTGTCACCTAGATCCTAGAGCCCATTGTCACAGTTCTTTGGGACAAAGGGATGCCCACAGTTCTGGGGACATTATGGAATGATATTAATGTCACTGAAAGTCACCTGGACTGGCAGCTCATTGATAACAGCAGTGAACACTTGAGAGTGGCTAAACACCCTGATATTGTGAGCTTTAATTGTTTTGTTTCTCTGGGGACACACACACAGTGGGAAGGAAAAGATGTTCATTTCTTGCAGGGAGCTGTGTGCTCAATTCCAGATGTAAAATCTGCTCCCATGAGGAAGCCCAGCAAATTAAGATTTATGGTGGATTCTGCAACTCTGGGTCTATAATATGGCAGGGACAGAGAGGCACACAGGTAGGGGGTAACAGCACTCCTGATAAACCTTCAGAAGGCAAATCCTTGCAATTTACCCCCCACCTGTGAAGTCCTCAAGTACAAGGATTTGAAAATGTGTGCTTGAGAAGATATTAGTGGGTGTTCTGTTATAAATCAGAAGGGTATTAAATATGCTGGTGTATGAGATTACCAGCTGAAAATTGAAGACAGTAAAATGTGATTCCCCCATGTGGTTGAAGCTGTGCAAAACTAGGTATTCATTACTGTCAGCACTAGCAGAGGAATACCTTACAATACCCAGCAATTTCAAGTGGTTAGTGAAAGAATCTGCTCAGCTGCTTGTGATATTATCAGTGTTCAGAAGTCTCCCCCTCTGGGGAGGATGTCAATCAACCCATTATCATTAAAAAAAGAAGTAGAGAGAAAAGTTTGAAACATGGATTCTGCCACTCTGAATTTTCCATGTTTTTGACATGGGCTTTGTTCATTAAAAACAATTAATCTGGTTTTGCTGGAGCCAATTTAATTTTGAAACTGTTGTAAATATCTTGTTTTCTATAGAGGCACATAGTTTATTGCAGTACGTGTCATATTTTTGGGGATGCTTTTTTTCTCTTCCTATTGGCTAATTACTTTAAATAAACTCAAAATTCACAGCAGTGAAAGGAGATAGTGGCTGTTTTCTAAATAGGTTGTCTGAGGCACAGTTAAGAGGTGTGACCTCTGCTCAAAAATCTCATGGGGAGGAGTAGGCCCATGATTACCAAAAGGAAGAAATCAGAATATGTGGTATACCCAAGAATATGTGTATGTTTCATGAAAGCTTTGTTTGATAAACTTTCAAGAGGATCTATAAAACTCCAAGATTAGGATAGTTCTAGATGTGATAGCTAAGATCAAAGGGAAAATCATAATGTTATATATACAAAAGCACTTCTATCTCTGAAATACATTACTCAGTCATGGTAAGCAACCCACTTTAGATTCCATGATTATTTGAAAAACACTTTGTGGCTTACACGGAGCAGACATAGCACTTGAGATATTCTGTCATTTATGTATTGTAGGAAACAAGCTTGGAATTGCATCAAAATCTTGCACATATTACATAGGAAATCAGCTAGGAGGCTTAACAGTAGAGATTGCATTAAGATGTCAAAGGCAGCCCTGTTCAAGGATCTTTTAAGGGTTTTATTTTAAACTTCACAAAATAGAGTTCTGAGACACAGAAGATAATGCGTGTTCTGCTGGGTTAATGACCTTGGTCAGGGACAGGGGGCATTACAAAGTCTTTAATTTACATCCTCACAGCACTTGTTACAACAGCAGATAATAAAGAGTACAGAGAGAGTTCCCATTTGTGTCTTTCTGCATATGAAGAAATACTTGGAGAATTAAAAGTAATAAGAATGACTAGGAAAAAGAACCTTTTTTTTTTCCCATTGGCAATTGTAATAGTGAGTGTTTAGTGATTTCAATATGCTAAACAGACATTTTGTAGGACATAGTGATGTTACTTTTGAAGACCATGTCTACATAATTACCTGTGTAAGAGGAGAGAGTAGGAGAAAAAACCACCTCATTTTGTATAGTCAACATTTAGTCAACCAGTCATCTATTCTTACCTTTTATAAAGTTCTTTACAAGCATGAATCACTAAATACTGAACAATCTGTATTAATAAGAGTGGTTGTAACTCCCCATGGGCCTTCTGGATAGTATTTATACAGGTTATTGTTGTTGTGTTTTATTTTGTTTGATGGTTTGGTGTTTGTTTTTTTTCCCTTGCAATATTGAAATCTCATAACCTTGTATGATTATCTTGATCCATTTTACCAGAAGCTTTTTTTCACTCATGTCTGATTAGTCATTTATAGAAACATGTTGACTGGTTCTTGTGAATGGAAAGTTCAGTTTGTCACTCTTTTCTTCTTTTCTGTCTTCTGGGTTCTACCAACAAACTTCTCTTGTGGTTTCACACTTTAGTGGTAACTTGTGGTGGCTTTGGAGCTGCTTGGTGAGAAGGATGTGGTAGATTTGAAGCAAGATCTGGAGCTGTTCAGAAATAATGTATTACTTCAGTGAGGAGAGCAGTGCATTTTCTTCTTGATAAGAAAGTGTAATCTCAGCTTCTCTTCATAGGAGGTACTGTAATGGTCCATGACTCTGAAAATCTTTCCTGTATGGAACTGGCACATCCATTTTCACTCTGGTGATTTCTTCTCCTGTCCTCAGCACTGAGAGGCTTTCTCAGTGGAGCACAGCAATCAGTCTGCTTTTTATTGCATACCCTATCTCTTACTCTCTTATAAATTTTATTTATAAAATTATGAGCATTCACTAGCATTTTTAAGACCAAAATCTGCATGAATAATGTCTTGTTTGTATTATGTGTCAATTTTAAACCCAGAGTGGCAAAATGTAAGTTGCTGGTCCCTTCATTTCTCTTCCTGGCAGATGTACTAAGAGGTGCCCATAATCATGGTACATGTGGCAATTCTTTATTTCTTTTCATTATTTCCTTAATCTTGATTATTATTGTCTCTTTCACCATTTGCTAGATCTAGTTTTCTTTCTCCTTGTCTTTTTATATTTTTTCCCTGTCCTTTTCCAGCTTCTCCTAAAAAATCATATATGGAAATTCCTTTTCTCCTCTGTTTGCTCTCCTTCATCACTCTCTGGCTAGCACTATTTCACATTCCTGTCCAGAAATGTGCCTTCTATATCTTAGTTCAGAGGCAAACAGTGAATCATGCCAGAATCCCTGCCTATAAATCTTTGGTGTATTTGAGTATCAGTGACATGTCCAGACTTGGCAAATTCTATTCCATGAAGTCCATTAAGGAAAAGTTCACAGAGGAGCAGGAGGTTTCTGGTTGTGTATGCTCTTGTGCTCCAGAGGATTGTGTTTCTGTGCTGAATCACAGACTTAAGAGCAGTGAACTCTTTTTTAGACATGGTCAGAGGGTCAAGAAATCTAAGGCAAGTCTATGTAATGTATTTCTTCACTTATACTTCAACTGAATTAGCAGGACTGTACAGCAGGTACTATAACCCCTGAGACTCTGCATCTCTAAGCAGTGCATCTGTGGATAGCTATGACTTGTTTTCTACAGAGGGATGCTTTTATATTGTTTAAATATCTTGTGTATTTCCAAAAGGTGGCCCTTTTGTTTTCTTCCCATTTTTAAATCCCTTGGAAACTGCCAAGTGAACTCCATGACACAAACCAGCCCATTCTAGTGAAAAAAATTTATTCTATATTTAAAACAACCTTGTGTTTTTGTGGCGAGGGGGAAAAAAATTTCTGGAGAGGGAATTCTCCCCATTATGAAGTGGGTGTTGGGGCTTTATATCTATTTTCTCATATTGCAATCTGAAGCCAACTATCAACTGGCCAACAAGCCAACTGGGGAATGGTTTGATCCTTCAGTTTTGAACTAATTTCCCCTGTTTGCAGAGCTGAGGTTGCATAGGCTGCTGAGATTTCAAAAGGTTTTGTATTTACATGGCTAACCAGAGACAAAAAAGGATTCTTTGGCAGGTATCTCAATAAAAACTCGAGTGCTGCTGCAAACTGCACCAGTGCTGAAACCCCAGCCCTGTGGAGAGTGGGAGTTTGTGTAATCAGTGTGTTGCAGGCTTGAAAGCTGCTGGGGTTTGTGAGTTACACAGAAAACTTCTCAAAGCCACTGAGCACGGAGCTAGCTCAGCTCCCTCAGCTGCTGAGAGCCCTTTTCCATTTCACTTGAGGCAGTGCTCAGTCAATACCAGTGCCTTTGAAAGCATCGTCCATTCCAAATTTACCACCATTTCACAGCTGCAGAATATCTCCTTTTCTCTTTCTATTTTTTTTTAATGTGTCTTTATCTTCTTTGTTGCCTTATTTAATGAAGATGTTCAGAGTTAGCAGCTCATCTGATGATGACTGGAGTTGGTTTCTCCACACCTGAAGAGTTTCTGGCCTGATTTTTTTAAACTTCACTATCTGCTTTGCATTTGCTGGTTTGGAGGTTCTTTTTTTGAGGTGTTTTCTGTGGAGAACGTTCAACATTAATATATCATTGCTACTCTGCTTTATGTTTGTCTCTGACTTGCTGGGTTTTATTGAACAGTTATCTCTAAAGACATAAACTCTTTTAAGGTTTGTGCAGATACCTCAAGTGTCTCAGAATTTAAAATTCAGCAAATTATTTCCATTTTTTTTCTGCATGCACAAAGATACAAAACCTTTTGTGGCAGATTGAGGATAATGAGATCTCATATAAGTGTCTGCATGTAATATGGCAGCAAATTACTTTGATTTATTGCAGTCTAATTGTATAGAAAGCCAATGAATTGATATGTCATAGACTCAAAGTAATACAATTTAACTACAACAATTATGCAGCTAAGTAGAATTAGAACTTGATTGCTGGTCTATAATAACCTCTCATAACAGAAAAAAATCTCTTATTTATCCTTTTTTAAGCAATAATGAAAGTAAAGATGGTTTCTTCACATTTCAGGGAGGGAAAGCAGAATAAGAAAAAAATGAAAGGAAGATGGAGATTTGAACTCAAGAAATCTATTTTTATCCAGTGCTGTTTATTTTCTCTGTTTGCATGGACAGATAAAACCAAAACAAACAAATCCACCCCCCAAAACCAACCATAAACCCACAAAAAAGCCCCAAACAAAATCCAAAAATGAAAAATTGGAGTTTTTTCCCCAATATTCTAGTTGAAGCACAAGATGCAACCAAATCCAAAAACCTTAGCTGTCACCTGAGTGGATAATTCACTTTATGTGCCATTTTAATGCAAGGCTGTACTTAATAGGTACTGACAGCTCCCCTAACTCAGGCTGAAGAATCAAGTGTGTGCTGGTGTGAAAAATGTGTTGTGCAAAGCCTGTTACCATTGTACTTAAAACTACAGGTTATTGTTGTGCTTTGCACCAGAGGAAGGGAAAGGATGGGAAATACCAGGGACAGATTTTACCAAGGTGTATTGTCAAGTTTGAGCAGCAATCAAGCTTGCTCTTTATTGGCAAGTCTGTGTTTTATGCACTGACTTTTAAAGGAAAAGCACCAGGGCTAAAGCAGGGGTCTGATGGACATGGGCACCTTCACCTCCCTGTAACATCAAATTCTTTGTGACTTCTGTGACCACCCCTCTGAAGCTAATTTCTGATTTGTGCTGTGCCGCTGTGCTGAGGCAAAACAGGTTGCAATTATTCACAGCTCCTGCACGAAATACTCATTTAACAGTTTTTGAAAGGTGTAGGGTCCCTGCTGATGTGTGTCACATACATCCTAGAGCATCAATTTTTAGGCTGACTCTGTGATTTATTCAGTCCCTCTGCGTGCAGGATCAAGGGGAGAAGGGGCTGGGTGTGATGCAGAGCAGTGCAGTGTCCTTGATTCCACATCTCCTGTTGCAAAGCACTCTGTTCCACCCTCTGCCTCTGGGAGGAAGGCTTTATCTTGAGGCAGAGGAACAGAGAGGCACCCAGGTTGTTGCATGCCACAACACACAGATGTGAGGGTCCAGCATCTTCCTCAATATCAGGAAAATGAACACAAGAGGTGCCTCTTGCCAGCAGATTCCCACTGAGCCCGTGGAGTAGGAAGGAAGCAATTAGCTGACATCTATTGCCAGTAATAGCTGCTTTAGGCAGCACATTAAGCAGTGCATTAATTGATGTATTAATTGATTTATAAACACCAGCTTCCTGATTAGCTTGATTATTGCTATTGTACTGGGATGAGGAGGATGGTGGGGGACTGAGTAAGTCTTAGTGGCAGTGTAATTAAACATTTCTTTTGTTTCACTCTCTGTGACATTCACTGGAACAGCACAGGAATGATGTGTTTTCTCTGCTCGAGTAATGCACTGGATCCATTTCAGCAAACTTTACATTGCCCAGAATTGCATAAGGATTTTCTGAACTGCGATTTGCCTAAGAAAAATAAGGTGTTTTAGTAAAATGAACAATGAAAAGATGCAGAGGGGTCTGAGCGACAGAGAAGGGCTAAGAACCAGATATTTAACTGTAATGAAATGTGTTAGGAAAGTTGTTCTGCTCACTGTCACACCTGGACCTTAGAATGTCCTGATGAGGGACTTTCCAGATTCCTTTTCTGAGATGAACATCAACTTGCAGCTGGTCACAAGGAACTGAGTTATGGCTTTGTGCAGATGGATTCTGCTTTTGCTTACAGTGCAGGTGCTGCCCTTCCATGCTCTGGGTGTTTTCACTGGCAGCAGGCAAAGGGAAAACCAAGAGAAACTGAAATCCCTGATCAATCCCTTCTGTGATGCTGGGCTCAGGGACAGCTGCAAGAGTGTAAATTGCACCCTCCAAAGGCCTCAGGAGAGAGTGTGTGTGAGACAACACAGCTATATTTCTTCTCAGCAGTGGTTGTACCTCAAAGTTTGGGTGAAATTTCTGCTCTTTCTCTGCTGCATCCTCTGCTTACCTTCCCTCTGCAGCCTCTTCCTCACTATCTGTGTGTGCAGCCCGCTCCTCCCTTCCCAGTGGATCAGCAGGAGCTGTGAGTCACTCCACATCTCATCCTAAACTCAGAACAATATTTAATCCCTTGACATCCCCCTGAAGTTGTTAATGGACTCTGTTCCTTCTCCTTTTGCCCTCTCATCACGGCGGGGGCAGAGGAGCCTCTCTGGGGTCTGTCAACACTTGGCTCAGGCGGTTGATTGGGCATTGCCTCGGTGTCAGCAGCAGCATTAGCACAGAATCCTGAGTGCAGGGAGCATTCCATCCCAGCTCTGGAGGGATGCAGTGCTGCAGCTCAAAGCACAGATGCTGCCCAGTGTGCAGATGGGGTGTCATGGAATCTCTGGTAAGTGGGTGACCAGGGAAATCAGAAAAAATATTGTATGTGTGCATCCCTCTGCCCACCATACCACTTCAAACATCCCATTGATTGTTTCTGAGGTGAAAGGGTTTGTCTTTGCCTGAAACACAGCAATGCAAAGCTGCCGTGGAAACAGAATAATAATTCTCACGTTAAAAAAGTCTGTATTCCAAGATTTTTCTTTGCTTATGTTTTCAATTAGGTGTCCTACACTAATTTTCAGCAGTTCAAGAAATGGGTGAGCTTCATGGAATGAGGTTCCAGTGGTGATGCTCTGTATTCTTATGAGCCAGGTGTATTGCCTGTACCAGGGAGGTTTCACTCTCACAGGCATTGACACATCCCTCCCCCATGGACCAATGCTTGAGGGCAGCTCAGTGTGCAGGGCATGAATCTGCTGCAGCTGGACTTAATCTTCCCAAGTTTTCAGATTGCGTTAATATTTGGGCAGTGTAGGAAGATACCAAGTCTAATTGTACATGGGGAAATGCTGCAGACATTTGTAATAGAGGTAGAGAAACGGTGAAAATAATGTCTTGGACTTAATGAGGAGAGTGGAAAGCAACTAGGAGAAAAAGGCACATTCATTTCAGTGGAATTAGTGTTGCTGAAATCTCTCAGAAATTCTTGAAAATCCATCTCTAGCTTACCTAAAAATATTGAAAGACTAAACATTAGATATGTTTCTATGCAAAATAACTCTGCAGAGTCTACCTTTTCACGTTTATTGCAAGTGACAATGAGTAGTCTTCTGCTGCTTGGGTCATTGGCACTGTCTGAATAATTTGGGGCAGGAAGCAGAATAACTGCAGTAATGTTTATCTTTCATTTACTTTCATAGGATCTGTCCCCATAGGAGTGTAAATGATGTAAGAGTGTTTCTTCTGTTGCAGCAGCACCATTAGGAGTGCACTGGTGTAAGAGGGGTCCTGGCTACAGAGGGAATGTGGCTGGAAAGCAAGGTTCACAGGCTAATGCCAGGGTTCAGCTTGAAATGGAAGCACAGGGATGACTCTCTGCTCTGTTTGCCATTTTGCTCACCTCCAGACCTGGGCTATTTCTCCTGCATGCTTCATATTTCTGTTTTCACATTAGTAAGAAAGCAGTAGCTTGAGCAATACCAGCATCTGGGCCCTCAGTGAATGCACCATGACCCCTGATATTACAAATGAATAAGACGCAGAACAAAGTGTGTGTAGTTCAATACCTTACACGAGGCATCTTGTCTCCAGACAGTTCATTTCCAGCTCTGTTATTGTTGAGACGGTTCTTCTGGCTCATTCTCTCTTTACAGGAGTCCTTCCCTGTAATAAATGGTAACTGTCCTCCAACTGCTCACAATGAGTGTGGTAGAGAACAAGTTTACTCTTTAAAAATGCCCAGAAGATTATATTAAGTTTAATCCTCTCATATTGTACCGCTTGATTTTTTGTTGGATTTTTTGGGGTTTTTGGGGTTGTTTTTTTTTTTGTTTTTTAGTTAGCCAGAGGTACTAAATTCTGGCTTTTCAATACTACTAGAATGCTATATATTGTATTAATAGTAGCCATCTGTTAATACATTGTTTGACTGACAGTGTCACTTAAGAGTGGCAGCTTTCCTGACTGTGGACATACATGGAAAACCTGATCTGAACCTGGGGGCAGGTGTGTGGATTAGCAAATATTGTATATATATTTATGTATGTACATAGTACATACATATATATATATATATAGTTTATATTGTATATATATTATATATACTGTATATATTGTGTATATATATTATATATTATATATTATATATTATATATTATATATATTATGCTATGTATATAATATACTCTATATATATTATATGTATACAATATATATTGTATATATTATTGTTATATATTTTGTATAATATATATTATTGTGTTATTAATATATTTTATATATATATATATACACAATATATACAGAGTACATACATATGTACAAGTATTGCTGAGCAATGTTCATTTATGTCTCTTAAATGGAATGATTAATGTATCCATTAATCTGTAATGGATATTCCTGTCTGTATTCCTGTGTTCTGCCACTAACATGCCTGAGGTGGTGCCCTTGAATAAGTTGGTTGTTTATGTGTTGCTGCTGCTCTGCACTTGCCATACAGGGAGCCAGGTCTGTTCAATCCAGAGAACTGCTGGAATAACTCAGGGTCTTTTGAATTTGATGCTATAGTAATCACAACACCAGTTCTAACCTGCTTAGCAAGCGATCCCATCTGAGGCAGCATGTGGATTCCTTCACCTTCAGCAGAGTCAGAATGAGCAGATTAAAGGCTGTCAGGGATTTAGGGATGATGGAAATGGGGTGTCTCAGAAGGTTCTGGAAAAGTGTAATATGTTTTTTCCATGCTGCTGGGAATTGGCATTAGTGGCATTCTTTGTCATCCAGTGTGCAAGTCCACCTGAGCCAGAGAGATTCAGTTCATATTGAAGTATGGCACAGCCACAGACTGATTGTTACAGGCCAAAGGTGGGGACAGGGTTGGTTGTCGGGGTCCAGTTTCTGCTCCTGGTAGTGCTCCTTGTAGGTTTTCTGGAGTTCTGGACATTCTGGCATTCTTTCCTGGTGTGTGATAGAACAATTGCTTACCTGAGCTGTCCTTAATAAACAGCAGCGCTGTTGGCATTTCAGGGGAATAAAATATAACAGTGATTCTTCAGCCCAGCAGACACATTAATATGTTTTCTGATTATTAATTCAGTTTGCTGTAATACCAGCACTCTCCTCTTGTGACAGCAGTCAGAGGCAAAGGCTCTGACTGTAATTACAATTGAAATTGTAAATGAGCTCCTCTAGACTAAATGGGCATTAGATCAGGTACTCTTTGAGAGGTAAACAGCAAAGACTGAAGGGCCTGATTGATGTCTTATCTGGTTTTGTCTCATTTTGCTGTCTCTAAATCATTGCCATTGTTATGCTCAGATTTTCCCAGTCATGGGAAGATTTGAAAGCAGGAACATTCTTGAGGGTTCATTGGTATGATGAAAAGTGCAGAAGCATATGCTGGTGAGTTAAGTTTTCATTCTCTTGGCTAGTGATGCAGTATTGGAGATTGTAAAAATGTCAGTTTAGGACATATAGCTCCAAATAATCACTCTTCTGTAAGACTGGATAAAGCAATATAATGAAATTACTGCTAATACACTGAATTATGGTTTAGATTAATGTTCACTGGCAATCTCTGGTGGGATTTTTTTTCTCTTTTTTTGTTTTCCTTGTTTGTTTTTTCTTGTTTCCCCTGTAAGAAAGGCATTGTGATTTCAGGCTTAATAATCTCTAATAGCTTCCTTTTTAAGGTCTGCTAAACTAACAGTGTGAGGTAACTACCATTGATCTTAGCTTGATTTATGGTCTATAGCTGACCAAGCAAAGACTTGAAAAACTACTTTGCACTAAAGAATAGCTATAAACCCCACTTTTCCATCAGAATGAATTTTGTTAGTCTGAAGATTCTGGTAGAAAAAACCTTGATATCATGCTCACAGATAATAAATTATCTGCAACCTTTCCCAGCCTGCAATCAATATGTTATTCGCTATTTATTTCCCAATTTTAATCAAATCCAGAGACAGAAAACTCAGAAAAGTCAACCCAGGACAAAACTGATGATAACAATGACATTTATTGACATTTCTGAGGCACAAGGAGATTTAAATGAAGTTAAAAAACCTCTCAGCAAATGACAAGGAGTCTAATGAAAACCCAGTGAACACAATAAAATATGCACCGTCAGCTGCAGGCAGGTCAAAGATGGAATTTACGTAAAAGTAAGATAACTTTGCTTTTGTGGCAGTTTATCCTGCTGCTAGACAGCTCCTCGGTTGATGCAAACCCCTGCAATAACATTTTGCTGCCCAGGCCACACAGCCCAACTTCTGATTATGTAAAAGTGAAGGACACTGAAAGGCAGGTTGAGGGGCAGAGACAATCCAGCAGCTAAAACTCAAAGATCTTTAGGTAGTCTTTTATTTGTTTATTACATGCATTTAACTGGATTTCTATTTGCAAACAGATCCCTTTATTTACTTCTCTGATTCCGGTGGACATGTGCATTTCAACATTCTACATGTTTGGCCTTTAAATTTGTGGTGCATTTTACAAATGTTCCACCAGGTCTTCTGCATGTGCAGCTCTTACCAAGCCCACTTTCAACCCAGAAGTATTTTTTTACCCCAATCTCACCAGAAACATTGCTTTCTGCTCAGTAGAAAACCCTCAAAATATCTGAAAAGTTCCTTCCTGTGTTCCTGTGTCTGTTTTGGAGACACAGTCTTGGAGGCAAGGCTGAAATCTAAAGCACTTGTTGAATTGCTGTTTCAATTAATTTATTAGACAAAATTTCATGCTGCTACTAAAAAAATTCATGTGGCTGAAGACAGAATCAGGCAGTATGAGGGGAAAATGGTGAATATTTTTTGCTTGTGTGTGTGAAAGCAGACAAGGTAACAGTCAACTCATGGAGTTTCTGGGCTGATGAGGTGGAAGAGAATATGTGGGAGAGTTTGCAGCACTTTCAGAGGTTTGAGGGACTTTTCAGAGAGCGAGCTTGTGAACAAGAAATTCACTGGACATCTGCACAAGTTGGGTTTCAGGTTAGAGACTCCTCAGAGCAGATATTTGTTCTTCTGGTGCCCGAAGGTCTAAATTCTGGAACAGCAGCAGTAATTTAGCAGTGTGGAGGAGTGGAGAGGTCTTGATAACATCTTCTATGAGGGCCTTCCACACAGCCCTGGGACATCCTTGAGGGAGGCAGGAGAGTCCAAAACCCCAAGCAGCATTTAAATGGAACCAGGTAGGGCTGAATTTGCAACTATATTCAAATACCTCCAGATTGTACATCACAAGGCTCTGTCAAAAATTGCATTGCTATTGAAGTATGGCACATAAACAACTTTTCCGTTACAGTCCCTCCAAACTGCTCTGAAACTATACTGTAAGTCCAATAGGATTTTTTTTTTTTAAATTATGGGAGTAGTTTCATTTTCACAGCTCTATCATGGATGATCAGAGAGATTCAGGCTTTATTTAGAAGTGCAGTGGTGTTTAGAAACGAGCTGCTACAATTGCAGACCTGGATTTCATGCTGTTACACACTAAATAATAGCAACTAAAATAAAAACAGGTCCTTGTCTCATCTCTAAATTCAAAATGACACAAAGAAATGGAAACAATACTATGATATTATATTGGTAGCTGATGCAAGATGTTCAGCAGACTTTTTGAGCATTGGATACATACAGCCACTCGATCTTGTTTATCAGTCTTTGTAGCTGCTGAGTCTCATTCTGTTAGTATCCATTTTGTATGAATATGTAAAATGAAAAATGTATAATTACTCCTTTGTAAACAGAGCAGAAAAAATATGCAATCAAGCAAAATTGTCATTTTACCTTTTTTTTTTTTTTTCCTAGACTGGCATAAAATGCATAATTTTGTCATTTCAGAGGTATGGTTTTGATATTCTTCCATACCAATGAAACGAGCTGATGTAACTCAAATGACAGCTTCTGGAGGGATACTCAATTTACTTAATTCTGCCTTTTTTTTTACTCTTTCCTATTGTATAGCTGATTACTTGCTTTTAAACCTGCTAATTTGTATGAGTTGTGTAAATACTTTTAGTGTTCTGTGCATCTGCAGAAATATTTTTACAGTTAGGCAGCTGAGAGCATTAGCTTTTATTATAGGTTAGGCTTTTGCATTTGTCTCTGCTACTTTGTGCTCTCCTTCGATCCCTTTCTGTCCTGATAAGGTGGAAATCACAATCAAATAAAATTTAGATTGATTTTATATTTATACTTCTCATCCTACATCACACAGCTTGTCAAGAGGGGAGCTGTAGCAAAGCTGCTGCTGTACCTACTAAAGTCATTACACCCCAGATCCCTTGTGCTGCTTTATGAGCCCATAATCTGCTTCCATATGAGGCAACCAGATTAGTGCCCCATAAAAATGGCAGAAGCATCACTATAGCTGTTCTACAAGTTTTTATGCTTTGCTGAATTTTATCATTGTTATTGTTATTTTACTGCTAGTGTGGCCTAGTGAAGCTGTGGTTGCAAGGGGGAGAATTCTTTGTCTAAAAAAACCTCCAACCCAGTAGCTTGAGAGAAGTGTGACCCCCTTGGACAGAAGCAGGAGTTGTATCTGTAGGTTTGGGTTAGGATGCCTGCCCAACCTGCAAGTCATGTCCATGTTCTTGTTCATTGGGCCAGGTGGTTTGTGAGGCCAAATAAATTTGCAAGTCTGGGTTTTGAAGTGGGGTGAAATAGTTGACATCAAAATTGTGGAAATGATAAAAGGCAGATAATGTTGTATCTCCTCATTTAGTTATTCAAATATCTAGAGCAGTATTTGAATATTAAACTTCTATAGCTCTTATAAAGCCCCTTTCTTGTTCCTTTTGACAAGCAAATTTTTATTGGCATATACCAGGGGTTTTGAAACTGCAGCTTGGTTTTCAGTATCTCCATTTCTAGTTAACAGTCATGATAACGGAAGACTGAACTTGTGAAAAAAGGGGGGCCATTTTTCTTCTAGTTGAGGGCAAGCAAGTAGAATTATGTCCATTTGGGTTGCGGAAATTCTCTAAGAAACTCTAAATTATCTGTTTATTTGCATATGTATTGTATTGCTCTGAGAAAGTCATGAACACTCTTTGTGTTCCCCTAAGTGTGCCCACAATTTTAGAAAAACAGGATAATCACAAGGACAGCGCTCCAGAAGTTTTAATGAGAATTCCTGCAGATGCAGAATGATAGAAATTATGTTCTGTGTGCCAGGGGAGCAAGAGAAATCCTTGGAATGAGGAGAAAGGCAATTTATCAGTCCCTGCAGCTTTTGAGGCAGAAAGGACATCTCTTACAGGGTCAGAGAGCTGCAGGTTCTGGTGGGCAGCCAGACAGGGAGAACAGAAGCACCTTAAGGGCAGGGGGTGATGCCCATGTCCCTGTTCCATGTCCCTTGTCCATGTCCCTGCTCTGGGAACTTGGCCTTTGCCAGGACACCGAGCTGGGGCTGATCCCTGCAAAAGCTTTTAGATTCAAGGATGGATAGCCCCAGTAAATCCCTATTGCCACCCTGCTGAGTCAAAATCAAAAAAATTACTTTTTTTGAGCTGTTTTCTAACTGATGGGAACCTTTTAGTTATCCTCTGGTGCTGCTTTTCCTGAATACCTCGTGTTATAAAGGTCATTTTTCTTCTGTTCTGTCTGGTGCTAGACATTGAGTATAAATTATAATTGCAAACACAAATAAGGATATTTATCCTGACATGGCTTTAAGTGTATTTTAGCAGAGTGACTCCAGAGTGCCCATTCAGCAAAATGCATCCTTTCAGGTGGGATCATTTGCTTTTTCTGAGCCTGTCAGACAGAAGACTATTTCAGCTTTTGTCTCAATAACTCAGGGCTCTCTTAATTTAAATTTATTAGAAGCCAGGGAAGGTGCCCTGCTGCAGTATAACCTTGGATGTCTTACAGGTTTTTCAGCTGCAGTATAAGGGCAATGCCCTGAGTAGATACAAATTTAACTAGACATGAGAAATTGCAAAATCCTTTTTTTTATCACCAGTTTTCAAGTCCCTTGATTCGACCATCAGAATAAATTTTCTATGATCTCATAACTTCAAAAGCTCTCCTCGCTCCCTTCTTCCCCCATCTGTTTAACCAATAACCTATTCTCACAAACACTGAAAATCACATTATGAGCAAAGTTGTCTTGATGGGCCTGGAATGTACTGTGGATCCATGCTGAATTAAGTTATGTGTGTGCTGAGACTAGGCAGGATGGAGGAAAAGTGGCACTCTTTTTTTTTTTTTTTTCCTTAAAGGTAGACTTTTAAAAAACCTCTTTTTTCAACAAAGATAATAATAATGGATTTAGGGCCAACTAAAAAATTGAGATGATTTGTATGGCTTAAATTGAGGGGGTTTTTATTAAAAAATATTATTAATCAAGGAATATGGAAGACTCTTCCTACCATTTCCTAGTACTACTGACAGGTCAGAATTGTAATTTTGGAGACTTGTATGTATCGTTTCCCTAAATAATTTGAAATGATGTTGCAGATAATCTCTCTCTTAGTGAATCCACAGAGAGTATCCAAAATCTGAATCCACTTGTGGAAATGAGATCAGTGTGATGTTGTCAGAGATGGTGGTTGTCATGAAGGACACCAAGATCCCTATTTTGGGAACAGAAGGAGTCAATGAAAAAACAAAATTATTGAAAGATGTTAGACTAAAGTTGCATTTAAAGAATGGATTTTTTGTGGGGAAGCTATTGTTTCCAGCAACGTAGTTTGCTTCTACAGCATGCCAGGGAAGAAGCAGTGAATCCCTTGTGTCTTGACTTTGGGAAGTTTTCTGACCCTGTCTTTCCTGATATCCTCAAAAGTAAAGAAAGCACAGTCTGCAGAGATCTGTGACAGCATCTCTGTGCGTGTAAAATTGTTTGAAACTTATACACAGAAGGCAATTATCAGATTTTCTATCAAAAGAGTGGTGTTGGAGCTGCCCTGTGCTTCTGGTTGCTCATTAATGATCCCCACCCTCAAGGTGTGGGCAAGCTGGGAGGGAGGAGGCTGCGTGCCCTGGGCAGCCAGAGCAGAATTCAGAACGATCCTTGCAACCTGGGGAATGTGAGCTGAAATGGAAGAGGGGGAAGTGCACGATCCTTCACGCAGGCAAGCTGAGTCAACTGCGTAAATAAAGTATGAGGAGCAGCTGGCTGGGAAGCTGTTGTACAGACAAGGGTCAGGGGTTGTGCTGAACCACCAGCAAATACGTCTGAGTCATGAGTTAAAAATGTCACACTGCTGTGGTGAATCCAAACGCCACACTGGGAGGCAGCAGGGCACCTGAGGGACTGATTCCATTCTGCTCCACTTTGATGAAGATCCCTGGGCCTCAAGGCTAAAGGGTTATACTGAATTTGGGGCGCTTGCTTAAAGAAAGATCTGGATCAGATGGAGGCATTTTAACAGGAAGTTCCAAGAACTAATAGATTCCTAGAAACTGTGGTCTGAGTTCAGACCCCAGATTGAAATTGCATAGCCAAAATAAAAAAAGGAACATGTTTTTTGAAATGCTTTTTAGTGTTTCTGGAATGAGGGGAAAAATTGATCTCTTCTTCCTGCTTGTGGGCTAAAACTCCCAGTCTGTAGTGGGCTACAGCCATAGCAGGGTAAGCACAATTTATTGGAAGTTGCAGAAATATAAGGAGGACTCTGAGAAGGGGAAGTGTTCAGGAGTTTATTGACTGTGTAAATGAGGATTAGGAATTGTTTGGCTTATCAGGCAAAAGGGAGCATAATGCCACTGGCAATCAAGAAACAAGGTGGGATAGTTAATCTCCATCTTCCCAGGTGGATTAAAGTTCCAGATAAGTTCTGCTACATGTAGAATACGGGTATTGGCAATTTGGAATCTGACAGAAAGGAAAATGTGACAAGGAACAACCTGTTAGGTTAAATTAACCTGTAAAACTAGGGGAAAAAAAGGGCAGATTATTTATAGAGGAAGAAGCAACTCAGTTGAGGAAGGAATATTGCTATATTGCAAACATGAAAGGTTTATGTGGAGTCTCTCTTTGAACATCTCCCTGTTTTAAAAGACAAGGAATTAATGTGCTGCTTTTGAAGTCTTAGGAGCTTGAAGACACTCAGGAGGGACTAGACCAATCTCTGGCAACTTTTACTTCCTATTGAAAGAAGTAGTTGCTGCACAAGGGCGTGTATGTTGACTTTACTCCAATTGCACCTTTGTTCCGTTTTTTAGATGTCCCCTGAGACAAAGGCCAGTCCCAGTGGGCAGAAATAGAGGACCAGGCAAATGTTGTCTTTTGTTTATATCCCACTCAAAAATCATGATCTGTGTCTTGGCTTGGATTAGAGCAAATGCAAATGCCAAAGTCAGAGGTGAAAACAAAACCTCAGGTTACACTGTCAGAGCAAAACAAAAAAACATGGGAAATAAACAAAACACAAAAAAACTCAGAAAAACAAAACTGTGTCTGACTCATGCAACAAAATGTTTCTGACTCTTTGGTTGACTGGAGAAAGAGAGGTTAAAGATAAAGGTTGGGAGGAGAGATGGAAGAGGGAACAGGGGACACAATTTCTGTATCCATCTTGGACTTTGGCTGGGATGATGAGTAAGACAATTTGAACTGTGGCTGCAGCAAGGAGCTCTCTCTTGTGAGATTTCTTCATTACTATCTGTTTTTGTAAGGGTTAGGCACTCTTTTTTACTCTTCAGCTATTGATCATCCAAGTATCAGGCCACAATGAGTCCTTATCTCCAGAGATGTTGAGCTGTTGACCACAATTTTGGGTGCAACCATCCAGCCAGTTCCTCCTACACTGGGTGGTCCATTCATCAAACCCAAGCCTCCACAGTTTATAGACAAACAGTCATGTAGGACACTGTCAAATGCTTTGCACAACTCCAGGTAAATGGCATCTCTCATTCCTCATTTATCCACCAATGCTGTTTTAGGCCTCTAAATTTGGCAGGTATGATTTAGGCCCTTAGTGGAACCATGCTGGCAGTTACCAATCCCTTCCCCATTTTCCATGAGCCTTAGCAAAGCTTCCAGAGTGATATCAGTCTACCATTAATCTTCTCACTCTGAGGAAAGGCTGTGTGAAAAGTGGTAGCTCTTCAGCTCTTTCATTATCTTTTTAGCCATGTGTCTTCAGAGGAGCTCCAGTGTTTTTCTGACCCAAACATAGCAGTGAGATAACCTCACATCTTATTAGCACTGACAGAGGTACCTCGTCTCCACAGACCCCACGGTTGTCTCTTCTTTCAGCATTGTACATCACAGAGTCCTTGCATGAGCATCTCAAGGATATGCAGCAGCCAGCTTTCAGCTGTGTCCTTTCAGGCTTTTCAATCTTTCATATCTCTCCCCCCAACCTTTGGAGGTGATGTATTATCCAATTCCTCACATTAAGAATTTGCCATTCCTTGGGATGCCATGCTGGCATCCATCCCCTGTGATGCTTAAAAGGACAGCAGTGTTTCCTAGCTTTAGTCACTGTGAGAGTAACCTACTTTCACACAATTTTAAATTGGAGTGAGCTTTAAAAATTATTTGAACTCACTCCTTGACCTGAATATTCACATTCTTGTCACATTAATCCGTTTTGATATAATGATGTCGTAGCAGATTTGGGGAAGACTCAGGCAAGTGTATTTTCAACTTAAGAAAGTCTGGAGAATTCTTTCTTCATAAGACCTAAAGCACATTAAGTCACACAGTGCAGGAGTTGGGCAATGCAGCTCTGTGTGCTTAAAACAAAAGATTTAGCATTGAAAAAGCACTGGGACACAGTGGAAAAGAGGAGCTTTGGAAACACTCTGTGCCACCCACTGAAGACAAGAAAAGGGTATTCTGGTCTCTATTATTGTGATAAAAGTGTCTCTAGTGATAAAATTGAGATTATTTATCTACACTTTTAACCAAAAATCCTAACAAGTAAAATGTGTCAGGGAGGTGCAGCAAAATAATGGAGCGCAAATAAAGGATAAATATAGTAACCTAATATTGGGGGTTTTTAATTTTTATTTTTTTAACCTATATCCTGCCATTTAATTACGCAGCATCAGTGTTCCTCACTGCCATACCAGTAATTTTGTTTTCTTTTGGGGTATTGTACTTTTTTTGTGGCTTATTGTAGACTGCATTCTGCCATCCATGTCACTACTGTATAGCTCACATTCTGCCCTCCCAGTTACAGCAGGAATATAAAGGGAGTGAGAGACTAATCAGAGTGAGCACAAAAGGAGACAGAATGTGTCCCTGAACGCTTAAACTCATCAAGAGAAGGCCTGCTGCCTTTTCTATTTTGAATGCACAGTTGGTGCCTGATATCAAATACTTTTCCTTTGGTAGTGAGGTCTGTGGTTGCCTGCACAGAAAGCATTATGATCCAAGCACTAATTCCTATTCCCTATTCTATTCCACTAAAAGTTGTCAGTGCTTGCATGCCACCCATTGAAGTGGTTTAATCCTGCTGCCTTTCTGACACCTGAATGAAACCAGGCTCCCTGCATGGCTTGAGGGGCTGAGCAGATGTTTCCACAAGGCAGAAATGAAAACAGGAATATTCAGGTCAATGGCATTGCAGAGACAGTAGGCAAGGGCCATGAGGGACACGAGGTGTAGTAGCAAGTTAAAGGTCTCTGGCAGCCCTACCAAATCTATATATAAAAATATAAATGAAGAGGTGAACAAGGGATATGTTACATATAACTCTACATTTATTTGCACATGCAAAAGGAGGAGCACACTTTCTCTTGGACATAGCTATAAAAGCACCAATGTACCGCAAAAAAGGTAACTTCACCAGAGACCAGGAAAAGGGATTTATGCAATGGATCTCTCAGGCACATGCAGTGCTCTGAAATTTAGCAGGATCAGACATAGGAAAGCCAGAAAAAGGCCGATAAAGGAAGAAGTTAAGGTAGAGATAAAACGTTTGAGTATTTTTCCAAGCAAAAAAAGATTGGAAACACTTTTCAAAAGATGGTATTCACTTCATGAACAAAGATATTGGGATAGATTTTGAAAATAACATTTTCATTTAAAGGCCTAGCAATAAAGGAGGAGAATATTAGAGCCATTAGTTATGCACCACATCTTAATATCAGTGATAGAATTTCAGCTGTCATGAAGCCACAACATCAGAAAATGAAGGTCATGGCAACAAAGACAAATCTACAGATCTAGGTAATTAAAATAAAATAGGCTGTATCAAGACCTGCTTCACAAACAGCAGTGACCATTCAGTCTGAGGTCCCAGCTTTTAAGAATAATTCTCATAAACCAGTCAAACACAGAAAATGTAAAAGTGAGGAAAGGTGTAGCCCCATGTAGAAATGCAATTTTGCCAGTTCCAAATGTCTCCCACTTGCACTGCACTTTTGCAGGGGTAAAGGAACAGTTGCAATATCAGTGTACTTTATATGTGCCTTCTCCTTTGTTGTCTTCTGGTGTTATGTGCCAACTCATCTTTCTTTGGGAGATAGCTGTGTTCCTGTGTACAGAGATGTCACTTTTATGCTTCATGTTAAAAATCATCATTTTCCAGGAGCAGCTCAAAAGCTTTTCCTGAGATTTCTGGGAAGAAAGGTTTTCTTTTCTTTATCCTGGTCAGATTGATGCAGATATCTTCCTGCATCCTTTCCTTAGCTCCTATGGGCCTTCACACAAATAACTGAGTCAAAGTGAGGCCCTCATGCCTTCCTCAGCCCCTTTTCAGCCTCCAGAGCAATATGTCAGCCCCATTCAGCATGTCTGGAGTGATTTCCATGTCTGGAGTGATTTCCATGTCTGGATCCTCTCTTCTGTTCCCCCCATAACCCAAGCCCCTTGAGAAGTTTGCTTTTTCTCTGCACGCTCGGCCTTCCTGTGGCATCGCTCTGACATGACAAATTCCTGGGGTACATTCCAAAAAATTGCTTTCTCTTCAAATAATTTCTCAGAAAATACTTTAGGACTTGCTTTCTTTCCTTTCCAAGGAAATGTAAAAATTTGTGTTTTCTCTACCCAGTTGGGCTGGCAGGGAATAACTCCTCCATTTTCTGTCAGGCTCACCAAGAGCCAGAGGCTGCTTAGGGAAAAGGCTCGTGCTGGCCTGAGAGGGAAGAACGGCAAGGGACAAAAACAATGCTGAATTCTTAAGTGCTGGATAGAAGTTCTGCAGATTATTGTGGGCTAAAATCAGCTAAAGCCATTATCTCACCACTTTTTTGGGGGTGTACTACCATGTCCATCATCCTTCTCTATTTTGTGTACTACATACATATCCATCATCCTTCTCTATTTCAAATGGATGGCAGTGAGAAATCAGGAAAGCTGTGACATTCCCTGTATCCCTAAAACATGCTGTGCAAGCACTGTGCTGTCCTCAGTGAGGTCATGAATGACTATCTGCCGAATATATTGGTTTTCTCCTGTTTGTTGTGGAGTGCTTGCACCACTTCCTCCTCTAATGCTTGCCTTCAATGAGGTATTTAGATTTATTAAGAAAGACATTAGGAAAATTCTAGGCGCTCAAACAGCAGCCAAACTCTTGATATGATTTGTTTATATGGCAGTTAATGGCGATATTCTGGCCATCACGCTGTAAAAAAGTGGGCAATCCAGTAGCAGATATACTCTTAAGATCTTGTAGGGCCTCTCTGATTTGAGCAGACTCTTGGTAAATTTTCATTAATGCTCTTTTATCTGGAAGCTGAAAACTAACAAGGAAATTTTTTAGTTTTAATGAACTTTTACCCTCTGCTGCTAATTATCACCTCAGCTTACAGAGATGATTCACTGCACTGTACACAGCAATCAGAAACATTAACTTTGCTAATATCAGTCTGACTCAAGACACATTAAAATATCCTTCCAGAAAGCTAAAGATGTATTAAATTTGATCTGTGCATGTTCCCAAATCATTGAATCTTTGTGGTATTACTCAGATATCTCTTTTGTGGGCCCAAAATGAGAGAAGCAAAGACGAAAATTGCCCTTGATATTGCAATTTTGGAAATGTGGAGAGCTTGAAAAAAAGAAAAAAAAAGATCCTCACTTGCATCTTCATAAAATGAATCCTTATGTTTCTAAGGATGTGAAGGTGGTGTTATACACCACTTTTGACCAGCCAGCACAGAGATTCAGTGAAATGTTCCCACTTGAGACAGGTGCTTACATAACTGAATAAAATTAACAGCTCTCCTGTTTATGTAGTCATAGGGAGAAAAAAAAAATATCTCATTAGGATATGGATCCTATCTCAGGCTGCTCTACACTTCAGGAAGCTGCTTCCTTTTGGCTTTGTACAGGAAAATGGAAGTGTTGGCCTTGCTTAGAGTGCATGCAGAGCACCCCAAGGTGACACACTGAGGGGCTTTGCTGCCTCATGATCAAAGAAATGAAAGGACAGATTCACACACAAATGCTGTAATGATGGTGTCATGAGGCAGTGCTGGTTTGCTTCTGAAGGGAAAGGAAACAAATGAAAATAGTTCTTAACTGGTGAATGTGAACTTAGCTGAACTTTTTAAAAGTAGAAAAAACATAAATGATGTTTCAGGCTTTTTCTCTCTTTTTTTTTCCCTTTTTTTTCTTAAATCCTTTTGAAAGGAAACCATGTACCAGTTATAATCCTTTAAGATAGCAAAATTCTTTAAAATAAATTGTCAGCAGAGATCAAAGAATGACTCAGGGATGTAGGAAAGGCTATGTCATATCCAATAAATAATGAGTGTTTCTTTAGCATGTTGCCAAAGGCAGCCAGGATCTGGTCTTTTACAAAAAGCACTGGAAGCCTTGGTGTGCATGTTAGGCAAACAGGCTTGAAGAAATGAGGAGGGAAAAGTAAAACCTAGGTGGTTTTGGTTATAGATTCTTTTGGTTATAGATTGTTTTTCATAATCTGTTATTTGATCAGCTGCTGGGACTGCTCAGACACACTAATATTGCATTGTAACAGCAATATTACATTATTGCTATTGCATTACAATAGCAGATATTGCCGTGGATGGAAGAAATACCACAGATGGGGAAGGAAGGAGGTGAGAGAGCAGTGGCAGCACAAAGATGACTCATCTAGAAACAAGGCAGGTAGTGGGGAAAACTGCTTGGCTGTACGGCTCAAATTAAAAACATCAAAATCTCAGGAGCAATCTCACCAGACCTCTCATTTTTTTTTTAAATTTTTTTTTCTTTTCTTGCAGCTCAGAATTTTCTGGAGCTTTAGAGCGGTTTTTCTTCATCCTGTTACTTTCAGGTGTCCCACCTTTAGCAGGCCAGTTGTTTTTCTGTGTTCCATCTGACAGCACAGAGCTCTCGTGGTTGTCTTGTGTAACAATGACCAACCTGGTCTCTGTATCTTCCAAAACAGAGACATGGTTTGGAACACAAAATTTTCACACACCACCCCCACCCCATCCTCTTCCTTGCAGAAGGACCCATCAAGTGGCAGCTCTGGAAGAATCTGTGTGATGAAAGCAGACAGAATCACAGAACTAAGTTGGAAAAGACCTTTGAGACCACCAAGTCCATTGCATCCTTGCAAATTTTTCTCTCCCCATCACACATCAGTTTGTGTGTGCTGTATTTGCCAGGCACCCTGAGGAGACCCTTTGGTGGGCTACAGCATCACCACAGTGCTTTGTGTAGTGCCAAGAGTTGGTAGAAATCCCTGTTGATGCTGTCCCAAAAAAGCAAAGCTTCATGTCACCACTGGATGCCCCTCTGGCTGCCAAGATAAAGTTGCTGATGTTAAGCCCAGCTTAAGCAGGGTAATATGAGGGGTGTAAACCACAAATCATTCAGTGCAGAAAGATAAACATGATTTAAATGATTGAATGCCCTTCTAAATACAGCTGTGCACCAGGACCAAGGCAAATCTAAATCTTGGCCTTTAATATTTCTGTGTGCTCACCTGTCACAGGATTAGGGTTGATTTGGGATGGGTAGAAGCAGAGTTTCTGTTCTGTGTTTCAGGGGTGCAGTGGGTCACTGCTGAGCAGAACAAGTCAGAAATTGTGATTTGTGGCAGGCTGTGCAGGGCTGGCAGCCTGCTGGGTGGGTGGGTGAAGAGCCTGGCAAATATAAATCGTGAGGTGGGAGTGAATGTTCCCATCTGATGATAGACACATCTAAATGGGGATTTAATTAGCTAAAAATATTAGCTCTTTTAGCACAATAAAAAAAAAGAGAAAAGAGGAGGATTAATGGAACACATTCCTATGAGTCAGTGGCAATATCCAGCTAGGTACAGAGGATTGGTTTTGGTTTGGTTATTTTTTCCTTGATGAGATATCAGAAAGCCTTTCCTCATCTGATTTTCTTGGAAAAAGCAAACCTCCCCAGGGTGGGAAAAAGGTTTTTATATATATATTGTTATAGTTAGAAAAAATAGAAAAATGAAGACACCAATACAGTTTTCTTTGCTAAATAGTTCCATTTCAGAATATATATTTCACTTAGAGTCACATAATTTAGTGTTGATTTTCCAGGCAAGCAAGAGTATATGATCCTGTTCTGTCTCAGTGTTGCTTCCACTTATTTCTGAAACTGCAACCCAGTTCAGCCAAGACTTTGATGGATTAGGGGATCTCAAAGATGAGAGTCCTATTTTGTGAAAACTCATTCAGGAGAAAAACTGGAGTTGTTGCTTCTGTGGAGGAAAATTCACAGCAGCAGGTCAATAGTTGATTGGCCTGGTGGCCTCTTCTCAGAGTAAATCCAGGGCTTAGGAGAAGAGCTGAGGCTGACTTGGCAGGGAAGGAAAATAATAAGGCCCTGCTGACACAGGGAATAGGGGTTCAGGTCATATGCAGAATTAGGAGGATGCTGGCAACAGAGGGATATTGAAACCAGTCTCCAGAAGGATCTGCTCATCATGGAGTTAGTAGTGTCTTCCCTTTCTTTTCAGCCCAGATGGTAAAGCCAGTTCCCACATGGAGATAAAATTATATTTCTGTTTCTTTTTTTAATTGTTGTTTTTTTTAAATGGTGTTAGTCCTACTTTACCATGGATTCTGTGGTGGTGAATTGAGGTCTGCACTCCAGAACAATTCCTTCAATTCCCTGTGGAGTTATTTCCATCTCCAGTGTTTGTGCACCACACTGTGGTAGTGTCATACAAACAATTCAACATTAAGCCTGTGAAGGAGTCTCAGCAGGACATGATTAATTTATAAGCATGAAGATTTTATTAAATTTATTTCCTATCCACCAAAGACAAGTTCCCTTTTAATATCCCCTCTTAATTCTCCATGTCAGTTTTCTGATATTGGTCTGGACTTTTTTGATATTAGCTCTTTCTAAAGTGGACAGAGGAATTTTTTGGTGCATCTCATTCATGTCTGGAGTGCCTGGGAGCAGGGAAAGTGAAAATCCTGAAGGCAGGTGGGTTCAGGGGGGGTGGCAGGTTCTGCTTTCTCTCACCTGCTCTGCTCCACGGGCTGCTCTCAGTCTCTGTAGCTGCTGCAGAGCCCTGGCCCAGGGTCGGACCTGCTCTGCCAGGGCCTTGCAGGGACAGCTGGATGAGATGCCCCTGCAGAGAGAAACAGGGAGAGGAGCTCTGAAAAGCAAACAGACCAAGCAAAGCCAGGGCTGGCTGCACCTGGGTACAAAAGAGGATGGCAGGAATTTCCCTGCCCCGTCAGACCCCTGGTCCATTGCCTCCCGTGTCCAGCCCCAAATCCCAGCCAACACCAGATGCTCCAAAGTGAGGAACAAGGCACAGAGCAGCAGGCAGCCATGCTGGCAGGAGGTGCCACTATTAATACTCACCTGTTTAATCTTTTCTTCTGCTTCTTCTCTTTTTCTACTCCTTCTCTTTTTCTACTCCTTCTCTTTTTCTACTCCTTCTCTTTTTCTACTCCTCCTCTCCAACTCAATAATTTAATTTCGGCACATTCTTTTCTCCTAACTTAGCCTCAAAAAAAAAAGGGGTTTGATTCTCCTACTGTAATACCAGTTTCCCAGTCATCTTTGCTAAGCAGCTGAAGGATTCACTGTGTTCTCTTAATAGCAGTTTAATTCTGTAGGTATTGATAGCTGGGGGAATTTATCTGCACTTGGATCTGCTCTTTGGCTGTGTGTAGTAACTTCTCAGGCAGGTCATGTACTCCATTCCACTGCTATCTCCTGTTCCTCTGTATATTTTTCTGCATTTTTCATTATCATTTGTTAAATACATTCCAACCTGCAATTTATCTTAGTCAGCAGTTTTAGGACCTTTGTGGCTCTCTGCACACACAGGGAATTTAGAAATAAATCACTGCTCTTACTGGTTGTTTTTAATGCAAAAAATGTTTTAGAGAAAGTCAAGAGGGGCTTGGTCAATATTGTCTGGACTCTCCTGTGCAAGAAATCATTTTACATATGTTTTCCCAAGTGATAGGAGAATCCTGATTCAATTCAATTTTCTGTACTTGCTATTTTTAATTTTTAATATGTATGTTTTTCATTGAATTCAAGCTCTGCTGGTTAAATTTCATGTGTTGGAGGTAATGCAGGCACTAGTCAAAATTACTTTTCTACCACTTTTGCATTGATTTTTGTTGGCAGGTTTTACATAAAAAGAATCTTTCTGAAATATTTGGTGGGTTAGATAATGGAGAATAAGCTAAGAAAACAAGAAAGTGCATACAGCACAGCTTTGTTAGGCAGGATTTCTTAGATATTTAAAGACAGAACCTCTTTTTAATAACACATTTCCTAAACTACATTGCTTTGCTGAGGTGGAAACTGCATTAATGTAAGAAAAACATGTCTCTTCTTTAAAACCTGTCAAAAAGGCAGGGTTCTTTGAAATGAGGAGAAGGATTTGCATAAAGATCTAGGTCTCCCTCCTGCACCACTGAAACAAGTGAAAGTCTTTGTGCATCCGAGTCTGACTTTGTGCTGGTGTGGGGTGCAGATCCTGCTCCCAGGGCAGTGAATTACCCTTGCTAGGCTCTCCTACCTTCTCTTAGTGGGAGGGGTAAAGGGGCTCCTTTGGTGCTCAGTGTGAGCATCCCTGCCCTGTGCCCCTCTGGATCAGCACCAGGGCTGTGCCATGCCCATGGCCCTGATGTCCCCTGGCTGCTGGGTGGGGTGATGGAGCACCTCTGTCCTCACCACACACTCTCCACAGCCTTAAATGAGAATATTTAGGGCTGTTTGCCCATCAATTTGTGTGCTGCTCTCAGCAGGGTGAGCCCTCTGCAGTGCTGGGAGTCACCGAGCACTCAGGTAATAATGCATAATAAATGATCACGGAGTAAAAAATTGTTGTGAGGGTTGTGCAAAATTGATTCAAATGGGAGGCAATTGTCACAACTCCTTTCAAAAACAAAAGCAGGGCTTTTAACAGACCTGTGGCTATAATGCTTCATTATCACAATCAAGTTTCTGTCAAGAACTAAGAAAGGCTGGGAGCTCATGGGGACCCCTCTTGATAAAGAAGTGACATTCACTTTTTGTCTGTGATATTAGTCTACAGGTTTAACAAATTATAAATAATTGCTGAAATTAAAAATGACTGAATAACGCATTCAAGGGACAGTTTTCATATTAGGAAACAGGTCTGTTGTACATTCAGAGGAATTTTCTGCCGTGTTATTTAGCAGCAGGGATCAGAAATATTCATTTCCTCACAGTAAGATGCATCTAACAGTTTCCTTAATTTGGAGACAATAAAGACTGGAATGTGGAGGGACTATTGCAGTGAAGTGACTCATGCTACACTTATTAGGGAACAATAAGATTACTTTACCTTCTGAAGCAAAACTAAATCTCCAAACTACTTATTTTTAAATAACTGAAGTCTATATATGAATAGGGATAATCGGATTCGAGAGATTTTTCTGTTACTGAACCAACAAAAAGCTGACACATCTATTTGCTGTGCCTGAACAAAAATGAAGAAAAAACCCAACACTCTAGAGAAAATGACTTAAGTTTATAAGTACAACTGATCTTTGCATGTTTGTGTTAATACTTTTGGGGTGTTTTTTGAAGCTCTCCAAGTATTGGTAAGATGAAGTTATTTCAGCTGAAGCAGTGGGCAGAACTTTGCAGCTTGTGCTTCCTTATCACTTCATCAAAAATACAGTCCTGATATGTACAGGCAAATTCTGAAAGAAGGCAGCTGTTATCCTGCCAGTATGCCTACCCTTACCTATTTGTTATGTGGCAAGGCTGCTATAAATATGAATTTATGGTACACTGCTACCTCCGCCTCCAGCTGGATGGACATCCTCTCCTCTAACCTGTTCCCTCTTCAGACAGACACAAGACTTTCAAATAGTCACCTTTCTGCCTGATCAATCTAAAAGTCATCATTGTATTTTGCCAGAAAGTTCATTTACACAGAAATCTATGAAGAAATGCTTTTTGGGTTTTATGGATTTATTGGAGTAAACCAAATTTCAATTACAACTGCTCACGTGGGCTTCCCAGATAAAAATTTTACTAATAGAACTTCTCATTAAACAAATTTTGGACAGAATTAGGGAGTCATTGAAATAGGAGATGCCAGGAAAAACAGGGTTGAAAATCAGTGTGGGACTGTCCTGTGCAGCCTTTGTGGTTTTCTTTGTCCTTCACTGAACTTCCACAATAAAAAATAAATTAGTAAGAGACTAGAAGGAAAGGCGAGGTGAGTCTGGACAGAGGAAGAGCTTTGTAGAGATGTGAGGTCAGAGCTTATGAACTGGACAGGTGAGAGGGAGAGCAGGGGAAGAGGGCTGTGACCTTGCTATAGCCACAGCAAGGAAGGAATGTGAACTTGTCCTGGATGCTGGGAGAGAAGAGGAGCAGGGAAAGTGGGATGAGGATGAATTGTGTCCCTTGCATAACAAAGAGCAGGCTTAGCAGCAGGAATAGTGATGAATAATCAGCTGTACAACCCAGAGCCACAGAGAGCTGCTGGGCAGAGAAGGCTGCACAGAGAGAGCTACAGGGGAAAGAAGATGGAGAGATAATTACAGAGAAGTATATCACAAAGCAATAGGTCTGTATAAAGAATTTAAGTAGGAATTCATTAAAAATAAGATTTTCTTAAATACCTTTCCAGATATATTTCAGATCGGATAGAATTACTTTAGATATTTGCTTTATTTTAGGGATTAATGAGGAAGTTCCTTGCACCATCCTTCTGAGTGAGGAGTGTTGTGACTTCCTAGTTTGTAGGAAGTACAAGGACTTTTAGAAGACAGTTTGCCTGTTTACATTCAAGATCTCAAGAGAATCTGAAAGGTTTTAAGGCATCAATGCAGTAGCCAGCAGCATGCTGTTTGAATTCTCTCAAATTCATCATTTTTTGCAGATGCAATACTTGGACAGTGTACAGGTTTTGAGTGTGTCCTGCAGTAGTCACACCATAAAAATCAGCTACTTGCCAAAAAAAAAATCTCCTTTTCTCCTGAGATTTCTGTCTTTTTTTTTCCTTCAGATTTATTAAAATAAAAGAACCTAAGGAAATATTATCAATTTTGCCCAGTGACTTTAGGGGATAACGCTACTGCTGGAGATTATTGGTACATACCCAAAACCACATCCTACCAGAAATGGAAGGGATGCCTGGTAAAAAGTAAATTCAGCCTGATCTCACAAAATTCATCTGAACAGATAGGCTCTGACCACCACAACTGAATTTATTAGAATTGGGGATGCCTTGAAATCACAGGAGAGTTGTTCACTGCTTTTAAAAAGCATATCAGCAAAAGAGGTTTATAGAACAACAATAAAAAGCCATGAGATTCAGGAGCTTTAGAATAACCTCACTTAAGACTCCTTTTTACTTGTCTAGCTGTGCTGATCACTGTGATCCTAAATGTAGAAGATTTTAGGAAAAGCAATTTTCTTATCCAATTTCTCAGGGGAAAAAAAAGCACAAGAAAAATACTAACATCCAAAAACTAAAAATGTGGGGAGCTCATGCCTCTGTTTGCATCCAGCTGTGAGCCATTACTCACATGAGCAGTCTCACTGATTGCAGAGGGTCTATTTGTGGATGCTGGAGCTCACACCTGGGAGCAGAGGCAGCAAAGGCACAGGAATCAGGCACCAGTTTGGGGAGGCAGGCTGGAGCAGGAAAAGGCTGTTCTGGCTGTTCTGGAGGATGAGGAGGATGTGCTCCTACAGTCTCGGGTTCTGGTGGCTCCATCTTCCACAAGGTTTGAGGGCAGATTGTGCTTTACCACTCTGCAGCCTCTGCTCTGCACCTCCTCACTGGCCCAGAGGCAACAGGAGCAGTAGGCAGGGGATTGTGAGAGGGTTATTTGGGTTTTGAGTAAGAACAACCTCACAGAAGGGAGAACAGGTGAAGGTGAAATTCCCAAGCTGGTCTTTTTTCCCCCCTCAATTATCTGGTTGTTCTACTAACAACCCTCTGTCCCTTTCGTACTCTACTCACTCTTCTCCACACAGAACCAACTCTCCCACCTTTCCATGCCTCTCCTTTATCCAGCTCTCTCTCACTCACCTGCTGTCCTTTCTGCCACATGGAGAGGCTCAAATTTATTGCATTCCTGTTACCACACAGATATAATTTCTAGCTCCTTTTGCCCTTGCTGGCCCTCCAAGCACTGCCCTTCACCACCACACACACCCCTGTGAGCAGGTGACTCCTTCACATCCAGCCTGGCGCTCCTGCTGCTGAATTGAATTTGCTTGAAGGATCTTTGGAAGGACAAAGCTGAATTTGTAGCTGAGAAGCCTTGAGCTTTCCCATCTGTGAAAGAGGCTGAGGGAAGAATCAGATTTGAAATCCAGCTTTTAGTGATTCATATGTGAAATAAGTTTTTAAGTGGGGTATGGAATAAAGCTCAGAGATCTCAGCTAATAGCTCAAAGCCAAAAGAATAAGGCATGATGTGTTAAATCCCCTTGCTAAAATCTACTCACTTATTCTAATTACAGAGATGTCTCTTCAGGACACTGACATGCAGTATAGAACCTACTCCTCAATTTTTTTTTTTTATCATGGGAGAAATTTTTAGTGAGTTCACTGCAGAAGAAATGTGACAGATGAAAGGGAATAAAAATTCCCTTTACCCTTGTTATATTTCTTCCCTTGGATTTAAGGCTTTTGGTGGGTCTGCTTTTGCTAAATATGCAGAGTATAGTGGGCAGCTACTATAAATGCCTGCTGCCACATGGCTGTGGAAAACTGGAAGGATAACTGGCCTAAGGTTATTCTCTTTGACTTTCCTTTTTTTCACATTGCAACTCCTAATATTTCTTAAAACAGCATCTTTTGCCAGATTTAAAATACAACTGAAAAGATCAAAAAGGTGTATAAACCAAATACAGTTGGAAGTTGTGGCTGGCTTCAAAGTGTCCCTGGGAAACCAGTATGCTGTTCTAGGAAAATATCTTCATTCGTTACAATAACTGCAAAAATATTTCATTCTATGATAAAATAAATACTTTCATGGATCAGAGATCAAGATCATCATAAGCACCTAATTCCAATTGATTTTTTTTTCTTTAAATGCTCAAAGTATATCTGCAGGGAATATGGATATTTTAAGGTAGATGTCACTTTATGTAAATTGTGTGATTTTAATTTTTTTCTTCTATGTAATCTGAATTGTTCTTGTTTGTTCATGGAATTTATTTCTCCATCTACAAAGGTGGAGATGATCCATGATTTGGTTCTGTTGCTTAATGGCTTTGTTTGGCATTCAAGTCACTGAGCTCCGTGCTCTGTCCCAGCAGTAGAAATTTTCTGTTCTTTCAGGTGAGTGAATAGTCACCAGGATTTGTGCATCTCTGTATTCATATTTGTTTTAGTAAGAGCAAGGTGCATGGAATGCCTTTCAGAAAGCATTGAATAGCTCATTGAAGGTCTAGATTATTAAAAGTTTGTCTCACAGAGTCTAATCCTGATGAGGATTTAGCTCTGATCAGCTGTGTTGCAATCAACAAAGAAATGTTTCTTCACTCTCTTGCCTTAGTGGCCAAATCCACTGTGTGTCAAAGCAAATCTGCATGAAGCCTTCTTAGACAAAACATGGCAGATCATGGCAGACATACTATTCATTTCTTATTTTCTCTTACTATCAGGCTAAAATGTAACATCTTCTCAGGCTTCCTCCATCCCTCCCTCTTTCAGACCCAGTCATTTATTCAGTACAAACTGAACTATTTCTAGCACTGAAAGTGAGCTCCTCTGATCACTCCTGAATCACTGTCACTCACTGCTAGAACACCTTCCTTGAAGCTAGAGAATACAGGTTCAAACAATCTTAAATGGCATTCCCCTTATTCCTGTTTATAAACTTGAAAATGTCTGTGGACCCAGCCAGGCTGTGCATCTGCTGAGCCCAGCAATCCCAGAATGTGTCAGATTTAATCTGTGTGGTATCCAGCATGTCTAAGGCATGCTGAACTCAGAGCACATTTGCTCTGAGTTGATCCTGAATCTACAGTGGCATTTGTCTGGCACTTTGGGGCATCCAGACTTATTGCTCAGATGTTCCAAATCCTCAGGTTATGCTGGATGGAAAATAATTTCTCTTAAAAAAAAAATTGCACAGTTTGACTCAAAAGCAAAATTATTCTCAGCATGCCAAAAACCTCACTTTGCATATGCAAGGAGTTAAATATGTGTAAGACTCTGACAGATGATCTGGTGGACTTTGGCAGAGAAATGCAACCATTAAATTCAGAGCAGCCATTACCACAGCCTCAACCTTGTGACAAGCAGCAGATCTGGACGCCTGTAATTCCAAGATGAGGGAAAGAGTCTTAATCCCAGAGAGATACCTCTCTGAAGCTCATTCTAATGCACTGCGTGTCTTGGAAAAGCATAAATGTGTGTTTTGGGAGGCTTTGGGAGGAGGTAACTCCTTCAGCAAACTGAGGTTGGTGAAACCCATATATTTACACCAAATTCTTCCAATGTCCTGCTTGTGCTCCTCACCCTGGGCAAGGGATTGCAGTACACAGCAAAGAATCTAAAGTTTGGCAAATTCAGCCTAAGGCTGGAATTTATGGCTTTGCAGGTGGCTGAGTTGATCTTGTGCCTTTCATCCAAAAAGAGGTGAACTCACTTTTTCCTTCTTCATACAGAACTTGGATACCTCTCAGATGCTTTTGGAAGTATGTTAGACCTTTCATCTTTTGGTAGAAGAGGACTTTGAGAGCAGCTCACAAAATGTCTACTCTGAGTCTATTAACAGCAAGCAAAAATGACTTTTCTTAATGGATGTCCTCACTAAAATGAGGAGCTCAGTTATTCCAGTAATGGAGATAAGTATTGAAGACAAAACTGGTTGGATTATTATCTGACATACATAAAATATTTCAGACAATGTTTTAGGATTCTGGAAGGCAACGTCTTTAAATTTTATATTATGTGTTGATCACAGCTGATGGCAAATGCATGTATTGGCTGAACTGGGTAGCCTCAGGAAAGCTGAATATTTTTACACAATTATTGCATGTAGTTTTATACATCATGCAAATATGAGTAATCTTATACGTGCCCTCACAGACCAGATGGGTCTTTTCACATCTAAAAAGAGTTGTGCTCAAGTCAGATGTAAATAAGACTTTCTATTGTTTTAGATTCCCTAGTCTTACTAAGAATAATGAATATGGTATTGGATATCATGCATTAAAATTTGTTATTTAAAATATGATACATGATATACCCAGTGAAACTTGTCCTGATGAGGGAAAATAATTACCAAGAGATGCTAAAAACTGTAAGTCACACATGAATTACCTGGAGAATGAAACTTCCTTCTATTGTATATAACTTTTATAAAGATAGTGGTCCCACTGAAGATTTCATATTGCTAGCTCTAAAATACAACTGCTCGCACAAGCTTATGATAATGTAAAAATGTTGGAAGGGGACTTAATTCACTCCCTTATAATGGTGAAGTTATTGAGCCATGATAATAATTTCTCTGGATTATATATTTATAGGGGGGAAAAAATGTGCTCTGGATGGTTGCTTATTGGGCTGAGAGGGATCTGGGTTTATTCATTCTGCGTTTATTCATTCTGGCTGTTCTCCCAGAAATAGATGGTCAACCTAGAAGACTTTCAAATCCGAGGTTTTTTTGGACAGAAGCCCATTTCAAGCTGCAGACCTTGCTGGTGTCCTGGAGCTTGGTGAGAGGGAAGCCTTGAGCACTTGCCCAACGTTTGCCATTCCTTGCCATGGGTGTAGGCCGTGCTCTGACAGTGCATGGAGGGCAGAGGAGTTCAGCCTGCCCAAGCCTGCTCTGCAGAAAATATTTGCTCATGGTCTCACAGCAACTACTTCTGCAGTTCTTTGTCACTTTTCTTCCTTTTTGATCGTTCATTCCATTTCATTGGTATTTATGTGACAGCGAGTACAAGAGCACTCGTCAAATGCCTACAGCAGATTCGATCTCATCGGAGTCTTCAAGGCACCACTCTCACACAGGTAAGTTAATAATGACATTAATAACCTCACAGAACTCGTGAGAAGGCCCTGCAAATTTGTAACCAAAATATCTAACCCCAGGTACCGTCTTGATTGTGGTTTAGTTTACCACAGCAACGTGAAAGCACAGTGTCTCTCAAACGCCCTTCAGTTTGAGGGCTCTCCTCATGTAAAATATAGTCAAAGCCATCACCATTCTGTACAGCTCAAAAGCTCCTTTTCCTCTCAATTTTCTTGCTGAAATTACCTCTGAGACAACACTTTACCCCTCACTCCTATTAAATGATTATACAGCAAGAGCTATTTCTTAAGTGGGATGAAGTTTGTGGATTTGCGGCGCTATTTTTCTCAGTTTTCTTTTTTTAGTAAATATTTGGAGTCCCTCAATTTGGTTCCTTGTTAGATATTATGCTACACATGTGGGCTCTGGCAAGTAGAGGGCTGTGGGAGCAATTCTCATCTGAAACAGCCTCTGGTAAACACAAAAATGAATGTATACCAATTTCACAACCTCTCTATCTGGAATTACCAAAACAAACAGCTTGGAAATTGGAAATGTGTTTACCCTGGCCCTTCAGTCTGGCAGAGCAACCTTGGCCCCACGGAATGGAAATTATGTATTTGAAACGTCCCAAACACTACAAAGGTTTGGAGACCAAATATGGAGGAGGCTGTGGGCATTCTGGATTGAAATACATTAGGAAGGGAGGAAAGAGCTGGCTGAATCCACAAGATAATGTGAGATCCTTCTGCTGTGCAGGGTTAGCCACAAAGCTCTTCATTTTTCAATGCAAACAATCACTGTTACTTCAACAGTCTGGAATTCCTTGAATTCTATAGTAACACTAATTATTTTTGGAGGCGTTGCAAATGTAATGGGAACCATAGTATGATTTTGTCTGTACTCTCTGTTTGTATTGTTTGCAATGAAATAAGTGGCAGGATTTGTTTTTAACTCTACTGTTACCAGTCTTGGAACTTTTTGACAAAACCTAATCTGCCATGCTTTATAATTAAAATTATCAAAATGTGAGTTAGAATTGCAAATTAAGCGTCCACAGGGAAAAAAATTATGGTCAATGACTTTAATGACTAAATAGTTTGATTAGATCCTCTGAAAATATTATGGAAAATGCTAATAATCTGGAAAAGGTTAAATTTAGAATTTTTGTGCATGGTTAAAACACATGGACTTGGCATAAATTTTAAATGTTTTGTGGTTGTCAGGGCTGACAACTATTTTACACCCATAATGAGCCAGAGCTGACTGAAAATAGTTTATCTTGATATTATCTATGGACTAAGGGCTTAAACATATTGTAGCTGAATGCAGTGTGTTTATGGGGATCCTAAGAAGCAGGTAATTAGTGCATTGCAATTTTATTTCCAACATCGACGAGCAATACGAGTCTGTGAGCCAACTTCACAGATGGCATAGTCAACTTTAACTCCATTGATTTCATTGTGATGTCCTTATTTAATCCCCTGATTGTTTCAGAATCAAACAACATTTCGGAATCAAGTCTGTAATTTCATCCTTTTCCTTGATGGTCCTGAACCATTCTAGCCAGTGCTGTCCCACTGATTTGTACTCATAGTCTGGATTGCATTCAAGTTGCAGCTGGGAGCTGGTCCCGTTTCTCAGCAGGTACATTTAGGCACAGCAGAAAATTACAGTCCTCCCCAAAGTTGTGTGTGTTTTATCAGGATAAGTTGCACAATGGAGAAGCTCAGTGTGGAAAAGCAGATGTAGCTGAAGACTCAGCATTCTTGTGTTTGCCTTTGGTCTGGCTCCAGGCTGATCCCATGGACTGAACACCATGGCTGAAGCATGCAAGGAGAGCTCACAATCCTTTGGTTAATTTGATCCAGAATGCAGAATTGTGCACACTGAGTCTGCTTTGGTATGCAGACCAAGGCACGGTGAATAGCAACCGCCAAGATTTAATTGCTGGCCTGAACCAAAACGCTATTTTAAGACATTCTATAAAATACATTCCAACTCACTCTGAGCCTGGAGACCAGTTTGGACAATTCCAACTTTCAGCAGTCTGGTTTCAAGTCAGAATCTACAGTCTAACTTCCATGTATCAGAGGTAACCCATGACACAGTTCTGGAATTCCTTCCAAAATGTTGCAATTATCTTCCCTCTTTTTTTGTTTTACAATGTCAAGCCATGCCTCCCTTTAGGGAAGGAAAGATGTACTGATTTGAGGTTTTTCTTTTCTTTAATACTGACCAAAAAAAGACTAAGGTGTGAACATAATTTACTCCAAGAAATACAGTGAAGGAAAGAAAGGCAATGAATCTTCTAAAGACATGGTAATGCTATGGAAGAAAAATTAGATAGAAGAAAAAGTAAGAACTATTCAGGCCTTCTTCATCTAAGATTTTACAGGGTAGAGAAATCAATGGAGTACAGGATTTTTGTGTTTGTGGTGATATCCAAGCTTCAATGACTGTGTAAATCTGCTGAGATGAGTTTGTAAGAAAAGCTTAGGCAGTTCTTGTCTTTGAATTAATTGCAGTGTTAATGAACAAGTCTTCACAAATCTCATACAAACACTTTAGCCTGATACAGTTGAAATCTCTGAAAGGCTTTCCCTTGTTGCAGCCAATGAGCACTTTAATAAAATATTGCCTCATACTCCTTCATTGAAGCAGTTATGAGAGCTTTGGTGACTTAAGGAGCACCAGCCTGACTGAGGCAGTGAAGAGCTGAATTTTTATCATGGACGAATGGTGCCAAGTCCTTGACTTGGGGCTTTTAGGTGGAAAATATCTGAAGAACTTTCTCTGGCAAGCTCCAATATTCATCCTTGCATGTTCTAGCATGACAGCACAAGAGTGAAGGTAGGTACCCCATTTGAACAAATCTACCATTTCCAATAGCTGTCAGACCTCTGGGATATTTTTTCAACTCTTTCAAAAAACTCTGGGCAGTTCTGGTAGAAGAAAGCGAGCAAAGCCAGTTCTTCAATTGAAGCAAAGTTTCCATGCATGCAGCAAGCAAAACTGCTCAGCTCTATGGTAAAATAGATTTACAAATCTCATAACTTGTAAGGGAAAATTCTTTATATGCAGTTGCTTGCAAAGTAATTTGAGTTGATATATCATTTGGCACCTCATGAAATTCTTTTCACCATTATGTGAAAGTACAGTCCCATCAATTGTTATCTGCTTTTTCTTGGTCACTGCAATATACATCATTCATGTCATCTTCATCATATATTGCATTTTATATTCTTATACATGATAGTTACAGGTATGTCTTTGTGTGTATGTATCCTATGCATTATATTTCCACATAATGTGTGTGTAAAAGTACCTATAAAGAGAGAGAGAATCTGTGTGTACAGAAGGAATGAACCTCAAATTAATGTTTCATGGTGTGATGTTGTTCTTTCTGGCACAAGGGATGATCACGTAACACATTTGCCAAGATACTGTGGAATAATTTCTTTGTGGGTTCTTTGAAAGCCTTGCCTGTATTTAACCTCTTTGTGAGTGTGTTCTTACAAACCAAACAGGCTGAAAAACACTGCAAATAAGACATGGCTTTCACATACTCTGTTAATTTTACTCCTTGCTGTGGTATCATCCTTTCCTTTTTTTAATTTTGGCGATGTTTTGGTTTTTCTGTTCATGATTACAATATAGGCGCTTCTAACAAAATTTGAAGTAACTTTTGGACTTTTACTTAGGAAGGTGAGACCCTGCTTGCCTTCTCCAAGGGCTTTTTGCCTTTTATAATTTTCTGCAACATCATCAGTCACATTTGAGGGGAACCTTGCACTCTGCAGTGCCAGGCCTGCATGCAGCTTTCAAGGATTTTTGCTGCTGTGACTACATGCAGAACTTTTCATCACTGGGTGTCTTCCTGACTGCAAACTGGTAATTTTTAGTTTTGCTTCTCTACTTGAATTCTATTCTTTCACAGGTTTGTTTTCTGGGAGTGCCACACTGGTTTCTAATTCTCTCTTTGAGACATGAGCTCCGTCACAGCTGAGCACGTACAGCATCCCTTGTGGTGTGTGAGACAGAGAATGGTCACTCCTGCTTTAAACTCAGAGAGCTCAAATAAATCCTCTGTCTCTTTGTGCCTCTCTCTAGTTTCTCTGCAGAGAAATAGCATTGAGAGGAAGGAAAACTGCAGACCATGACTGCAAACTACCATAAAACCTGTAACAAAGCAAAATGAACTTAAATACTTCAGGCTCACATTTTACCAAGCTGCAGGAGTCCTCATCCATTATCTTTATAATTCTACCTGCTAATGAGTTCTGTGACTTGCTTCTGGGCCAAAATGCAGCTTATCAACATTAATGAACCTTTATCACTTTTCCCTTAAAAAGTTTGTGATGTGAGCCTTTGGGCTGCAGGAGTGTTGCTGAGACAGATGGTTTACAAAGAGCTGTTAGTCTTGGGCAGCCAAAGGTTTGACAACCTAAGGGGTTAGTGAGACCATTTTCCAGTGTCATTTCACATTCCTTAGGCATCTCCTTCAGGGAAAATGAAAGCTATGATACCCAGCCTAGTTTTCTCACTAGCCTGAGACACATTATGGAAAAAAATATTTATTTTATTACAGGTCAAAACAGGACATTTCATCTAAGTGTTTTCTAGAAATTATTTTTACACTATTGCATCTCAAGTCCTGCAAATATATCAGTATATAAACATGAATGGTAGTTGACATAAAAATGCCTGCATTTGTGTTTCTTAGACCAGCTACCTAATCAGTTTAAGGAGTTATTTATTCAAACACTTATTCAGAAGCTGAAAAAATTTCAGGCTTGGAGATGCATTATTTTATGGATTGAATTTAAAACTGCAGCTGACTTCACGCTGAGGTATAGGTCCTGATTTACAGAATGAGAGGCAGACTATACTTTTTCCTGACATTTTTGATTGGATTAACATTGGGAACAAATACAACTATTCTATATCTCTGAACACAGGCATTTTTCAGAAGGACAAAAATGCATGCTGTTTAAATATTAGGTATCCAAGTCGAATGTTCCTTTTGTACGTATTCTCCCAGTATATTGGCATTATCCAGGTTTAACTTAGTGCATTTCTGCTCGAGGAATCCGAAACCCATTATTTGCCGGCTTCGGTTTTTTAGCATTGATAGTTTTGTCACGTCATTCGTTACACCCTTCTGCTTCTCCTTGGAAGGCATTACTCCACTGGAAAGGAGCAATAGGATTTCATGGCAGCAGCACGTTAGCCAAGACAATCGATTACAGCTGTAATTTCTCACAGATGTTTTAACCCGGTGGGTTTGAATTGATATCCAAGTAAGTTTTAAGAGACTTCGCGGAATGGAGGTGCATCCCCACTCTACACAGGCTTGTCTTCCTGACAGCACAACTTATTATCTGTAAGGAAGCACCATATGGCTTCAGCTCAGATGAGACAGCACCACTGTGTACTAGATGAATTTCTCTCTGAAGCTGAGCAGCAAAACTATAATGCACCATGCTAAAGTGCATATGTGAGGAAAGCAAGAGTGTTATAAACACAGGTGACAGCCTGGCAGGCTTTTCTGGAAGTATCACCTGTCCTCTCAAGATGATGCGTGATGAATAGATATTGGCTGTGCACGTTCTCCATCCTTACTTATTGCTTGGTGGTCTTTATGCTACTTATGTGCTTGGATTCTTTGGTAATACAATTAATAATGTCATTTTTGACCTCTAAAGACCTCTGCTGTAAATTATATTCCTTTATTTTAGCTGGTTGACTCTAAATTTCTGGGAAATGCATGTATTATAGAGAAGGTTTCTTAAAAGTTGTGTTTCCCACTGGGCTGTCACAACAGTTGACATATGGCCTCATGTTATGTGTGAAAGTTAGCACTGCACAAAACCCACTCCAACTCACATGAAATCTATTAACAACTGGCTTAAATAAGAAATCTCACAAAGAAATTCAAGTACAGGCATTTTTCCTGGGGTCATGGAGGCATTTGGGTTTTGCTAATGTTATTCAGTAAGTTGCTTGTTCCTTGGCTTTTGTAAACTGATGCCATGTCACTTTCCACCAAAATATCCTGATGTTTGATATTTTGCTGAAATATCTGTGGAAAAATTTGTCAAAGTGGGCTATGGTGTGATGCTTCCATTGGGGAAGTAAAGTTTAAGAGAAGGAAGAAAATGGGTTTCTTATATGAGACAACTTTTCTTTTTAAAATGCAAGGTCACTAAAGGTAAGTTTAACACTTTGAGCCTAGCTGGTGACACTTTTGCAATGGGATGAGTTTCTAGGTGAGACTTTCCTGCTTTTGCAAAAATAAGATTTTCTTGAGGTACTATTGAAAATATGCTATTTCTTTAACTCACCTGTTGGCTGCTGGTTGATTGATTTTAACTACTGATGTCTTTTTTTACCTTCATTTTTATGAGGGGAAAAAAAGACATCAGTAGTCAAAACCTACATTAGAAGCTTTTGATTTGCTGCTGCTGCTGTTGTTGTTGTTGTTTTTACTCCTATATCAACTGTGATTTCTCAAGTGCTAGGGCAACATTTTCCAGTAGACTGAACTTAAAATTTTACAACTGGAGGTGAAAGCTGATCCAGCACTCAGGCTGTCATGTACCCAGTCCCAACACAACACTCTGTCAAACAACTCTAATTTATGCAACCTTTGTGAGGTATGATGGAAAAATAGCACCCTGACACATCTGTTACCGTCATTCTCCTTCATCACTGGCATCACCTGTGAAAACAGTCCAGGACTTCAGTGCTCCCACCTTCTGCACAGAACTGATGCTAATTCCATTTGCAGAGCAGGGAGACATGGAGAAAAAAGTCCTAAAAGCAGCGAGTGTTTTCTCATTCTTTGCTGGAGTATTTCTTGAGAAAATGGTGTCATTATCTAGTATGTTAAAGCAGAAGTGTAACTTAAAGTTGTTAACAATAAGACACTGAAAATTAGGGAACTGAAGACCTGACCTTGACGGGTGTGAAACAATTGTCCTACAGGTCTGGCCAAGTTCATCTGCTCTCTGCTGAACATCCTAATATGGTCCAGAATCTTTTAAACTTTCTTGTTCCCCTGCAGCCACTGGGGCAAAATACCTCTGTGCTCTTCTGAACAGCTCAGTCATAAGAAGGCTTAGGAAGTATGGAAAGGAAAACAGATCTGGTAACATAGAAAAAAGTGTTTTATGCCCTTAGTAAGTGCTGGCTATTCACCTCAAATGCTGTGTAGTTTTCATGCTACCTGTTGAAAAACAGCTGTAGAAAATCCTAAGCTCATTGGGGAATAAACAAAAGTTACCCAAAGTAGAATTACAAGATAAAATTTGATAGAAAATTATACATGTTCAGATTTTTTTGTATCATAGTGATAAACTGATCTTGGTTTTCATTGCCCAGGATGAATAAACAGATATTGATGTAGAAGCAAGTATAAAAAGATAAAGGCAGTTCTCCATTTAGATGGCATATTGTTGTTTTCTGCTTATAGTAGCATAAATTCCTATGAAGACTCTCTGACTTCATGCTTCAAGAGAGGAAATGAATTTTATGCCTTTATTTAAAATACTTGATATATTTAAAATACTTGATGTATAGAAAACAGAAACAGATCATTAATTTGGTCCATGACATGATTATGTTTTACTCTAGGCATTATTGTGCTAATAATTCTAAAATCTTTGAATTGCCTCATTCAGGTGAGATGGGTTTTGTTTTAATCACATAGAATAATCTTAATAAGAATGTCTTAATCATCTTTTAATGTCAAAAATGAAGTACAAATAATAATGACTTCATGTATAGCAATGAAGCTTTGTGATATCAGGATGTATATTTTCCTTTTCTTCTGCTTTGTTAGGAGGAGGTCAGCACTAACATACACTAAATTTGAAATTGTGTTCTCAGTCCTGAAAAAAAATTGTTTTTTTCATAAAGAAACAGCACTAATTCAACATCACTGACTGCCTCAGTGGGTACAAGAAAAGAGCAGAAGTGTCTGTCACAATAATTCCCACATAAACAGTGAGGAGCCAGAACTCTTCCTGTAGGTATGTATTTTATGACCATTCTTTGTGAAGTGTTTCATGCTCCAAGATAATATATCAAGCAAGCACAGTGACTAATAGCTGCACTTTTTGGATATTTTTTGGATTTATTTTGACTCATTTTGAAAGGTGTTACAAAGGTGCTCAATTTTAATGTTTTGGGTTGGAGTTTGCTCATTTGGATGCTTGGAGTTTGCTCATTTGGCTTCTCTTTTTCTAAGAATTTTCTTTTTCTTACACAGTTTCTTTCAGTTGATTTCCAAAAAGATAAACATTTATGTTGGGTATCTAAAGTGATGATAACATGTCCTCAGTATTAATGCATTGATTGCCATGACAATTGCAGAAATTGATCATGAGGTCTGTAAATTGAGAGATGTATTAGTTTTATTCATTTCCTTTGGCTTTTAGACTCGTGAAGATGAATAAATTTCTCTACTGAGTTACAAATAACTGTGGAGAATTAACAATCTCAACAAGCAGCAGTGGTCATGTAGGCAGAGTTCCCCTGGTCTTCTAAGCTGACAGAATTGTTTGCCTGATATTTGTTTATCCATACACTCATGACTGAAAGAAATATTTTTTAAATTATGCAGTTTTCTTGAGTATTGAAAGCACATAGAGGTTGTCTCATGCATTTAGAACTAACATGTCTGGTGGTTATTACAAAAAATTCTGTAATCAGCCCTATAAGCCAAATATTGCCTAAGTGTTTTGATTAATTTGCAGCTATCATTGTGAGCAAAGTGGAATCATTTAAAGAGAGTTTAGATGGGCTGACCACATATCAATATAAAATAAATAATTGCACAGATTTCTTTAATCTGTTTCCCCTTCCTGCTGTGCCTGTCCTTCCAGTTCCTTGAGGTCCATTCCTTCATTTCTTTTTTAAGCTTACATTTATTTATGGCTTTCTCCACCAGTCTCTCTTCTCCTTTGCATCTCTCAGGTTTCCTCCAAGGACAGCCTTTGTATGTTTAACCATCATTTTTTCAGGGCACACACTCTCAACATATACATTGAGAAACAGAAAAGCAGAATTTACCGTCACTGTCTCTGCAGGCTAGATGAGTTCCATTTATGTTTTAAAACCTCTCAGATTCATCTCCACTCAGGTCTGCTTCCATTTAGGATCCCTGGTAAGGCAGAAGAATGTGATTATTCAAGGAGCTGCAATCCAGGTTAAAAGTGGAGATGAACACAAAACATTTCTGTTGAGAGCCAAGAAAGTACAGAGTAGAGAAACCCGAAGCAGGGAGTCAGGCTGAGGAGGCAAACACCAAGAACCAACCAAAACCCCATAAATTATCTGATTGAGAGGTTTGAGAGTTCCCTGCATTTCCAGATAGTTCACTAACACTCACATTCCTTCTGGAATGGGAGCTTGTTCTCACCAGCATCTTTAACTTTTTTCACACCAACCTTTCATGAGGGAAATACTTTTTGTGCTTCCTCATCCATGATGCAGTAAAAGGCAGCTGGTAAATAGAGCTTGACACATAGTCCAAAATAGTTTCCAATTAAACATTTTTAAACTACAAAGGGTTAAAATATCTCATTTCTACACCACTGTCCCAAACAGTACCACTATCTGTCTTTCTCTTTTATATATTCCTTATTTTTGTTCCTCTCTCTTATTTAGGTTTCCAGTCCTGTTCAAGGTGGGAAACACTCCCAACTGGAACGCTGATGTGAACAGACATTTCACATGACTATACAGGAGGAAAGAGCTGTAGCAGGTAGGAAAAACAAAGTGTAATGTAATGCTAAAAAATATGTTTTGTTCAGGATGTCCACACAGTTTAAAACACAATGAAATCAGTTTCATATGGCAATTTTATAGAAAAATCACCTATTACTACCATTATGTTTTACAGTATTTTTCAGGGGTTTTTTGACTCTTGTGAGGAGGGATTGCAATCTTCTTCTGATCATTGAAAAGTATTTCCATTCTACTCTTGTTCACTTTAAATACATTTCCCTGCTCAGGCCTTTAACTAGCTCAGTAAAACGTTTCAGATCTGAACTCTATCACTCCATTGACTGAACTTTGCAATTTAAAACTAATGTGCTGTTGCACTGTCTACAGGCACTCCTAATGGACAACTTTAACATTGTTTAGATGCCAGGTAATTTGTTACAACCTGAATTTCCTCTTCTACTTAATGGGTGAAAGTTAAATGTTTGCCATCAGAACCAGTGGTATGTTGAACATTGATCCATGTGAGAACAGTGAACCTGTGTCTCTGCAAATTTGTGAGTCATCTAAGAGGCAAAGCAAAGCTGACCTCGTAATGTCAAATCCCATTTAGAGCTGGTGAATAGGTTGGAGAGAAGGTGCTTGATATCTTTTGAGCAGTATTAAAAATACAGTGCTGTGCAGAAGGATGAAAGCCTCAGTAAATTAATGTAGGGAGTCCGGCCTTTCCAAATAATTTATAGTTGAGTTTTGTCTTTTAGGAGTAATGGGATGCAGTTAATAAGTGTTGTGACTTCAGTAAACAGTTTCTGAGCACACAGGTTTCCAGATTAGTGTTAGAAGCTGTAGCTTTGCCCTTCTGTATGCACCATTTTATTTTAAATTGTCTTTCCTTAAACCTCATTAGTGATTGCTTTCTAACTTCACTCAAAAGTAGTAACTCACATCACTTAGCTAAAGCATCCATTTGGAGTTGAAATAGATATCTAACTGCATTTTACTAAAATATGAAGTTTCCATTTAGTCTATATTTTACCTAAATTCTTCATATTCACTGGTTGCTGGCCATAGCAGCACCTCAGGCATAGACTTATGAGCTGAGTGGGGCTGATGTCCCACTCTAGACTAATATTTCCATTTCCCTGCCAGGCATCTGTATTGTCCTCACTCAATAAATTCACTCTCCAGGATGTCAGCTATGAAATTTTTGGGGCTTCCAGACTTGCACCTTTAAGATCTGATTCACCCAGCTTGCAATTTGCTGCATAATTTACTGGATAGCTATCCACTTTATTTGCCTAAACTAGCAGGCATTGTTGGTGTGTAACATTCATTTTTTGCATAATGGGAATTAAATTTTTAAAGACTTTTTTAAAACAGAAAAGCTTAATAGCTGAAAATGAAAATGTTTAGGCAGTAAAGCTTTTGCTTACAGGGCTTGCAAAGGCTCTGAGCAAATGCAGGAAAGATTTGTATCCACTCTCTTTCCAGAGTGTCACTGCACTCTTTTAAACACATATATGCTGGCAACACCCAGGGCAGGATTTGAAATGGAAATCAAAAGTTCTTTTGAAGGGCAGCAGCAATTTATCAGAATTGTCAGGGACCAGTGAAGAGGATGGTTGCTGGATATAAAAACAAGATGTGACTCTGATGCTTGTGTGTGCTAATATATTTATGAATTTGGGCAGAAACATGATCGGACACTTCATCTGTGCCTAATGCAATTTCATGCAGATTCTCACCAGTTGTGACCTCTTTGCATTGCTCCAGAATGTTATGCCTGAAATAGCTTGCCCTCCTCATCCCAGTATTTTTTATTAGGCTTCTGCCGTGGCCAAAACCTACAAAATCTAACTATGCAGCCTGTGGAGTGCAGTGTTTTCTGAGGAATTTAAGTGGAGCCAAAAACCAGGCTCCAATTAGACAGCTTGCTACATTCTCACCATGGAGAGGAGACAGCATGTAAACTACCCATATGCATTAATTATAATCTCCTCCCCTGCTTTCCGTTTTTCAGCTTGCCAACTCTCTCTCCCCAGAATGAATTCTCCTGCCCTTCCTTTGTGGCTAAGATTAGGAGGTTTTGCCCCCTGAAATTAAATGGAGATGGGCACAGCCAAAAAAGGCTGGTCTGTGGGGACCCAATCAGGCTGGGGTGTGTGGATTTTTTTGTTGGGTTTTTTTTGTTTGTTTTGTTTTTATTTTCTACTGAGTCATTGGTGGTTAAGAGTGACAGTGGGGAACAATTAGTGTTTTCATAAAACTTAGACCTAGGGCTGAGGGGAGAGCAGGAAGCAATATATCTGTGGTGAGTAAGCCTCAAGAGCCATAATTTCCCAGTTTGTTTCAGTTCAGATGAGTGCCACCCTGTTGTTTGTTTTATAAACTGTTTAATAAACTGTAATGTTTATTAACAGTAATCCATTAAGATCATCTCCTTTGAGACCTTTCCTGTACAGTCAGTGCTCTGCACTTCGATGAGGAACCCAGTTTTATTTTCCTCTTGTTTTTTGTTTTGCACCAATTCAGAAACTTTAATGATTTTATCTGAACTTTTGTACCATGCTGCATAGAGAAAGAGATCTTAAAGCTGTTTAGGCAACCTCTGCCGGGTCCAGACGTGTCAAACAGAAAAATAATGAAGTCTAAAATATGTGTATGTGAGCCCCATCATCTGAAATTGTAACAGCTCAATTTCCTTGCTAGGATGTGGGAGAATTAGCTGTGCTGTGTCATGTGGTGGATCAAGGTGGGAGGTAGCACAGGTGGTCATAACAACTGCAAAGGTTTTATTACAGAAGGCTCTGCTCATTTTTAATAAAATTGTCCTTGAAACCCAGCTAGCCAGAAATTAATAGGAAGCTTGCAATGATTTTTTTTTTTCCTCCAGGAAAGCAACTCTGAAATTTCACATAGTGAAAATCACTTATCAGTGCATCTAAACCGAGTTTTATTTTAAAATACAGTTTTTAATTAAAGTTTGCAATTCTGAGCCTGCTGCTAGTACCTGATATCTTGCAGAAAGGTCACAGCACTGGTGGCACTAATGGCATGAGAGCCTGATAGAGGAGATTATGAATGTTCAAATTGCCTTTCAGTGCAGGTTTATCATTAGGAGGGGCTGCAGGCACTCCTGGCTGAGGGCAGCTTTAGTGATGGGAGGGGGATGCTCGTTCTTTGGCATGGCTGTTGTCACAGGAACCAGGCTTTTCCTGGCCTGGGGGTGAGCAGGGAAGGGGCAAATGCTGGTCCATGGGCTCAGCTCCATCCTTTGAGGAGGGTGCTGCTGCAGCAGCCCCAGCAAAGGCTGGGATGGTGACTGGGGGAAAATCATGCCCTAACCCCTTGAGATAACAGGGCACAAACATCCCCTCCCTGCCCAAGCCGTGGGAGCTGTCCTTACCAAGAGCAGGATCTGCCTTATGTGCCTCGTGTCATTCACTCTTCAGGTGACAAAAGTGACTTTGCCTGTGCTGCTGGGCAGCCTTGAACTGGATTGGTTCCAGTTGTACCTTGAGGTGTAAACAGAAGATCCTTGAGCTGCTTTGCTGCAGCTGACAGCGATTCAGGGGGACTGTGGAGCTTTGGGCACTCGCCAGAGGAGAGAGGAGGTGCAGCTCTTCTCAGAGTGGCATTGCACAGAGCTAAGGAGAAGCAAATTTGATTTAGAAGGACCTCACCAAATGAGACAGAAGTAGATGTTTTTTTGCTGTGAAGGGCTGGCATTGCTGTGTTCTGAGCTCCTGAGGCAGCCCAGTGTCTCACCTTCTGCCTCTGGAGTATATCTGAAGTAAAGCAGAGCAATGAACTTCACACAGCAATGTGAGTAACTTTGTGCTGCCTGAGCCAGCAACCTGGAGCTGTTGCTGTGCAGGGCAGGCAAAGGACAAGGCTTGAAAATCCTCCAGTCTGGCTCGAAGGAAGATGCTAAGGAGGCCTCAGAGCCAATGTTCTCCAGCAGTAAGCACCAGACTAAGCCATCTGCAAACAACCCCAAGGATAGATTGGGCACAGCCTTATTACTCTGGTCATAACTCTGAATTACTATTACTTTAAAAATATATTGGTCTAGTGAAAGCTGAAATTAAGTGGAACATATTGCCACTGCCCTCAGGGATCTGGCATGGAACCACCAGTGAAAGCAGAAATGATCATTTGCAAACAGAACAGAAAGCAGAGCTCTGAGAGTCAGCGGCACTCACTTCAGAACATCTGCCAGATGAGCCATGGCATAAGCTGCAGCATCAGATTATGTGTGTTGGGCTGTTGGGTTTTGTTGCTATTTTCTTTAAAAATTGCTGTTTGGACTCCTATAAAGCCATGAATCTTTGCCAAAGACAGTGCTGAGGGTGAAGATCCAGATGAAGTAATTATGTCTAGCACAGGGTCTCTGGGAGAACATATTTCCAAACTTGTGTTATCCATGTGAAAGTGAGTTAGCAATAGCAGATTTTTCTAAGTACAAAGGTGGTCAGAATGCTTCAGAAAATAAACAAATAAATAAAAGGGCACCTTTAAAAGGTTTTTGTTAAGGGATGCAAAATCTGAGCCATGGCTTCAGCCACATTGAGGAAACCACCATGCTAAAAAATACTACCTGCAATTGCTAAAAGTAGCTATAGAGTGAGATTTTAAAAATAATCTCTCAGTTTACTTTTCTTCTATAGAGAAAAAACTGCTTGTTATAAACAATTATTCTTATTTTTATGAAGTATCCTTTCTGTAAGAAGATAAACCAAGTAAAATTTCTAATTTGGAGCCTTGGGAACTAGAGCACGTTCCGAAGAAATTGTCTGTGGAGATTGGTGGTGACAAACAGAGGCCTTAGGTAGGTCACAGTGATATCAAAAAGGGACTTTTGTCGCTGCAGAGAAATTCTTGCTCAGGCAGAAGAGGTTATGTCAGTGTGAGGCAAAACGGGAGGGAAGCAAAGGTCTTTGTGCCCAAGACAGTTTTATATGGGCAATAACCTCCCCTTGATGAGCTGGCCGAGCCTGGGGATGTGATTTATCTGGTGCTAATGAGCTTTCTGCAGCCTCCAAACACCTGAGACAGCTCAGGGTGTCTCAGAGATTAGCTGACTGCAGTTAGGAACTCGCTTTCTTGTGCTGGAGACTTTTTATTATGCTGACTGCCATTAGGGCTGTGTTTGGTTGGGGAAGGTGGAGGAAGTGGAAAACTGTTATTCTAAGAAGATCTTTGTGCAGAGGTCTGTGCTAGAGGTTCAAGGCCAAGCAATAGATCTTAGAAACTGAATGAGTTTCTCAGCACAGCTTTTGTGTTGCTCAGCAGCCAGGAAAACAACCTAAGGATAATGGCTTTTGAGAAAGGTAAAGACTAAATAACTTTTGGTTTTCTCATTAAAATCTTCTCATTATTTAGAAAGATATTCGCCTAAGACAGCAAAATACTGTTTTGTACTTCAGACTTCCTCTGAACTCTGAAAAGTTTATACTGCAAAGCTGACAGAAAGAACTAAAAAAATGGAAGGAACTACTTGCTCCAGCTAACAAAGCAGGAATTAAATCCAGTCTGCATTATTTCTCCACCCTGCATGCAGCCTGAGGATGCTGATTTGGCCAGTGCCAGCTGCTCTGCATTGGTGAGTGACACATAGTCTTTATACTTATAAAAAAAAAGTACAGTCACCGATAAGCCTCTCGATATGCCTTGTCCTTTCCACAACAAAGTTACCCACTGGAGGAGGCTTTGCATGTAAATGAGGCTCTCTTCAGGTTTCAAATCTAATCAAAGTGGAATTCAACTTTCTTCTAAAGGATATGCAAAACTAGTTGGTCAAACATCCTTCAGCCTCTAAGTTTATCGCCAGCCTGACGTCAGTCTGGAAATCCCAACTTTCTTAAGAGATGATAAATGTTATCTGCCAATCTCTTCCCCTGAATAAACTCTGTTTGATCTGCATTAATCACACTTGGCAGAAGCTGTTCAAGCCTGCTAGCAGCAATCCTGGTGAACAGCTTGGCATCATTGCTTAATAATGAAGTGGAACAGTATGAGAAAAAAAACATGAAGGAGCCTCCTTTTCATTGCCACCCCAAAGTTAATGAAACACACATTAAAATGTATGGTTTGAAATATTCAATAGATCTGAAACTGTCTTCTTGTAATCATATTATTGCTCTCAAGGGCAAAACATATCCCTTTCTTTTTTCCTTTTCTGGTATAATGCTATGTGTCAGAAGTGCACAGGAACAGAAGCACCAGATACTTCTGTAATTTTTGATACTTTTTTATCATTTTAATAAATGAATGTTCAATGTCCTGAATTAATCTTCACAAATTTTGCCCAAGAATATTTGAGTCATTATTGCTTTCATTCCAATATGATGAAGCACAGCTCAGAGCTCAACAATTCCTGCCATTTTCCTTAGTAAGGAGAGAGGGCCTGGGACAGGTCTGTGCATCACTTCAGCCCAGCAAACCCTACTTTGGGGTGGGCTCTCTGGATATTTAAGCAGTGACTGGAACACAGTCACTTTCCACAAAATTTCCAAAGAATTTCCACTAAAATGCTCTGTCTGCTTGCAGGCTCTCATCCAAAAAATGCTTCCAAACTTCTTTTCTGACTTTTCTTGGGTGTGTGGCTGCACTAAACTCAGCGGGACTGTTGACATGGGGAAAGCCCAGCACGGAAATAAGGAATTGATAGAAACATGTATCAGAAATAGATGAGTAGAGAACTGTGCTCCTGGGGGGTTACACAGCGCCTGCCTTGGTTTGGGATAAATGGGAAGAGGGAGTAATAAAGAAAGTGAGCAGAGAGGGAAGTACAGAAAGTGGAGTCCCAGCACTGAAAAATGAGATGTGAGAATGGAAGGGAAAAGGACAGAGGAGGCAAAGTGAAAACAGTGAAAGTATTTCGTTTGCTTGTGGCTAGATGGAGAAAATAATGTTTTTTAAGAAGGGAAAGATCTTCTCCAAAACCTTCTGTACAGTTTCTGGGTGTGCAGGGCCTGCTCAGCAATTACTCACAATGCTCTGCCGAGGAATCTCTCTTGTAAAAAAGAACATTGGCAAAATTTGTGTCATTGACAAAGGAAAAGCACCAATTAACTTTTCCTCCCTAAAGAAGACCATAGACTTCTCCAGAGACATTAAAAATATTTCCATGTTGGGAGTGTGCAGGGATGTAAGGATAACATGGCTGAACTTTATAAATGTTCATTCATCTCAGCCTAAGCCTTGAATTTTTGAGACTAAAAGACAACTTAAACACAGTTTTTTTCAAAGCATCATCATTATCATTTTTTGATCCTCTGGGCCTTTTCCTAAACTTTTATTTCTGAAGGTCGAAGTTGCTTTAAAACATATTAATAAGTAAAAAAAACATATTCCATCCTAGTATTCCAACAGATTTACTGAATCCATCCTGGTAAAATATAAACTTCTTCCTCTAGCCTATAATATCTACTACTATTGGGATTTTTCTAATTAAAAGCTGTGTAATTTGAATCCTGAGAGATGCAAGCCTTCTGAAATCATATAATATTTTAGTTAAAGTAACAATGAACCTTCTTTTTCTCAGGAATTTATTGCATTGCACAAAAGTTTATTACAGAAGGGAAAGGCTTACAATGAGTAAAAACATTAAGAAATGAGAGCATAAACATACATTAGGTAAGACATTAGCATGATGTATGACATTTTTCAGAAGTTTGTATACTAAGACAAAGAAATTAAGAAGCAATTAACTAAGTTATCACATTTTGGAAGATGTGTCTAAATACTTCAGTTTAGTGGTGGCCACAGAAGCTACTTTCATTCTTAAAACAAGCAAATTAATTACTGAAATTTCGCTTTGATGCTTGAACTTTCACATTAGACACTTGGAAGTCTATGAAAATTTTTAATTAATTACTAGTGGGCCAAACTATTTCCTATTACTGGTAATGTGTTTTCTTACTTGCTGACACCTACACTGATATCTCATGAATTTACAGAGATTTGCTATGTATTCATCTCCCTGGAAATACACTTTCGGCTATGCCCACAAATAACTTACATTTTTAATTCTATTTCATTAAAGAATTGCAGTATCCATATGGCAATATATATTTAATGCATACTATATTAATTCAAACTACTCTCCCCTCTCTAAGAAACTGTCAGTTTAATGAGACATCACAAATAAAGTGCAATCTGAAAAAAAAAATCTCTCACCTATAATTGCTCAAAGCATGCATTCTCTCTCCAAGCTTCATTTTCACTGCATGTGTAATGTTTTTAGAGTGGTGTTGGATGTAATGCCTTTTACTCTGAACACTCTTCACTTCCTGGCTCAAGTTTCCTTCTTGATATAAGAGGGAAAAGTTGAAATTGCTTCTAGACATGTAGGGAGAGCACCAGAATACAAATTAAATTCTTTACAAGGTTTTGATAAGTCAAGAGTCCACTATCTCAGAAGAAGTTAAGCTAATCAATAATGAGGAAATGTTAATTAATTCATGTGCTTGTACTGGAGCATCCTTTTACAAACATATGTATAAATATATGTTTATATATATGTATATGTTTATATATATGTATATATTTATATAGATATATGAGGTGGCTAAGGCCACATTCTTTTGCCTCTGTTATTTAAAGGAGCATTTTCTAAAGCCTCTACTGAAAACTGAGTCTGACCACACAAAACAGGAAGAATATAATAAAAGCAAAGAATGTGTAAAATGTATGAAAGAAGAACTATCAAAAAAGCATGGACCCAGAATAAGGGCCAGTATGGAAACAAAAAATTATGGATAAAATCCTGAAAAGCATTTTATTCCCAGGTTCCAAAATGGTAGACTGCACTGAATTGAATTTTACATCCATCTGCTGGAATATCTGCTCTCAGACACATTTTGAACCCAGGAGTCTAAAAGCAACTGCTGCCCAAATGCATTTTTGTCAGGAACTTTTGTATCTAAATGTAGATGGTGAGACAAAGAGTAAGTTATAATGGCATGATATATACATATTGGTAACTGAAGTGTCTCAAATTCTTTTTTTAAATGTTTTTTTGGGGTTTGTGTAAATGGCAAGGTTCTTGCAATTTCAGTTCCCTTAAAACTACTGTATGGTTGGAAAAGGATAATTTATGAGGAATGGTGCTGTTTTGGAAACATGCAGCTTTTAGTATCAATCTGAATTTTTCAGATAAAAGGTAAAAATTGTATTGAGTAATATAGAAAACAGAAGACCTTTTCAAAGGTTAATGTAAATAGCAGGAAACCATTTAGACCATTCTTTTATATTATTATTTTGTTTATTAAGATTAAAGGACTTATTGCTGTTCTGAAGTGAAGCTTCAGTACCCTGGGGAAGGAAAAAAACTTTGCTTAGGAATTCAGGTGCTGCTTACAGACACATGCCCTGTGGTGTAAAATATCTGAGGATGCTGCTACAGGGGATGCTTACAAACTTGCAAGGTGATTGGCAAGTTGGAAATCTTTCCTTGCTTCAACATAGACTTTATTAGCCATGTATTTATACCTTAGACAAAATGGTTATTGTTTAGAAATTCACTTAGCAAATCCAAATTAAAATGTTAAGTACTCTGCTGTATTTCTTTCAGAACAGCTCATCATTGCAGGACGGACAGAACGGTGAAGGACCTGGAGATTAGGAGGATAATGAAAAATGAAAGCATGTGCATGCTGGCTGGATGGACTTGATCCTGATGTTATAAACATTGTCAAGGAGGTGTAAAAATGGTGGAAACACACTTCTGAAGATGGCTCATCAGGATTTCTGGTAAGCACATTTTTTGGCTTCGTTTTCTGCTGTAATCTTTGGTGTGGACAACCAAATCATTCCCCAGATTTTAACTTCACAACTACAGGCAGCTGGAATGCTGAGGTAAATGTATTTATCTTCCCAAGGGAAGAAACCAGGCAGGCATTGCCAATGGGAACTCAAGGGTTACCAGTCTGAATTTTTCTCCTGTATGGATTTGGCTCTCTGGGTAACCTGCCCGGTCTCTCTCCTCACCATTTTTTTGTTTTTCTCAAGTCTCAATTTTGCTGTTGGTGTTCTCTTGTGCTTCTTAAAACTCTGCCACTCCTGGTGACCATGGCTGTGCTTTTCCTGTAAACTTATCTAGAACTTCTGATGGCACTTGAAGTGTAAACAATTAAATAAATAAATAAGTCTGGTCAGAGTGATGGCAGATTTACTTGTCTTTCAGGTAGCTGACAGTGACTCATTTCTTTCCGAATAAATGCCAGTTTTCTCTGAGCAAAACCACATTAGAGTAGATAAAATGACATGAGAACCTTTAAAAAACCCAAGCACAGCATAAAAATGCGTTGTCACTTAAAAATCCCAATTAAAAACGAAAAAGAGACAGACATAGTACACTTGAAGCATTGGATCACACATGCTGCAGATGAAACTAACAAAGCATCACCTGCCTTGTGGAACAGAAAAGAAACCTTGTTTGAACATAAACAAATGAATCTGACAGGGTTATTTTTGGCCTGTTTTTAGAGGAACAGAAATGCAGACAGCTGACTACAACAAATTAATTCAGAAACAATGCTTAGAATCATTACTCTTGATAATTAGAAACAATTGCAATTTTTTTTTCAATATTGAGATATAATGACAAGCACCCAGGAGTAATATTTCCTTTTCTTTGACACATGGGAAATTTTTAACTTTTATTTTAACAGTGAGAGCTATACTGTGGAATCTAGAATTTGGAAGAATATGGATTTGAACATGTACAAGTGCAGCTGTAATATTTCTTTTAATACAAGTAGCCAAGATTCTTTTACCTCTTGGTTTAACCCTCACATAAAGTCATGGGTCTTCCTTGCAATTATTTTGTAACTTTATTACTTAAGGGAAAAAAAAAAGGCATCAAAATGTGAATGTGTCAGAGTTCTGATGGAGAATACAGGGACCTGTCTGGCAGTGTTATATCTTTGTAAATATGCTTGCCAAAAAGATGTGATAATGCTGCCACATCAGATCTCTCAGTCAGCACAGATTCCCTTTAAGAATTGGCTCCTATTTCTTTAGGGAGTGGATTTCATTGTTTATAGGCCTAGGAGCTCACACAGCAGATCTTCCTCTGTTTTTACTCATGGGATTTTCAAGCACTCCCCAGTTTTCTGGAGATAAACTAGACAGATATATGTAAGCTAATTTGATTATTTTTTATGACAAGGTTAATTTGATTATTGTGACTTTGAGGGTTTGAGATCCAACTCTGTCATCATTTATCTTGCCAGGTGATGCTTTTTTCCTAGTTTCAAAAATAGAACCAGGCCAGGGTTACTGTATGTTTGATTCCCCACAGTGCTTATTCCAAGGTATCTCACTCAGGTACCTGACCACCAGCCATCTCCTTTATCCCTGTGGCCTTCATCCCTTGCTGTGAAGATGAGTTTATGCATTAAACCCCTGCCATAATCAGCTTAACAACTCTGAATTTAAGTTCCTGTTTGCAGTTGCTGTTGTCTCTCGGGGCTGACAGAGTTAATGGCAGCCTTCATAAAGCACACCAGTGTTTTTCCTGTAAGGAAATTATAACTGCAAGGAAAAAAAACACAGTGAAGCTAAGAACAAGATGATTAAACAAGCATCTTTAAACAAGGCATGATACAGAGCAGGTAAATAGCTGTGAAACAATTGAGACCTTGTTTCCTGCTTTGTCTTCAGATGCGTGTCCTGCTGTGAGCTCATGGATAATTGTTTAAAATATTTCCCTCTAGCCTCTTCCTTTATTTTATTTTTTTTTTAATTCCTTCTATATTCATGACCAGTAACAGCTACTGCTTCACTCTGGTACAAGCAGTCAAGTCTGAACAAGCAGCAGACTGATCCATTCCTTGTAGTCTTTATCCTTAAAGTCCTTATAGCAATGGACACAGACAAGTTTCATCTTTAACTGAATATGTGGAAAAGAGAACCAGATTTTCCATGATGTAATTGCACCTGAGCTCTTTAATAGAGACAATGAAAGGAGCATGCATTTGTTATCGACTGGGGGAGGAAAGCTAAATGCTCTGCCATCTGGGGATTTTATCGAGCAGCACTTGGAGATATTCTAAAATGAAAGTGAGCAGCCTGATCCATGTGTTGGCAAAGGAGAGAATGATTTGAATTAAATTTGCTGCTCTGGGTTCTAAGACAGTATTGGTCATCGTAACCTTGGAGGTAAAAGAGGTGTAATTGCTTTCCTGCAATTATAGGTGGAGTTCATACAGAAATAGTTCCTAAAAAAGACAAAGGAAGTCAACCAAGAGCCAACTATTGCAAGCCAAATTATCTGCCCACAGAAAGAGATGCAACCCCATTGACACTAGAGGAGTTTTATCCACTTACAATAGCGAAGATGTGCCTTCTTACTGAGGTTTGTTGTTGTACACAGTCTGCCCTGGGGTCATTCTGTAATTACTACAGAAAATAGTGTACTCACTTGATAACTTCTTCGAGCAGAAAAGCAATTAGCCTGCCAAGTGACTTGATGTTCCTAAGAAGGTGCTGGAGTTTTGGAGGCTGCAGGTTTTCAGCAGAAATAAGTGGAAGGGGGAAAAGTCTGGCTGGCAGAGTAGAAAGGAGAGGTCTGGCTAGGGAGATAGAGACGGCCACTTTAGGAATTACAGCTCCCAACAAAAACTCAAAGCTTTGAGGCAACACCAAACTCAGAAAAACACTTTGCTGCCACTTGCCATAGTGGGAAAAACGACTGAGGATTCTGCCTGGACAATTTCCCCAGGCTACTCTAGGCTGGTGAGCAGCAGCCACATCCTACAAGATCAGTTGTCACATCTTTCTGATCTAAAATATTATTGGTGCAAAAAGGAAAGAGGTCCTTCCGTTGTTAGCATTATTATCTAACTAATATAATTTATGATGTGTAAAATGCTGCTTGACCTGTGCTTCAGCCAAATCCAAGCTTACTGGATTAGGATGGTGCTGGTGAAATCTCAGTTTATTGGGCACAAAGGCAGGGAGGGAAATGTTAGTGGATATCTCGGATTGTTGCAGTATTGTTATCACAATAGCACAAAGTATTATTTTGTTATGGGAATCAAGACAATTTCTCTCAAACAGAAAATAGATGCAACACATGATGGACTGTGCAAGGTCTGAAAAAACTGCTTAGGCGGTTGGGAATTGAAGAATAAATTAAAGTGCAGCAACCCTAAAGAATAATAACCATTTTTTGACTCTATTAGAGGGGAAAATGATTTTGCAAAGTGTGATTTACCTGGTTCCATAGAGCAGGCTGTATTGCAAACCTCTGTTGCATTTTCTTTTCTCGTTATAACTCTCAAAAACAATTTTGAATCAATATGATGTGGAATATTGGAATGTCAGTATCTATTGAAAATGAACTGGTTTATGCTGATCTGACCTAATTAAAATCAATGCAGATATCTTAAGAAAAATATTTTCTTTTGGTGATGAAGCCACATAGGGTTATTTGGTAAATAAAATGCTCCCAATTGTCTGCTTTTTTAGATAAAATGTTTATGTGATTGAATCTGTGTTTATCAATAGCTAATGTTCTTTTTTGTTCCATGCAAACTAGATCAAAAATGAAAAGACTCATAAATTACAGTAAAATTTCTTTTAAGAGATGGGACTATATGTATATAAATGTGTAAAATAGTTTTTTTCACTCCTGCACATTACTGACATTAGTTGGAACAAATAGAATGCTAAGTCCATGTATATCTAAAAGCTTTATGTTTCTAGATGCAGGAGAAATAGTAAAATTGTATTTCCCCATCTACTTTCAAAAAATGAAAACAAAACATCTGCCAATTAATAATACAAACTCATTTTAAAATCCCAGTCAAGTTCCTAGAAGGCTCCTACCACCCTGATTTGAGTTTTGTAAAAGTCACTGTAAATTCAAATCTGTGCAATGCCATGCCTCTGAGGAGACAAGGAATGCAGACTAGATCTGAGGAAAAGGAGGGTTAATGTTTTCTTCAGACTAGAATGCACATTATCTAAGTTCATAAATTCTTCTTAAAATCCTCTCTTCTTAAGGAAGAAAGAAAGGGAGGGGTGGGAAACAGTCTCAAGTTGATATTTTTTAAGAGAAACTTTTAAAAATAGTTTTCAGTTTTGTTTTAAAAGGAGAAATATACTTTTTGTGTTCAAGAAACTAAATTCTGGTTAAATTTAAGTGGCCATCAAGCAGTTTCAAGACAGAATTCACTTTGTGCATCAACTCCTCTCAGAGGGTGTATGACATCAGGAGCTCTCACTACTCCTCAGAGACTGCAGCTGGTGGGAGGCTTCCTGAGAGAGAAACAGGAGTCAGGAAATGTACAATGTCTTATAAGCACCAATGATTTGATCCTTTCCTATTTTCTAGCTTTTGTTGGGACAAAATCCTGCAGATTCACGAGCAGGGATCCTACAGATCTCACCTAAAAGAGTGAAATCTCCAAGGTGAGGAGAACTCAGGTAAAGTTTTATAACAGACGCATATTTATGAGCATGTATCCCTTTTCAGGGATATTAGATGTAAGAGCAGATGTAATGAACTAGTTAAGTTCAAGTGTGAGCCTGTCATTGCTGCAAGCTGGGAGTAAGAGTTGCAGCCAGCAGAGTTCAGTCTGCAAGTATTTGACATCCATATGCAATGTCAAATAATTTTCTAGGGCCAGATAGTCATGAATAAAAGTTCACAGATTAATTCCACAGTTTTCTCCTCTACAATTTTTAATGAGTTCTCTCACTTTGAGATTTACATAAGGCAGCCTGTTAAAAATTAAATTGAGATGCTTCCACCATAAATCTGAACATGCTGTAACATCAAACTCTGCTTGGGCAAAGTAAACTTTTAGAGGTTTTTTTTTTAACAGCATTGTGTTTTTTGCATTGGTTTAGGAATGCAATTTAATGAAAGTTTTTGATCTTGTAAAGGTTCTTTGGATACCTTGATGAAAACTTTGCTTTCAGTCTACTGTAATGACTGTAATTGTATTTGTCCCTCAGCCCCCTCACTCCAGTATGAAACATTTAGTGGTGAGGCTGGTACAAGGTAGGCTGTGTACATTCACAGGTAAAACAGTCTTAATGCAATTAAGTCAGCTAATTGTGAGAGCATAACTTAGCATAATGCTTGTCCTGTCACTCTATAAAACTGTACCCAAGGGGAAAATGTCGTGGGATTATCAGAGGTGACTCCTGATACAAGGAGCCTTGCCTATTTTCTTTATTTCCACCTATGGAAGTTTCACCATCTCACCCTCTTGTAAATCACTGGGCTGGCTTTGATGCATACCCTGCTTTGTTTTGCATTTCCAGCAGCTTTTCTTCTCTCATCCCACATGCACTCCCAAATTACCCATCCTGACAGCTGTTTGCAGTGAGCCAGCATCACAGTTTTAATGAGCTGGTTTGTGAAATTTACTTTTTTTTTTCCCTCTGAAGACATATCAGGCATTGCAGACCTCTAATTAGTGGTACTTATAGTTAAAGTTCAATAGTCAAGTCTTTTGAGGCATTAAGAGATTATATTCTTTAATAGCTCTGAAATTAATGAAAAACATCATTTTTGCTTCTAATTTCTCAGCTTTATTGATATCAGGATATAATTTTGTGTCATGGAATGTGTGCATTATGTCTTCAAGAGGCTGTACTGGTGCGTTGGCATGTCACCACAACAGGGAAAAAAGCTCTTGTCTATCAAAGAACAATGAAACCCAAAAAATTGAGTGAATCAAAATTAATGTGTGTGTGTGTTTGTTTCTGTCAGGGAGAACTTCTACTTTTTTATCCTTGGCTATGATCTTGCAATAGATCAAGTTGTCCCTTCTCTTTCATTTGACTGACAGCAGAGCCAACACTTGCTGAAACTTTTTTTTTCATTCCTCATGTTTCCTTTCACCTTTTTTTTTTAAACTTCATTTTTCTCTCTTCCTCTCCAGAGATCCATCACAGCAGCATGCAGCTCCCAAGTGTAATCTTTGATTTGTTTGGCAGTGTATGTCTAAATCAAAGAGAAGGGGCAGAAAAGTATCCTGACTGATGTGCAACCTCATAATGATTTTCTTCCATAATCCCTCACAGAGTGTCATTCAAGTAAAAGATAAATAATTACTTTAAAACAAGACCTCAGAGTTCTGCATGTCAAAAGCTCATTCTGTATCTCAGTTGCAAGAAATAGTCTATCTTGTCAAACAGTCAGTCAATTAAAGAGAAAACAAACAACCAAACAACAACTCAAAATCCATAACAATAAGGAGCCAAAAAACCTGAAATATTCCCTAACAAATCAGTGATCCCAGCTAGTCGGAGGAGTCATAAAAATTGATCCCAGACACCCCAAATATTCCTTTCTGTGATTAATGTGTTAGAGCAAAAGTCAATGAAGATTGCCTTGAGTTACTTTCCCACCAAATTAAGGGTATTGAGTTGTCAATGCACCTCAGGCTTTACAGATCTTGTCAGATGTAGCTAAAATCTGCAGTGTAAGAACGTTTTTCTTCCTACTGTAGTGTTCAATTGAAGAGCGATTTCAAGTGTTTGTTGTCAACATCAGAAACATTCAGCAAATTTTAGGCTCTTTCTCTTCAATGGAGCTGCTTATGTTTTGTAATTATGGAGTATATTTATTTATCTGTAAGGTTTTCAATTCTGCTTCCAACATGTCTCTTTACTAGATATATCACTTTGCTTACCCTATTGCAGCATATTTTGTGATATTTAAAGAAGAATCCCTCAGCCCTTGAGTGCAGCTCTCCCAGGTTTTAAGCCAGTGTGAAGGAAACATCCCAGTGCATCTGCATGAGCTACACTCCTGTGACAAACTTGTGGCAGAAGAAAAGGAGCCAACATGTGCATTTCTTCAAAGGTGAATTAATTTTTTTCTTTCTCTTGACTTCTTCACAATTTTTTTTAATGTACTTTTGGCTTTGGCCATGTACCCTGCTGGTCAGCATCAAGTGTCATATGAGAACATTTATTAGCTGAGCCATAAATCCCCAAATGTCCATTTCAGTCTGGAGGCCCCCTTGGCACCCAAACTTTTATCTTCTAAGCTGTTTGAGTTCTGTGAATATCCAGCAGCACAGCCTGGGCTAATGGCTGTGACTACCCAGCTCACATCTGAGCTAATGGCTGCAATTTCATGCCCTAGGACCATTTTCTATGCTTTGAGAAGTTTGTTCTGCTAGGTAAATTCAGAGTATTGCCTTTTGCAATCCAGCAGTGACTTCAAAACCTGTAACCAGAGGAAATTAACCAGTTTCTAATTTTTGAACAACTTAACACATCTCCCATCTAGGAAAATAAAGACTTCCTTTCTTAAATATCACCTTAAATTGCTTTCCTACCAGATAATAATCCTCATTAATCATTAGAATCACAGTTGTCTTCAATTCCCCTTTATTGTTTGCTTGGCCCTCTGAATCTTGGGTATTTTTGTAGCATGATGCCAATGAAGTGTTTCTTTTCCTCAGATTAGTGAACATCTGTCTGCATAGAGCATCACACAGGAAGAGCAAAGACCAAGGAAGATCAAGAATTATACTTCTACTCTCAGGTAATTTTATCATGGCATAACTGTAGGTTAGCAATAATGAGTTGCATTGTTATCCTATTCTCCTAAAACCCAGTCATCCTCCTCAAAAATTCACTTTGTGTGAGTTCTGCATGCAGGAATGCATTTCCTATATAGATTGTACAGACTATAGCCCTGGATCAACATTTCAAATGCACATTTCTTTTGGGAGCACTTGTGCTGTTTGGGTGTTGTGAATCTCCCTGTTAGTTGGAAGTCTCATTGTCTTTATTCACTTAGGAGAGAATTTTGGCCCTAAGTTGAATTTATGACCACAGAATCTGGCACTAGATTGCTCTGGCCTTTTATCTGCATACATTCACTGTAAATGCAATTAGAAACCCAGATTGCTGAGCTATGGACATGGCCATCATCTCTGCCAGACTTGATTGGGCTGTATTAAATAATTATGCAAGCATGAAAAAAACAGCCATAGAGACAACGGTGAAAGACCTCAAAGTACCAAAGGAGTGAAAGTTAATTTCATTCTCTTTTCTATTAGAATATTCAGAAATATTCTGAAGTACTTTATGGAATCATTAAATACATGCTTATTTTGTGTCCCTATAACATATAACATTATACAGTAACATAATTATCAGTTATTATTAATTTTTTTGTGTGTATGTGAGCTAGACTTTGCTGTTATTAGGAATTCAGCTGGTGCATAAAGTTATACAAGACTGAATAAAAATACAATCCAGCTTGTTGTAATGCTTTTTGCATTCAAATCATCCCAAAGTAGTATATAGAATATGTTGTTGTTAGGTATCATTAAAGACCTTCCATTAACTAGGAAAAGCTGTTTGATGGTTTCAAAGATAATTGAGAAGAAGTTTCTTAACATAAGACTAAAAAAGAAAAGGCACTCTCAAACAAATTTATCCTACAGAGAAAAAGCTGGGGAGAGAACTGACTTTTGTCCTTTCTTGGTCAATAGATGCTATTAAATCTCTAAAATCATATTAAACAATATTTTAGGGAACTGACTTAAATCCACGAGGGGAATAAGAAAGAATGAAGGCAGATATTTATTCTGAAATTTCATACTGTTGCAACTGCATTTCAGAGGCTGATGATACACCATGAGCATGTTATTATTCACTTTGGTCAGACAGCAAGGGTTAAGATAGGAATATCATCCCAGGCATTAGCCATTAATCTGGGTATCTCATTGCTTTACTGAGGTTTAGGTTATACAGATAATAACTCCAGGCCATATTCTGACACCTTTATTCATGCTGAATGGCATCTGAGGCAGCATCAGATCCCACAAAAATCAGAGGGTTATTTACAGGGAAATGCATTAGTCAATGTAGCAGAATATTGTCCTTTGGCAACATCTGCAGATGGAATTGTGCTGTAAAACATTACTGCACCAGCCAGAGCAGGGTGTCAGAATGGCTTTGTATACAAATTTGAAACAGATTCTGAGATAGTGGCTCCTGATAATGTCATTTTTCTCTCATTTTCAATGTGTGATTCCTTGCCACAGAGGTGTAATGACAGTACAACACTAATATTTTATCAAAGAATGACAGTCAAACCATGGATAGGAGTTATCAAAGTTATAACACTGAGACATGTTTGGGACTCAAAGTCAGGAAGAAATTCACTGTGTTGATCTTAAAAACTGTTTTAGTTTAATGTAGGCTGCTTTGTGGTTCTGTGCTTTCTTTTCATGGTTTTATTGCTTTATTCTGCGAACAAAATCACAGACAATTGTTTGAAAACATACTTTAAACTTCTTTTGGAAGTAAATTAGACTGTTTTGAAGCCATTTCAGTCTACTTGAGTCTGTGTGATAGCCATAATACTGAAAAATATTATTGTAAGGCTTGTAACAGTAATATTTGCAAATGGTAAGTCCCACTTTAATAACCCCAAAGAACTACACTTACAAGAAACTGGCTTTTGGGGAAATTAAAATAGCAGAGAAAAGATATGGCAAAAATTAGCAATAGAAAGCCTGCATTTTAAGAGACAACAGAAATAACATTTTTTTTGATTGAGTCAGATATCTGGTTTCAGCACGATGATAGTAGTTTGTGTAATCAAAATCCCTCACATCAACAGCTAATAGAAAATAACCAAATGTTATTGTGTACTTCCTGATAGCACAAAAATGAGTTCACATAATGAAGTCTTGCCAGCAGATGATCAATTTTGACTTCAAGAACAGGAGCTCCAGGAGAACCTTGGGCCTGACTTCAGGCCTCTCTGGCATTTGGATCTCATGGTGCTACATGTGTGCCTTCAGCAAGATTTCTGAGGGAGAGACAGGTACCTGTGCATGTGAGAGCATCCCAGGATGTCTTATAAGGTACTGAGGAAAATTGTGACGGTGTTCACAGGGGTCTCAGGATGAGGGAAGAGACGAGGATCTGACTCCATGTTTCAGAAGGCTTGATTTATTATTTTATGATATATATTACATTAAAACTTTACTAAACGAATAGAAGGAAGGATTTCATCAGAAGGCTAGCTAAGAATAGAATAATAAGGACTGATAACAAAGGTTTGTGGCTCGGACTCTCTGTCCAAACCAGATGACTGTGACTGGCCATTAATTAGAAACAACCAACATGGACCAATCCCAGATCCCCCTGTTGCATCCCACAGCAGCAGATAACCATTGTTTACATTTTGTTCCTGAGGCCTTTCAGATTCTCAGGAGGAAAAAGCCTAAAGAAAGGATTTTCCATAAAAGATGTCTGTGACAGGAAATGAAGTAGACAAAGCCCTGCACTGCTGCCTGTGTCTTTCAGAGGTTTCCAGCACTGCAAACACCATGTTGGTGGGAGCTGCTCAGATGTTGGTGGGAGCTGCTCTGTTCTCCCAGGCAAGAGTTGGTCCTGCAGTGCTGTACAGCACATTATCAAGCTGCCAAGGTAAGTGGTTATTCCCTAAATTGCCACTTTTGTTAGTGGTTAGTCTCTATATTGTCAGTTTTGTTAACACAGGACAAAGAGCTTATATTGCTTGTAGAAGCTGGGAAAACATTTCTGGAGCCTTTCCAATGTTTTTGACCCAAGATGTCAGATCTCTTGCCTGAGAGTGCTGAACCCTGTTAAGATGTGTGGACTCCTGATGGAGCTCTCTGGACAGAAGTTCACAGTCGAAAAAGTGAGGTATTTGAACAGTCCTCTGTATTTGAGCAGTCCCTCTGTCTGGAGTAAATATGGGTTCTTGTTTCAAAGAGAGGTGTAATGGGCATGGGGATTCATCAAGCGTGCTGGCGAGAGTCATCAGGCACTGAAACACTCCAGAGGACATCTCCCTCCCACTCAGACCAGAAAACTTGGGTTTTGATCAGGTGTTTCAGGAGCATTGCTGTTTCCCATGCTGAGAACTCCTGCACTGCTTAGTGCATCAGTTATGGACAAAATGGATGTGGCCATAAAACATGATCTCACCCACACCTTCCTGCATCAGACAGTTCACCCAGCAGAACCTCCCATGGTTCACCTCCCTGGTTTTCTCATTCTTTTAAGGGAAACTGTTAGATGATTCTCAGAATGCTTATGTGCTCCTTTGCTGTGCTGACATTATGCTGCCAGCCTCTGTCACTGTCTTCCACTGTTACCCAAAATCTGCTATTTCCTCTGAAGGTCTTCTGTGCTTTCTGTCTCTATTGCTGCCTTCCTTTCCTTGTGTCCTCTCAAAAATTGCTCATCTAGCATATGAAAATGAGATTTTTCAGAAGTTAAAACTTAGACAAATTTTGTTGTGAATCTTTGTCATGGAATAGCACTGAAGTGTCCATTACATGAAGGTGACTGCCTCTCCTGTCCCACTCTGTGCCATCTGCTCCTGCTGTCACTTTGCCAAGTTTCTGCAGAGCAAATAGAAGTTAGAGCTTTTCAACCCAACTGTGGGAAAGCCTTGTCCAGCCCCTCAAAGCAGCTAAAACAATTTGTCTGAAAATCCCCTCACCGTATCCCAGATATGCAAATCCACATCAAAAATTAGTTCAAAGGAGACACAAGCAGTTTGGAAAGTTTCATGTTAAGTGATAGGATGATGACAACATCCAAAAATGAGAAGGGTTGTGCAGCTTTAAGATTGGCTGAAACTAAAGGCAGAACTTTTAATTAGAATCCAGATAGTGAAAGTAGCACAGCTACTGATGCTGGGGCTAAAATCTGCCCTTGGATAACTATTTTATAAGGAGTTCCTATCAACTTTCAGCAGAAATATTTGCACAGATCCACCTGTGAATTTCAGGCTGGATTTGCAAGAAGTCATGTTTGATTTTGATGCTGGTATCATTACCAGTTAAAGCTGAAATAATTTCTGTCACTTTCTATTCCATGCTCTGAGGAGAATAGATAGCAGCAGCACGTTAGGATGGTAAAAAGATGAAAAGTTTTAAGTATAATTACTTTAAAATATAATCAGATTACACTATTGAGCATTATAATACTTCATGACACGCACAGTGCCACAGATGGAAATTTTAGTTTTTACTATTGATAAATTATTACTTTATTACTTTCTTGGAATTTTTGATTCTCCCTATAGGAGAGTTCCATGGAAACAAATGTGAAGTCAGCAGAGTTGAAATGTGCAGTGTGGGTGGTGAAATGGCCAAGGTGATCACTTTGTTCTGGGTTTAGTGGTTGTAGACAACTGTCTTTGATTTATTAAAAGTAAAGAATGCACATTAAAATAAATGAGACCCCAGTAAGTACAAGGAACAAAAGACAGGACTTCCTTTGGTAGACACAGAGGTACAAATACAATATTAATGCTCAGTATAGGTAAAGTAATAAATTGTCTGCTAAATAAATCTGACTGCATTGGGAATCTGAGCCTTTCCAGGAATTGATACTAATGCCTAATCAATTTGTGTTCTATACATAATATGAGTAATAGGAGAGAAAAGCAAATTGAACACTTCTATTGTGGCCCAGTAATTAAATTCTGTGTCTTAGGACATTGTCCCACCACAAAAGTATTTTCAAATAAATGGGTGGCCTGTAAGTGCAGCTTTAATAACATTGACTTAGCTACATTCCAGCCTACCACTATATACCTGTGCTTTTAAAATTTAAGGCAATGTTTCTAGTTAATCCTCTTTAACACAATTGGAATTTCTAAAACATTTGCTCTGAGATTCTGCATTAAAGTTTAGTTGTTGAACTTTTGTCTGGCAATCAAAGAACCACTGCATCATATTGATTGCTGCTGCCAAGTGCCTCTCAGTCCTTAGGACTGAGCAATTTTCTTGGGGAATTGGAGCTAACTAGGGCTAGAACCAGCTCACCCCTGTCTCAGTCTCTGTTTGCAAAAGAAACTTCTCCAGTGACTTGAAGTCTTTGATCTGCAGACTGCTCCTCACAGCCAGCAATAATTTAAGGGTTAATCTGCCTTGTCTTCTGCCTCTCTTTACGATGATCTCCAAATTCAGCTCACAGATTTAAGCCTAAGACTTCTCTGACTGCAAGGCCATTCCTCAATCTTAACCCTACTTTACCCCCTTTATTCTTCTGACAGATCTGCAGTGATTTGATTATAGGACTTTTTAATAGGACCATCTCCATCCTGAGTGTGATTTTGTAAATACCTGTGATCTTTGTCTAAGGAGATGAGAAGTGCCTGCTCTCATCAGAGCAGAAGACCTTATGCACTTCGAAAATCTGATCACTTTTTTGCTACAACATTTTCCCCAGTAAAACACATCCCCTCTCTCATATGATCCTGCCAAGTTATTCTGGGCAAAATAGGTTTCTACAGTAGGACTTGCTCCTCTGATCATCAGTGTCAGAGAGCAGAGTGGCTAGCAAGGAGAAGTTGTATTCTCTACAATGCAGAGGCCAATTTAATCTTATGAGGTGCAGGCATCAATCTTAAGATGCCATGCTGAAAGCAATAATAGCAATTTAGTCAACAGAAGAAACAAACATATTTATGAAGTCCTGGCCCCATTGAAGTCAATGGCAAAACTTCCATTAACTTCAGAGTATTCTCTTTTCAAATGCTGTGAAGTACAGGAAAATGGGCGCTGAGAAATAGCTGCAGCACCCAGACACAAAAGGCCAGCTGCTCCATTCCCCTTTAAGGGCACTTTCTTTCATCCATCAGCTCCTGCCATCAACCTTCCCATCTGGAACTGTGCCTAAGATCACAGGTAACACTACAAATGATGTGATGTTTTCCTTCTGCTAAAGCTGTCTGCTTTTGAACTGCCTGCCTGCACAGCCTGAACCAGCCTAGGACAGAATAAAGGAAATGCTCCCAAAGGTAAGCTCCAGTCTGCAGTGCTGATGTGAAGCAGGGATTGATTCCTTCCATACACATCACCATCACTGCACATTATCCTTGCTGTCCTTTGAGGCCCAGCCTCATAGCTCATTGTGGGTAAAGGTGTTTGCAAGCAGCACAGGGTCAGCCCAACTGAATCCCTGCTCTTTAGCAGTGCTGCAAATAGCACTTTTGCTGGAGTTTTGTTTGGTTGGTTTGTTCGTATGTTTTATTTTTCTTTGTGGCTTGTTATTTTTAAATATCGTATATATGCTTGATCTCTTCTCCTTTTAAATAAATAGCAGTGGCACTTGGGAAGTCAAGAGGGATAACAAACAAAGTTTGTTAGCACTAAAGCCTTTATTTTTGTCATCCTGTCAGCTCTACTACATGACAGGGGATAAGGTTTAGATGAAACAGCAGGACTGATCCTACATCAAAATAAGGAATGAGCCCTTCTGCTTAAAACTGCGCTCATATGAATGCAACCATTGAATGGTAAGTGGATCTTTGAAGCTGAAAGCTTAAAAATAAGATTTCTGGCATTTAAAAATACACACACACACATGAATCTTTCTGAGAATTTGACACTTTATTCCTACTGCATTGTTGGTGACAACTGGATGGCCAACCAAGCGCTCCAAGCGCAAACATCCAAAACAGCAAATCCATAAATAACTGTGTCAAGCAGTGCAGAGAGGACTTGGGAGTTCTCTTAAGACATCTCTAGTAGTTTAAAAACAAACAAACAATCAAAAACCTAAAAAGACTTCCCCTACCTGCTATTGAGAATCAAAAAGAAGGATACGTAAATCAGTGAAAAGTCATTGCAAATATCTGAGTGAAATTTTGTGAGAACTTTTTGGCCATGGGTGCTGATTATTCAGTGACTTTCATTAGAAGCTTCTTGTTGCATTTGGATTGTTTATATATTTAGTGCAAGATGTTTTCATACAAACCTTCCTTTTTATGGTTGGCTGAGTCCTTTGTCTCAAAGAGTATAGCATGGCAGTAAAGCAATAGATGTGCAGTTTATAATAAGCTCTACAATGAGACAAATCTAAGTGTTTTGATCAAAGGCATGGCTGAAGTGATAAGAAGCCAGTGTTCCCATAATATCCAGTATAGGGTTTAATATCTTTGTATCAGTTCTTAATCTCTGAACACAAAAACAAAGAAGAACCAGGTGATCAGCTCTGGTTTTAATATCACAGGAAAGAGGCTGGATTTATCTGTAGGAGCTCTGCAAGGTTTGTTGCTGCTATCCCAAAGGCCAACACTAGTGTTACTATTGCCATATCTGCTCTGTTAATACTCAGTCACCCTCAGCCATTGCCACAGTGCTCCATGAAAGAGGGAAAGAAATTGGAGTTGTGCAGACAGGATGCAGGCAGTGGATGGAGAAGACAAGAGATGGGTAGAAAACCCATGTCACTTTTCGGCCAAAAATGCTTGGGATGGCATAAATCCATGCCTACAAACACAAAAAAAACACCCCCCAAAAAAGAGAGACACTGGAAGGAGCAGGGTCAGGTGAAAGTTGGATGAATTGAAAGGATCCAAAAATTAGAAGATATTGTGCCATTGTTAAAGTTTCCATTCTCATCTCTGCTTTTTTTCTCTGTTGCACTAGACTGGTTACTGACTGACAATGTGATTAGGCTTTTGGTCTTTTGATTTCACAGCAGAAAATGCAAAGTTATTTCAGTGCTTCTCATTTCCCACCTCACTCACTTCATATCTTTACAAGTTTAGGATTGTTTCGCTTCCTTCCCTTCTTTATCATCCCTTTCTCCATTTACAATACTTTGCATACTGCAGTTCTGCACCCCATTGATGTGCAATCTGCAATAATATACAATTATAATATACAATTAGGTGACATTTTACTCCCTTTTTTGGTAGTAAGATATCTGTCTTATGATGATTTTTTTCTACTGCCATTGCAAGCATCCATGTTTAAAAGCTATATCTTTTGTAACAATAAGAAGAAATAACTGAAATCAGATTCAAAATGAGGACATGTTAGATACAACTGGGTCTCTTACATTCCTTACAAGTTTTATTCATCTTTACCATGGTTCAAGAGATTTCGCTTCACTATGATTCTTCATCATGATTCTGTAAATCAAAATTATTTAAGCTTCAAGCTGGAAAAGAAATAAAGAAGGGAGAGATTACCTAAAATGAGAATTCATCTCTTTTTCCAAAATATTGTTTTATGTACAAGTCCCAGCAATTTGTCACTGTGCCGCATTGCACTTTCATGTCTTTATAGCATTATTGCTTAACTTTTTTTATTGAAATTTTTGATACAGCATAAAGACAAGACAAGTAAAGCCCAAGGGACAAAGCATTTGATTTATGTAGGCTTCTCTTACATGTGACAATAAACAAACAAAAAAAAGCAAATCTATTTCTCCACCAGATGTATGAAAGTAAACACAGATGAGGAAGTTTCAAAGGAGAACAGCATTAATGGCAAGTTAAACATAACCAAACCATCAAAGGGATCTCTGGTGCAGTATTTCTTTAACAAGAATAGTGAAGAACTTGCTACAAGGAAAAAACCACCCAACTTCTTGTCACAGTGAAATGATGACAGAGCCTGCAGAGCATGCTAAAAGGAGCAAACTAAACATGGTAATTAGACTTTTTGCTTGTCAGTGCAGCCTCTGAAGACTTAAGCAGGCTGAGCTGAAATATCAAACCAGAGGAGAAATTGCCTGCAACAGCTATAATGGCAGAATGTCTTTGGAACATGTTCAGGTTTTAAGTTTTTGAGGGGTTTTTTCCTATTTTTTACCACAGTCCAAAGACTTCACCTCTGTCCCCCACTGCCAATATTTTGGGACTTTCTGGCTCTGTGAAGTGTGGTTGTGTGGTTTGCTCTCCAAGAGCGGCACACACGGATCCCCATGCTGGGGATGCCATGTGGAAATGCCATCATGTCACTGCTGCTTCCAACCAGAGCAAAGAGCTCATTGCACACCTCTAAACAAGAGGACTGTGCTTCACTGCCATAAGAAATTCTGCTCACCTTTGTATTCCACTGGAATAATTCCCGTGGCATGGCCAGAGAGGTGACACCAAGTTTCTCAGTTATTCCAGTTTATGGATCAAATGAAGGAACCATTGTAGCTTGCACCAACATACCCAAACTGGATTTTGAAAGTTCATTTATTCTGAGAGTCATTTCCCACTTTCTGGTCATGGTGACAATGGACAGAGGCAGCTGCCCTCTGGTTGGAGTGAATCCCAAAGTGTTCAGTGGCAGCATTGACTCTCACCCTGGGCCACACACAGGTGCCCTGTGTATATAGAGGAGCCCTTCAGCTGCTTGGAATGAACTCTGGTAGAAGTAATTTGTGCCATGAATTGCAGGAATGCTGAAAATATCTCGTCAATTCACAGGTTCCTTGCTGCCAAGAGGATTTATTATGTCAATGACTCATTCTGCACTCTACACTGGTGAGTAGCTGATGTTTCTGCAGCAGCCTCAGAGCCGTGACAGGGTGACTTCCACAGTGCTGAAACCTTGGCTCCAGGTGATTCAGCCACAGAGGGGTACTGGTGCTCCTGCTCTATATTTGCTGAGAATTTAGGTGACCGAGTAATTTTTAAATATGTTTCTCATCCTCTGCTGCCCCTGATAGTCTTTCTCACCCAAATCTATTAATGATGGAGGTTTTGTCCATCATTAGATGGACAAAGTTAGAGGGGATTTTGTCCCATTCTCAATGTTTCTCTGGGATTCCCTCATGATATCAGCAGCTTTTTGGCATTTCACCATTAGCAGCCATTTCAGCCTCATTCCTTGGAACTACTGGGGATGCAGCCCTGTGTCCTCCTCTCATCCCTCCTGCCAAGCTTGCTCAGGTCCCTCAGCCATCCTTCTTTGGATAGCAAAAATCCAGTGGAATCAAAGCTCGGTAGGAACAAATTGGCCCTGTTTTATATTTCATGAGGTCCTTTTATTCCGTCACACATATGTCTCTCTTCTGACTCCTCACCCAACCACTTCACTTCCTTTTTTTCCTATTCCCTTCTGTAATTGTAGCACCCCACAGTGCTCTTCTTCCTCAACATAAATTTTTACACACCTGTGTTTCACTTCATCCAGCTCTCTCAGGTCATGCTGACCTATGAAAACAGCTCCTGTTCCCTTTCCAGGAGCTTCTGCCAGAGAGATCTGAATAACTTCCCCCCTTGACTTTAAATTGGTTTTGCATGTCCCGTTTTCAGTGAAGAAGTTGGAGAAACAGATGAAAATAAGAAGCATTAAGATTAAGAGATTTTACTGCTGTGGTACTGGTCATAGAAATCTTGAGATTAGTCCTCAGACTACAGACTGCAAGTCACTGCTTTACTCTTTAGAAAATTAAAGTAAAGTATGAATAAATGCAGCAATCCATCAAAGCATAGTCAAGTATAAACTAAAGGCCACAATTATAGCAGAGTGAATAGTTTTTTCTGTCTCATCACATCTGTCACACTCAAGAAGTTCATGAATTCTGAAGAAGTCCTCTCATTTAAAATAGAGGGAATATCTCCTATATGCAGAGATATTACTTTTAAGGACAGTTTATATGGGAACTTCTGTATATTTATAATTATATATATATATATATATATATATATCACATATTTTGGAATTAGCCAAATCTGAAAAATTAAGTAAAAGGTGTTTATACAAGATCAAGGTATGTGGTCATGCCGCCAGCTGCTTTTCTTGGGGATTACAGTAATGCACCACTACAAATTTACAACTGCTGCTTCTGATTTGTTCTGCCCTGATATAATCAATCTGAATTCATGGTCTCACCCAGTGCTGCCACAGAGATGACTCATGGAAACAGAGAAAAATGCAACAGATCCTGCCCCAGTGCTGATGGCTGTGACATGGTGTCTCCACCACAAGGTCAGTCAGTTCAGAGCTGAGTGCCTCTAACCTTCCCCTTGCTTGTAAATTTAATTGCTTTGGTTGTGAGCTAATGTCCTGAAGAGAAAATAATGGAAAGGATGCAACCAGCTGATTTATATTTATTTATTCTGTATTTGAATGTTTTACCGATTAAGAAAGTCATAGCCTGAAATGGTGAGTGCTGCTCGAACAGGAATATTTGCAGTGCTGGCTCACCAGATTAGCTGAGTGCAATATTGCATTTTCAGTGGGTTGTCTGTGCATGTCCTAATTCAAAAATACACCAAACATTGCTGTTTGGCGCATTCTGGAATTAGACTGCCCATACTTTTGGATGCTACTTATGTTTACATTTAAGCATGCTGTCCAGTGATGAGATGAGTTCCTAAAAACCTCCCTCATAAACAAAGCAGTGACTGAGAAGCTTTAAAATTCAAATTATGGGATTCACATGGATTCAGTTGCACTGCTGTGAAACTGTGTGGTTATGCATACTTTTTCTGCCTCGTATGCAGGTGGGCAGGAGGGCAAGGGAAGCACTGAGACTGTGATTCTTAAACAGTTAGATTTAATCTTTGGGGTTTATCTGATTTCCTTAAAATTACCAAAAAAAAGAAAAAAACAGTGTGTGCTATTCCCTTTCCAATTTATTTAGTCCCTTGCAGTGAAACCAAGCACTAAGATAGGTCTGGCCCGAAAATTGAACAATGAGATGATGCAAATGCAACAGGAGATGGTCCAGAACTGCGTGTTGGCTTTGTTTGCAAAATTTTTTCTGTTGTGATGTTCACTTTGGTGAGTAGTCTTGTACCTAGGCAGGAATGTTACTGCCTTGACAATCACTGGGACCAAGCTCCCAGAAACCCCTTCCAGCCACTTTCTGCAAGTTTGACTAAATGAAAATGTCGGTCACTTTAGTGACAATGTCAGGAAATTAAAAAAAAAAAGTCACCCCAGAGACACCCCAGTAGAGAGGAACTAATTAGCAGTGGGAAATGGGAGCAAGAACAATTTTCTTTTCTCAGGGAAGACATTAGGTTTTTGTTTTTTACTTGGATATTAGTGCCATAAAGCCTTGATATGTTAATTTGTTGGATGTGAGTGTGCTCAGGCTCCGTGATGAAGCTGTTTTGACACTGGATGATGGGGATGTTTTGATGGTGCATTTCTGAGGTTGTGCTGTTTTGACACAAAAGGCTTTGACAAGACATTTGTAAGGTCACTGTGACCTACCACCGCTGTTATGTGAAAGTGATGGAAATGTAAATGCTCTGATGTCTAATCAATGGAATGAAGCACTGTGGGATATATGCAAATTGAGATGTAAATCAGCTAGTTTGGGTTATAAATGAGCATGTTAGAAAAATGCTTGATGGGAGCTTTCTTGGCCATCTTGGTTTTCCAGTCCTGTGGGTAGAGGAGTATTTAACTTACAAAACCTTATGAGGCCTTGTGGTGGCCTTCCACTACTTAACAGGGGCCTACAGAAAAGATGGTTTATCAGGAAATCTGCTGATAGGAAAAGAGGTAGCAAGTTTAAATTGAAACAGGTAGATTTAGATAAGACATTATAAAGAATTTTTTTACTGTGATGATGATGAAAGGATGAATTTTTTTTTACTGTGAGGCACTGGAACAGATTGACAAAGAAGTTGTGGTTGCTCCATCCCTGGAAGTGTCCAGGGCCAGGCTGGATGGAGCTTTGAGCAACCTGGTCCAGTGGAAGGTGGTCTAGGGAGGTAAGAACTGAATACTCTCTAAGGCTCCCTCTGGCCCAAAATTTTTCTTGATTCTATGATAGCAAGAAAGAAATGTTTGGCTTTACATAGCTGCCTCTTTCCACTGATTAAGACAGAAAACAAAAGTACATTTTTATTTCCATTTAAGTAAACTTGTGGCTGTAATAACCTAATAGCAAATTTGAATTGAAAAAAGCAACCAGCTTTAACTGGGCCATAATCTCAGCCTAATTTCTGGTCAGCCCCCAGTGGGAAAGCTGGTTTAGTGATGTGGAATCCACATCACAAAATTCATTTTCCCTCTCGCAGAGAAGAGGCTGCTGCCACTTCTGCTCCTGGGATGGCACCTGGGTGAAGCAGGCAGAGCCAGCAATGCCAACTGCAGGGCTGGCAGAGCAGAGGCAGCCCCTGGTGAAAGGAGGCTGCCCTGGCCTCTGGGATGCTGCTTGTGGCTGTCTTTTCTTTCACTATTTTGTCTGGCCAGGCCAGACAATGGTTGGAGAATTACCAAGGGGCTGCCTCACAAACAGAGCAGCCTGTTGTATTTTTTATTATGGATTTGATGCCCTAACAGGAGATGGATCAATATCATAGCAGGAGAGGAAAGGAATCCAAGAATAGTCACAGAAGGTGAAAAGGGAGAAGAGGCTAGAAGAGGAATGAAGAAAGGTTCCTCCTTTCCTTCAGAAATGATATTATTCCTTTTTATTTTTTGTCTTTTTGATTTGGCCTGTGTGCCTGTATATATTTGGGATTTGCTGGAGAGCTTTTGCCAGTGTTCTTTTTTTGTTTGTTTTGGGTTTTTTTTTAATTTTTGTAATCATGTGTCTGCTTTATTGCTCTAAAACCTGCCAGAACTTGATGTCAGAGCATTGTTGCCCGAAGAGCTTGTCCTGGCCTCTAATTCCAATCCTGTACAATCTCAGTTTAATCACTATGGCAGTCAGCTCAGAAAGTGCCTGTAGGAGCAAAACATCACTGTAACATGATGCAGTTGATTTTGCTTCAGCATGGCCTTGAGACAAGCCACACTGGCCCACTGAATGTGTGTAGCAACTCCTCTTTCTCTGCACCAATTCACACACATTTGGAGATATAAAATTGCCCTTTCTGACAACAGTTTCAGAAAATGTTCAATAAGCCACCATTTTTAGAAGATAAGAGCAAATATTAAACAGATTGTAAAGAAGGCAGCCTGACAGAGAAACTTAAGATGGATATCCCATTAAGCAAAAACACCATTCTTTGCTCCTTTCTGTGCCCTTTCACCAATCTTATCACTTCCATCGATCTTCAATCACTCTAATCATCTCTTTTAAACTCTCTGCAACCTGCAAAGAGTTTAAAAAGCCCTGCACTGGCTTTGTGGTTTCATTTCTCTTCTCTTTGCTCCCAGCAGCACGAGTAAGTGATTTCCCAACCATTGGGAAGGGAGAGCAGAGGGAAAAAGGATTTAACCTACCTCATCTAATCAGAAGCTCCTAACAGATGGAGGGAAACTGCTCCCTGAGCCCAGCAAGGAACTGAGCCAGGGCTCTTCCCTCATCACCAACTGCTGCCAGCTAAACATCTGAATTTCCTCTCTCCTGGAAGCTTGTGAAAGCTCCAATCCAAGGAATGGCACCTCATTCTCTCCTCTTCCCTCCCTCATGCCATCTCCTCTCCCCCAGCACATGGTGTTACACCCTTCCAGACAGATGAGTTTCAACATTGTGACGGTGTCTCAGTCACCATTTTCCACCCACTGTGAAATGGGTGGAAAAAACAGCCAAAAAAAAATCAAAACAAAACAAACTCCACAGGAAAAAGAAAAAAAAGAAAGAAAACCTGCAAAATCTATTAACACCTCCTGTTTCCACATGTCCTCTCAAGGTTTGTTTTGTCCAAAAGGTTCAGAGCACCACTGAGGACCATAGTCTCTGAATTATCATGAAGAACCACATTTTCCATCAGGAGGGTAAAATTCAAGTGTCTCTCTGGCCAAAGGTGGCATCTATTAGCCAGCCTCTTGCATTTTTGTGGGCTTGCCTCTCCTTTTTGGAACACAAATTCCATCCTGCACCTGACTGACCTCCAAAGTGAAGGTGCTACCTTGGTGCCTGTCAGAGCAACAACTTTGGTTGCCAAAATTAAATTGCCCATTACACCAATTACTCATTTCCAGCTAAGTGCTGTGTCTGGGCTGAGGGGAAAGTGGACATGCTAAAATATTTCAAATCCAGCTCCTGCCTGGTCATCCAGATGGGAAAGCCAGCCAGTATTCCTTGGCTCCTCTCCTACACAGCAGCACTGTGTGTAGAGGATGGGGATGTTGGATTACCCAAATGAGGGGCTTGGAGCAGTCAGCCCCAAGGGCTGGAAATGCTGCAGTGCTCCCCAGGTTGGGTACAGCTTTACAATCATGGTAGGGAAGGGTTTGTAGACAATGGAAGCAAATATCATCAGTATTCAGCGCCAGGGAGGCCAGTGAGTTGTTAACTCGTGCACCTTAAACATAAAAACCAACTTTACCTTCTGACCAAGCAGGATCTCTGGGCCTTTATTGCAAAAGATCTGCCCCATGCAATCCACCTGCTGAAGTTAAACAGGATAAAAATGCAGGTACAATTCGCTTCATTAGACAGGTGGTCAGTATTTTGTATTTCATCTTCATTAAAGGAAGAACAACTCCTTTGGAAAGGAAAAAGAACCCCGTGAATACCAGGTAAATGGTCAGCTAGGCCCCAAGGACTTTCTGAGGAAGGGACAGAAACAATGGATGTGAAACATGTAAGTTCACCAAGTTTTAGTTTTGCAATTATTGAGTGTGATAATCTTTTGGTAGGTGACAATGTTCCTGTTCAAAAGCTGTACCAGAGACTCCTCCTGGGTTCTCCCATGTTCAGTTTTGAGACTCAGACACAAAATTCTTCTAAGTTTCACCTATGTTTTTCCAGAGAAGTAATGTGCATACAACTATAAACACATGCATCTGCACCTCTCACTGAAAAGGAGTCTAGGAGTAGGAACCAAACAAATTAATTCTCCTAAAGTTTTGGAAGAAGGCATAAGGAACAATACTATAATTTCTCTCTTAATATCCACTATGATATCAATTATTCTATGGCTTTTATTTCAACCTTCACTGGCAAATAATTCCTTTATTTCTGTGTATATTTCTGTGTATAGCCAGTGTATTTGTCATATTCATTAAAGTGAATAAGACACTATTTTTGTTTCATAAGGATTTTGGTATGTCCAGTAGTATAAATATCTATGTTGATGTGACAAGTGCACTTTGTCACCTTCTGAGGAAAAACAGGTGCACTTTTTGTAGCTGTTTTATTTTTCCTGCAGAATATACCTTGGCAAGAAGTCTGTTTTGTGACTGTAATGAGATGTGACTTTCAAAACTAGTAAACGGGCACCAATTGAAATATAAAACATTCTTTTTAAACAACAAGAAAACCACTTCTGGGGTTTTTTGTTCCCCTCTGTGGGAGTGCTTGAACAGTGCCACAGGCTGCCCAGAGAGGCTGTTCAGTCTCTGTCACTGGAGATATTCAAACCCCAGCTGGGCATGACCCCAAGCAATGCCTCTGTAGGTGACACTGCTTTGAGCACAGGGTTGGACTTCACAATTTCCAGAGATGCCCTCCAGCCTCAGCTGCTCTGTGGGTATAAACAGTTGTGTTTTCTGCACAGCCACAAAGGGGTAGTTTCTTTTTAGATTGTTGCATAAATTCCTCCCGTTGTCAGATTCAATAGCATCAGTCATCCCTCTGTTGTTGTGATAGATGAGCTTATCAGAAATAAGAGGGACAATTCAGAGGTGATTTCTACCTTTCCAGGTAAGAGGGCTGAAATAAAGATTAGCTGTGAAGCTGTTGCAAATTATGGATGCTGAGTTAGAGACAACAGAGTACACCTTCTTAAAGTGGGAAATTTTTAAACTTTCTTGTTTATAGTTCTTCTTCTTAATATTTAAAGACTCTCCATCCTTTGAATGCAAAAATCTTCCAGGTAAATTAGAAATAGGGAGATTTAATGCACTAAATGATTGAAACAAAACAGCCAAAATGAAGAATTGTGTTCCTCAAACTGCATCCTAATCTGACATTCTTCAAAGGGATGAAACTAAAAAGAGAGGATGAAATGTGTTTGGATCAAAAGTAAAACTCCTGTGTCAAATGTTTTCAATAAGCCATTGAAAGAGAATATGATATACTGTGAAGGTTAATTACTAATGAAAAAAAATAAGCACAAAAAAGGGGGGGAAATAGAAAGGGGAACTCTGGAGTTTGTAATGATTGAATGCAGCTTGCTTGGGAGACTATTGCCACACATCTGCTTTGTGACAAGTACAGTAAAATTAGTTATGGATCATCAAAGTGATTCCTAACACTTAACAAAATGAGACCAAAAGTGCTTTTTTTCCCCAGGTTCAGACATCTGGGAAAACATTAATCAAACATACAGATTCAGTGGGAGGAAAAATTAGGAAAACAGCGCTGTTGAAAAAGACTGAGTGGATAACATTGGCAGAAATTAGATGTGAATCTGCAATGCAGCATCACAGCAAAACAGCCATTTTTGTATTTTATTTGACTTTTATTTTTTCAGTTTGCCTATGAAAAACCATCATACTCCTGCTGAGGAAGGAACAATAATTTTGTTCTGTTCGAGAATGGTGAAATGGAAAATCTTGGTTGATTCTGAGGGATGTTTAATGTTTCTTCTAAGTGCCCTTGGGTCCCTCTGATGCAGAAGGGAGCTGGCCCTTAGAACACAGAGTTTGGGGCTGGACAAGCCCTTACCTTGAAGCTGCAGAGCAGCTGGAAAGGAAATCAAAGAAATGCAGTGCTGGTGATTGCTGAGGGGACTGGCTTGCAAGAAAAGATTAAAACTTGTCTGATTACATCCGTGCCTGGTGGGAAGCAGTGAGGATCTTCCTCAGAACTAGACAGATAAAATGAAAGTTCTGTGGTGTTGGCCACTGCATAAGAGCTGATTCCTCATTTGGGGAAGAGAGTTGGCTCTTGTTTCTCTGGTGTGTAGAGGCAATCTCTTGGGCAGAGATTTCATCTTGGTTTTCATCTAATTTCCTTTATCTTGAGCACTTCTTCTTAACCTCATTTAAATTGGCAAGTCTTAGACTCTGGATTTTTCTTTTTAATCTATGCATTCAATTTATTATTATTTCTAGTGAGTAGCAGATGATATCAAAAAATAAACAGTCACAAGTACAAAATAAGGGAGAAGAGTCACTGTGCAAATGGGTATAAGGAAGAGCAAGGGAATAATGCTCAAAAAGGGACAGTTGGCTTTAAATATCAGCAGAAATGGCTTTTCCTAGGCCTGCCTACATGACCTGCTTGGTTTGCACAAGAGTGTGACCCCTTTAGCAGTTGCACATTCAGTTCTTCACTGTATCTGTCTCAGTGCACTTGCTTCCACCTCCCCACCCACTCTGAGCTATTTTTTTGTGTGTAGGCGATAAGCATTGTGATATTTTTTGTTCTTTCTTTGGTGTGCTGTGAATCCTCCTCTCTGCAACTGCAATTCTGGGACCAAATTCGCACATATCCATTCCTAGATCTGCCCATTTGGCGATTTGGTGGCTTTGCAAGCTATTTTGAATAGAAAAGCTGTCGAGTGAACAGCTAAGAAAGCAGAGAAATGAAGAGAAACTCCTTCCTCAAAATCACATTTTCCCTGGACAATTAATCACTTAATTAGAGAAGACTCTCGTGGTCTATATGGAGGATGACAAAAAATTTAGAGCTATATGATTTCCCCTCCTTTTCTTTTTATTTTTTTTTGTGTGTAGCATTTTCTTGTGCATTTGATCAAACTTTGGTACATTATTTCTTAAGGAGTTCACAGGCTGTTTTTAAAGGGTCTTTAAAAGACCTTTTAAAGTGGGGGAATACTGCTTTCATTGTGTGTAATGTGGCTATGTCCCCACTGTTATCCCATTTTGTTTTAATATTAGCCTATTGGACCATGAAACAATTCAAAGTATGAGAAATGTACTTTTCCTTTTATGTAGCTTACTATTATGAGCCTCATAAAAAACATATCTCAGATGACTAAACAAAATACTTATTTTTGCAAAACACAATTAGGAAGACATAACAATTTAGAAGATATAACTGAATCAAGAAACTGTGCAGAATTACACAGGTTGCCACCACCGTGTTGTTCCATATCCATGGGTAGAAATGAGCCTGGGTTTCCCAAAGGCTGTGGGCTGAGCCACCCTGTCCTCCAGCATGTTTCAGTCTGCATTTTCCCAAAGTTTCTGCATTTTTGAAGCCTCGTGTTCTTTGTCAGATTTGGCTGCAATTTTTGAAACCTCATGTTTTGAAACCTTCATGTTTCAGCTGCTCTCAGTTCGAGGACTGTGGAAAGGGAAGGAGGAAGGACGGACATGAAGGTGGAGAGAAAACTTCCTTGGATGAGCCTCCTTTCCAGAGGAAACCGCTGAAGGTAAGGAAGGATCACAGGGGGCCATAAGGGTGCTACATTTCAAAATTATCAATTCACAACAAAAAGAGAAAAAAGGTGCAGCCTTTACACCTCCTGCTGCCATGAACTCTTCTCCTTCTCACCTCGGATTTGCTGTCCATTCGTGTCACACCTCTCAGGGATGGGCACAAAAGACACAGAGGCAGCAAATGTGCTTTGGAATAGTGTCAGAACACTGGGGGTTAATGATGCCCAGAGCCTCCTGCCTCACTGCTCCCCCAGTCCCTGCATTTCTTATGCAGAGCTGATTTGCAGCTGCACTGCTAAGTTTTATATCCTGGGAAAAAGCCTCAAAAAATGTGTTTCTGCTACAGCAATTCTGCCCTTTGTAATTGGGGAGGAAAATGCCTATGAAATATGGCATGGAGCTCCATGGTGCTGCATCCTGAACTGTGCTTCACTGCATCCCATGGAAGCTGGAACTTCAAAACCCATCGATTAAAATGAGAGCATTACTGTACTCTGCTAATTAGGATATAGTACTTAACACTATTCTTAGTTTGAACTGTGCACAGTAAGTACACTTCTATTAATAGTTTTTTGGGGGTAGGGAGACAGTGTTTATCTTTTTTTTTTTTAATTGCATGAAAAAGCAGGAGCCAGCAGTCACATTTTAAAACTGCTCTGGTAAGAGAAGATTTCCTGCTGGGAGAAGCCAAATGAGTGGAAGGAGAAAATATATGTCAGATGGCGGAAGGGGGGAACAGACCAGTTGAGGGATGGATAGCTGAGAAACAGTGAGCTACTGCATTCTCAAAATCTTTTTTTTAAACATTATTTCTGGGTTTGAACAGGGAAAATACTTACCCTTTTGAGCATTTAGGGGAAAGGGTTATCATCATGCATGAAATAAAATAGGGCTTGTGAAAATCCATACAAACACCCATTTGATAGTTAGAGTGGGAGCAGGAAATTTTAAATGCACACAACCAGCAGCAAGCCTAAGTAGTGTTTTCTCTGCCACAGTCACTGAGGAAAGGTTAAAACTTCAAACAGCTACAAGTCTCCAGCAGATACATGGAAAAACAGGTCCTGGAGGTGTGTCAAAATATCTAATATTTGCTGCAACTTATAGAAGCATAAGGAAAGTTGAAAGTAAGAAAAGTAAAGGGAAAAAAAAAATAGCCACAAGCCCAGCTCAGTTTCTTGGGTACTAACAAGCTGCCTATGCAAAGTGATGACAGGTTTTATACCAGTGGTGCAAAAAGATTCGTGCTGGGCTCTCACTTGAGTGCAGAAGAGCAGAAAAACCCTGCACTGACCTTGTGCAGCAAATCAGCCGCCTGGAGAGAGAGCCTTGAGCCAGGTTTCCTCACCCAGCAGCCTGAACCTTCCCCTTCTCTCCTCTTCGGTGGCTGTCCCACTGCAGGAGATGTGCCAAAGGAATCAAATGAACAGGGGGTGCCACCAAGGTGACCCCTGGGCTGTGTTTCCCATCCAAGGGCTCCTTCCAGCGTTCCAGAGGGAGCAGCTCCTGGTGGGGGGACACAGGCAGGAGCTGCCTGGGGCCCAGCTGCACCAAGGAATATTGGCATGCTGTCACTTAATGCGCTCTGAATCCACCATGGCTCCAGAAGAAGCACAGAATATATTTCCTCCCAGCAGTTAAAGCAGGCTGAGATTTGTGCTGTGTGAATGCAGGTCATCCAGACGTGCACAAACCAAAATGGGAAAGAATGGGAAGGGAGTCCCTGCTCCCCTGTGTAAACAAGTTCTTAATCTTTCCAGGCTCTACCTGAGAAAGGATTTAGCATGCTGATCCTCAGTTTTTGCAGTCTCCTCTCCATCATCTGTGGGCGTTTACCAAAGCATCAGGTTGGTTACATAATGTTTCACATTATTCTCGCAGGCTGTCCAATGTATGAAGTCTGTCTTTAATTGAAGTTTCTATTTGCGTGCTTCACAACCCTTAAAACATTCTGCTTGGAATGTCAGATGAGGTTAATTGAGGACCCTCTTGATCATGGTATTATTGTAATTTGAACTTGGAGAATCCAATATTAATTCTAGGAGGATTCTGTAAAATTTATTTTTCCTCTTTAGGTTTTATCTTTGTATTGAGAATTAGCTTGCAGTTTAAAGTCAAAACGATTTTCAATATAGTGAAATTCATCATGTTCTAATGAACTCTAGAAATTATTCTATTCCTAGAAATAGGATAATAACATTGCATTTAAATATTACTATTTGGATTTTTACCACATAGAAGACTGAATTGTAACATTTTTGGCTGGTATGATTTGAGGAATTTTTATTTCCTCTTGGCTATGTGCAAGAAACTATTTCTCAAATTTGGCTGAGATCATCTGTAATTACTATTCTGGGCTGTTGCCTCCCTGTGCCTGGAGTTGTATATTACTTTTGGAAAACTGACTGTAAAAGTTTTTTACCTAACAATAATATTGTTTAGGAATAGCCTGGTTTTGATTTTCCTTGCCATTTGTTTTAGCAGACAGGGCATTCCATGAGGAAAGGTGTTTGCCCCAGTTTAAAACACTGAGTAAAATGATAACAACCACAGTGAAAGGCACCTTTGTCAAAGAACTGAGGCATCCATTCAGATCTGTAAATGCAAATTTTATCACTCAAAAGTTATGGAAACTTTTTTTTCCCCCTAAGCATATCTTGGCATCCATTTTTCTGTCATCATAGTAAGCCCATGTCCTGTTGAAGCATTTTTACCTTCTGTTGGCACTATTTCCCATGTTCACACTGCTATACAAATTCTGTAACAGAGGGAAGCAATGGCACACCATATACATCTTAATTCCTTATCCTATTTAAAACTGAAACTTACAATGATATCAAAGAATATGTGTAACAGCTTTTAGTCCAGAGTTTTGTAAAATCATTTAAAGCCTGATACAAAGGAGAGTTTAATGAATGCTTTCAAGATGTCACCACTAACTTAACATCAACAGATTCACTTCAGAGTTTCAAAATCCTGTAATATAATTCTCAATCAATTGATTTATTTTAGAAGGGGAACTTGAATATTTTTTTTCTAGCACATCATACTCTGCTTCCATAGAGCTGAAATGGAATTTGGATAAAGCTGTGATAATCTTTCACTGAGTCATTAGACAGTGTTTAAAAATCGGTATTTCAGGCAATACTCTTGCACAGATTTGTCATTTCAATTTCTGTGTCTGATGCCTCAGAAGGAGAAAGAGGCAGACTTTTCCCTCCATATGGAGTCAATGGCTGCATTCTAAGGGTCATCTGCAGGGGATTGTTTCAAAACACCAATTTCATGCTCACGTTCATATCAATTCTTGAACTGATGTTCACGTTCATATCAATTTTATACAGTATGGCTTTTCTTTGCTCTACTGGACTGTTCAACAAACTATCTTTCTTTGGTTTTTAACTTAATATTCTGGCCTTTCAGTTTTACTCCTCTGCACACCTGGATTTGAGTCATGAGCTGAGAAGAAATGAGACAATATTTTATTGTAGCAGCATTCAGAAAGAGTTCTCCTGCTGCCCAGCCATTCCTGTTGTTTCTGTGCAGAGGGTGCTAATTATCCAGTATGTGAAATTACAATGGCAGAAAATAGTGAACATCTCAAACAGAGAAGTAATTGCAATGTAAGGCAAATTATATGGTTCCATTTGTTTTTTAAAAAGTGTTGTGAAAAGTTTTCTTTTTTTTTTTAATTATTTCTTTCCTTTTTTTCTTTTCTCCTAAAAGCTCTGTGCTCACCTCTGTTTCACCACAGTGGGAATAGTAAGCCTGGAATGCTCAGACCCCCATGGGCCACAATCCTGTTGGTGTTAAGTGCAGATCACTCTGGAGCATGTCTAGCCAGGAGCAGGAGGGGCAGGTGTCCATATGGATCTCTCTGCTCTTCATGCATATTCAGGGCATTTCCCCTCGGATTTTCCAGCTGCTTCTTATCCTTTTCCCTTTAGATGGGATCTTACATTTGCCTTCCTCTCCCTAAGGTGTAACAGGAGAGGGAGGTGATTTGTCCACAGGTTATTGGAGCAGACACCACATACACTAGGAATTCCCAGTGCATAAATAATGTCCTTGCTAATTAATTTATTTTTGTTTGAGCCTCTCGTCCCGTCCTGTTACTGGCACCTGTGATGATTAGAACAGAAAGCCCAAGTCCTTTCCCAGTCCTTTGTCAGATGGCTGCCTCTTGTGTTAACTGGTGGGCTGTTCTCTGCACCATCCTTGGAATGAAAATTAGCTGCTCTGCAGAAAGGCAACAGCAGGGGAAGAATAGAAATTACGGAGTCTGAAACTCCACAAAAATTAAAAATAAAAAAATATTGCTGTTGTGGTAAGCCTGGAAATAAATAAGAAAGTCATACAAAAGCCAAAAAAAGTGTCCCCTTGTCCTTGGCCAGGCCTGAGCAGTGAGGAGACAAGAGCTTTTTCTGAGATGGGATATACAAACAGGACACCAAGGAATGGCAATGATGGGATATACAAACAGGACACCAAGGAATGGCAATGATGGGATATACAAACAGGACACCAAGGAATGGCAATGATGGGATATATAAACAGGACACTAAGGAATGGCCATGCTTGTCTGACCACTGATACCACTGCTAGCCACTGCTGCTACCATGGATTTCCAGTAGCTACAAGAAATGCAACCAGGTCTGCTCTGGCAGCTGTTCCAAGCACTGTAGCAGAGTCTTGTTCAGGTGAAAAAGACAAAAATAAATGTTTATCAAAGGGTTCTGATTGCTAGAGAATAGTCCCCCTGGCTCCTAATGGAAAGTTACATTTTGCAGAACAATCTATAGATGCTATCTCACAGCTGTCACAGTGAAATTACCTTCAGAGAGGTGAGCCAGAGTCTGCTAGGAGTCACAGAATGTGCAAATGTCCTGAGTCTGACTGCCTCAGAGGTGCAGTTATATCTCATCTTCATTAAAGAAAAAGTGCAGAGAGGAAAGATTTCACATCATTCTTTAAGATAACATGAAAACCACATCAATCCTGGACTGTAATATTCTTATTCTACCCACAGATAATCTGTTTTCTGTGCATAAGCAGAGCTGCTGTTTCTCCTTGTGCATCCTCAGAAGTGTGTTTTGTTTCCTGTTCAACAGAAACTCTGGGTGAAAGCAAATATATGAACTACCTCTACCTCTGTAAAGTAACTATGCAGAGTGCCTGACCCGCAGTTCAGAAGGCTGAGAAAAAATGCTCTTTGTTTTATATTTGGGGTTTCAGTTGAAGTTTGTTTGAAATTTATTTTATTTATTTGTTTGTTTTTTCTGAACAGTGTCTATGCTGAGAGCTATGGAAGTGATCAACAAACCAAAGAGGCAAGCAACAATAGCCACCACAGGGAAGTTCAGAAAAATCTAAGTGATGAAGATGTTTAGCAAACAGCCTGGAGAAAATACATGGGAAATGGTAAGTGGTTTTTTCCCTCTTTATTTTCTGAGAGTGATAAGCAGAATGATGAAAAATATGTGGTTTTCCCAGGGGCTGGACATGTGCAAGAAGAAAAAAGGGCCTAAAATAAGGGTGAAAATGTAGATTATCTAGTGGACAATCTACAATCACAGTGGACTAGTGGACAGTTCTACAGAAAAGCATTTTGTAACTGAAAACTGTTAGGGAAGTAAAAAATCCTAGCTATTGAATGTAAAAATGCACACAAAATAAAATTCCATACAAAGCCCTGAAGAAATCAGGAGCCACAAGTCTTGGCCTTACATTTTAATCTAAAACCAGAAGTTTATTTTCCACTTATCCAGCAACACATGGGTTAAATTCACTGTATCACATACTCTAAAGTACTTGCCCAAATGAGAAAGAGATAGATAGATATAGATATAGATATAGATGATATAGATAGATTAGATATAGATATGGATAAAAGCTGTATATAATATATGTTCCTGAAAAGTCCAAATCTGGAGAAGGATACTTTTATTTCCTGGTCAGATGTAAAAGAACAATTCCTCTCCTTGATTTAAGAGCAAAACTGTAACATTTAAAGCTGTTTTAGTAAGCTGTGGAGACAGAGAGAAGACTGTGGACTAAGGCAGTGGCTGAAGTTGCTGTCCCTTAATGAAACACTGTCAGTACCATGTTATTACTCAATTTTTTGCTGCTTTGGGCAGAATATTCAAAAGATAGACAAGTTCTGACAGGCAGTAATCCTGTTCTTATACCCCAAGTATTTAGATGCTTCAGGACATTTATCACAGCTGCCAAAACTGGATTTAAAATCAGTGAGTTTCAAAAAAGAGACTGAGATTTTGCCTGTTCTTGCTTTGGGAAAAGGGGGAAATATTTTCATTCCTTCTTCCCTTTCTTTGCCTACATCTTTCTCACCTACTTCTGGCTGGACTCTGCTCAGTGATAAAGGAGCAGCCAGGGCTGCTTGTGGCCCTTTGCTGGTGAGGAAGCTGGGCTGAAGCCACACCTCCTGTAAAATTCACACAGCAACTGAGTTTTCCTATCAGGCATCTCATCTTGCTATCATTCCGTGCTGGGAAATGACAGACAGGGCTGCAGAGTGACTGGGGGAGGAGAGGAGAGGAGACAGTGCTTTGTTTAATCATCCCACTTCAGCCTGATTGCTGCAGTGTTATCTCGAAAGTGAAAAGATTTGGGAGCTAGATTCCTGGTAATTAGCGTTCAGAATATTGTGATGCCAGCACCCAGCACCTTTCAGTGAGGATTTACTCACTCTGGAGTGAAACAGCCAGGCTCTCACATCTCTGATCTGCTCAGAGGAGCAGCTCTCACACCTGCTGGCAGACAGGGCTGAGGATCAGGTAGCAAAGAGGGGACTCTCTGTGCATCCCCATCTCCTGTTCAGGAGGATCCCATGCTGCTGTCCAGAGTGTTTGCAGGCACTGCTGTCACCACACCCTGATGAAACTCTGCTGTCATTTACTGCCTTGGCTGAGGCTGGAGACCAGCACACATAAATGGGAAGGAGCTTTAAGCAGCAGCCAGGGATGAAGGGAGTGTGAGTGTGTCAGGTATTGATGACACAGGGTGCCCAGTCTGCAGCTGCACCACAGGGGGAAACCAGAAGAATGCATCACAGAAGCAACAGGCATCACAGATTGCCTTCCACAGTGGGAGGTGAGCTGCACTCTTACCTGGACAAAAGATAGATTTAGGTAATAATTCACAAAGAACTAGGCTGTGTGAGCTCTCTTGAGGGACTGTGCATGTAACAGAGCCAATGGTAAAATATCAGCAAAAGCTGTGCCGCTACCTGCTGTCTGAGACAGAGCAGAACAAACCACCTGGATCCCCAAAATGACTGCTCACATGAGACCACAACCTGCTGACCACTCCCTAGGTTTGTACCCATTTCAGGGCGTTGTTATCTCAGGGGATGTTTTGGAGCATGTGTTGGATGCACAAGCAAGCCTATGCATCAAAACCCAGGAGTTTGCCAAGGAGAAAGAGAGGAATCTTGCTGCCCACCAGCTGTGGTGCTGGCCTGGAGCTTGGGCAGCAGCACAGAACACCTGTTTCCATTTGTGAGTGGTGCTGTGGCACTGGGGTGAGCAGTGACAGGAGGCTTTTCACATGGCCCTGATCTGCTTTCAAAGCCCTGCAAACAGCTCTCAGCTGAAAATATCATGTAGCATTTTGTCCCCTTTGTTGCATGCGGTTCATCCTCAGAGGAAGGAGAGCCCCTGTGCTCACCTGGGCTTGGGAACAGCATTTCCCTTGAACACAGCAGGCATCCAACCTGAGGCTGAGCAGGTTCAGGCACTGAAGAGGGAATTATGAGTTGTGAGCAGGGGGAGATAGCTGCTAGTTGGAAATAAGAGAAAATGCATTAATAGAAATTCAATTTAAGTTAAAAAAAAAAAAAAAAAAGAGAGAGAGAGACCAACCTAGTTAATTTCATAAGGATGCATGAGTCAAAATGTAAGACCTTTAGTTAGGAAATAATTGCACACTTATGACCTGAGGCAACAGTCAGAACTTGCTGAAGAAAAAAACTGGCACATGTCATTAAATTTAATAATTTGTAATTATAGAATCATAAATATTTGAGATTGGAAAGGCCCAGCAAGTCACTTAAGTCTCCCTCCTTACCAATGCAAGGTTGTTCCCTCTTGCATATATGCTGATATGTTTTCAGCAGACTATTAGAACTCATTTTCAGGAGGATTTGCCTCAGATTTCTCATTTCTTTATTTCTTAATTTTATCCCATTGCTCCCTGCTTGTTTCCTGCTAAGTAATTCCTTTCCTTCCCTAGTGTGTGTCAGTCAAATATTTGTAGATGGTTGGAATGACTCTCCTTAGTTATCACTTAGCCAAACTAGACATATTTATTTAGCTCTTTTAATCTTCCTCACAGGTAAATCCCTCTAGTCCCTTAATTATTTTGTTGCTCTTTTCTGAACTCTCTCTTTCCAAACCTTGTAGTCATATTAAATGCAGTATCCTGGTTCATGTCATCCAGAGCCATGGAAAAATCAGGGGTGCTGCTGCATCTCTGTTGCAATGTGATGTGTCTTTGTGCCTGACCCACTATAATATTTTTTTTTCCCCTGATCTATCATGCTGAGCACCGTGCAAGGCTGGAGAGAGGTCAAGACAAGCTCTGTTTTTAAAATTCTGCCCTGCAGCTATTCCTCACGGTGCTGTCAGCAGGGAAGACATTTTGTCTTCTAAAACCTTACTTCTGATAGTTTTTCCATCTGAAGATGTTGTAACTCGAGCCTTCTTCTGCATTGGGCAATAACTTCACTTACACTTCTCTCCCTCTGTGCTTCTTTACTGTCCTCTGCCCCATGTGTTTGAGAGATCAGTAAGAATGGCAGAACAAACAGAGCAGGAACAAAAAAACCCAAAATGGAGCTTACTGCATGAAAAGCTTCGTCTCCTGGGTTTATCATCCCACAGATTAGCAGCCCAGGATGAGGAAAAGGCTCTAGGGAGACGCTGTGATGAGAACTCAAGAATGAGGACTGAAGTAAGGAGACAGAGCAGTACAGAAATAACTTAGAGGGCCAAGCTGTCAGGGGAGATGAGAACAGGACAGACAGGGCATGCATTATCTCCCTGACCAGCACCCAGCAGCAGATCCTGCTCTTGAGGAATTGCTGCTGCCTTGATTGCTTCAGAGGGCTCTGTTTTGACTTCGCCTTGTCAGTTTTGATATTTCCATTTACTCTGAAACACTTCCCTCTTCCCCAGACCTTGGTTGCACAGAGTTGAAAGGTGGGCCTTGCATGCAGACCCTGACTTTGCTTTCCTGGCAGGTCCTCTGCCCTTGCCACTGGGTCCCCAAATGGTGACATCCATCTCTTTAGGGTGCACTCAATGGGGAAGGGTTTCTAACAGCACCCTGCAGAAAATTTAGGGGCTTTAGGATAACCTGGCTGATGCCCAGGGTTAGAAAGAGACAAGTCAGCATCCATTCTCTTGAGGCCTTACCTGGTTAAATGAAACCAAATATTAAATATTAAATATTAAATAAAAAATATTAAATAGTAAGTAAATACTGCCCAAGTAGCACTAGATTAAAATAATAATCAGTTGTATCGGTGTTCAAGCCAAGGGATTTTGTAGTGTTTGCTTTATCCTTATCTTTTACACTTTTCATTTCATCTTGTAAAATCGTGGCAATTGGCAGAGCTGTGCGGGAATGCAAAAAGTAAATGTGAAAATCTGCCAATGTGAAGGTATATATGTAAATATTCCAACAAAGGAATGAGTGTCTGCATAAAAGACAACATGTTTCTTCTTTTTTTTCTAGAAGTTTTCATCTGGTTTGTTTTGTTGTGGCTTTTGTTTCCTTGAAAATAATGAAGTTGTTGTGTCTCATACTTTTTAAACAACTATTCATATGACAGTTGCCATGATATTTGTTACAACTAATAGGAAATACCTTTTTTTAAGTTATTTTTCATGTAGCTGCCAGCGATCTCCGTTGCATACATACATCTGATAAATCATTATGAGAGTAACTCTCTGAAATCATTCCATGGGAGGAAACTGACCCTTGAGAGAAATTTATTTCAAACAGTAGATGAAAAACATAAACAAGGAGCATTTTCATCTTTAATAGAATACTTTTCAACCCAGCCATCAATGTTTTATGCATCCAGCCCTACACAGAAGAGGGCCTGTGTGCACGTTCAGGTGAATAACGATGCCTGAGGATGACAGGATCCATGGAAGGCATCACCTGCCTGTGGAAATCATGGTGCTTGAACAGGGGCTCCTGGAGAGCTCTGCTGATCAAAACATTTTGCAGTTGCACAGGTACAAGCAGTGGCCACAGAGGCAGGGAGAGCAGGGTATTGTGAGACCACGCTTTTCCAGCGTGGGCTTGGCTCTTGTTGTCCACAATCCCAGGAGGATTCCCTTCCTGTTCTCTCTGGGTGCTACAGGAACATAAATAAATTTGAAAACTGAATTCCTGAGGCAAATTCAGATGATGGATCCTGGAAGCTTTTGCCTTTCTCTGACTTATCTAATGTGTAAGGCAGTCAGCATGACACAGAAAGAAAGGTGTTTACGCAGCATTTTTTCCCAAATTACATCATTTTCTCAGCCTGTATCTAAAACACTCTGACACTTTAAGTTGTTTCTTCCCCCCTTAAAAAGGTTTTGAGGCATTTTTGGAAAAAAGAAACCATGCAAAACATGCAGAGATTAAACTACAGTCTCCAAATCTCCTTATTTTAGGTCTTGGTTTTGGTGACTCAGAAGATGAAGGCTATGGGCTCTTGGATTATGTAAACTGACACGGTACATTTCATTTCATTTTCTTCAGAGTGTATGCATCAACTTATCCAGAAACTATTGATTGCAGGGGGCTGGAGCTGTCTGCAAGTGCTGGCTGATTTTAGGAGAGATTTTATTTGTAATCCTGCCTCAAAAGCAAGGTGTTGTTGTTACTTATAATAGAAAGTATGTGTTGAAGACATGCAGGTGTCTGTGGGAGTGGGGCTTGCACTCCAATTCCTAAGTTTGGGTCTTTTTGCACAGTATCTGTGAAAACATGAGGAAATCATCACACTTGAGTCATCCTTCTGGGGCAAATTGCCTTCAAAGCTTTGTTTTCCCTGCTACATCTGCTATCCTGCTCACTCTCTCTGTTTTCCACACTTGTATATCTGCGAGGGATTTCCCAGGCAGAAGCGTGCAGCTCCGTGCCAAACCCTTGTTCTGTGCACAAACAGCAGAGAAAATGTTCCAGGGATGGATCACACACTGAGCTCACCCTCAGCAGATCCAGCAAACACGGCCTGGGCAAGCAGAGCCGCATGGCACAACCACAGAAACCCTGAGAACCTCTGTGCCCACCTGGCCACAGCACAGACCTGGCACCTCTGAGAGGACCAGAGCTCTGGCAGAGCTCAAAATCTCAGAGTTCTGGGAAAATCTTCAAAGTCTTTGATGGAAGCTGCACAAAACTTCCTCAGACAAAAGGCTGATTCTAAGAGATCCACGGCCACGTATCCAAATGATAGGATGGGATTTTGATACAAGAGTCAATGGAGGGATTGGTCCCATCCTATCATTTCCTTGAGGAGAGGGCCAGCAATGCTGCCTCAGCCCTTGGTTTAGGGTCACAGCTGGTGAATACACAGGTGCACATTTTTATTTTTGATCTGCTCCAGTGCCCTCGAGCACCAGGTGGCCCGACAGCCGTGACAGGCATGAGCTGGCAGAGCTGCTCCCCCTTCCCCACATCCCATTTGAGATGTTTGCTCGCCCAGCTGGCCCTTGCGGCCTCCTCAGCCCCAGCAGAGAGAGGCAGGAGCACAAAGCACCTCCAGGGGGGATTCTGCACCCAGGGCTGATGCTGGGGCGGCAGCCAGGTGGGTACCGGGATGCATCACCGAAGGGTGCTCGCAGCTCTCAAAAAAGCTTTTAAATTATTCCCTACCTGCATTCAGGACAAGTCAGATTTTCCCTAGCGAGATAAACGCGCTCTTGCCTGACTTCTAAAAGGCGCTGAGCGTTTCGGAAGTTTCCCAGCGCTCCCGGAGATGGTGCCAGAGGGAAATGGCCGAGGCTGCGGGATGGGATTTCCCCGTTTCGCTGCCTTGCGGCTCCGCGGAGCGGCGGGCGCCGGCAGTGCCGGGCGGGAGCGCTCGGCTGGCGCACAGGAGCGGATTGGGGCACATTCCTTGCCAAAACAGGGACAGCGCCCATGGTCCTGATGGCTGGGTTAGCAAAGTGCTGATCTAGAGAGGTGTCTGTGGGTTTTGCTGTGTCTCTGTTCTGTGTCTTATGTCTTACCCTTTCTCTATGCAGAGCATACAATTTTATTTTATTTCATTTTATTTTACTTTATTTTTTTATTTTTTTAATTTAATCTATTTTATTTTTTATTTTAATTTTATTTTTTATTTTATTTTTACTTTATTTTATTTATTTTATTTCATTTAATTTATTTTATTTATTTTATTTTATTTCACTTTATTTTATTTTAATTTTATTTTTTATTTTTATTTTATTTTTTATGTTTTTTACTTTATTTTACTTTATTTTACTTTTAGTTATTTTTATTTTGTTTTAATTTTATTTTAATTTTATTTTTTATTTTATTTTATTTTTATTTTATTTTTTATTTTATTTATTTTTAATTCTTATTTTTATTTTATTTTCAGTTATTTTATTTAAATTATTTATTTTCTTTTATTTTCTTTTATTTTATTTTATGCATCTTAATTTGTCCCACCCATGTTGTCTCACTTTTTTTTAAAAAAAAGGATTTCTCCAAACCAGAGCAGTCTAGGTGATTAATGAGTCTCACATATTCTTTCATACACACTCATTTCAGAATTTAATAGTGCCACATTGCAGCAGAGCATACAATTTCATTTTATTTTATTTTATTTTTTTAATTTTTATTTTATTTTATTTTTATTTTATTTTATGTTTTATTTTTATTTTCTTTTTTATTTTTGTTTTATTTATTTTATTTTATGCATCTTAATTTGTCACACCCGTGTCCCACTTTTTTTTAAAAAAAAGGGATTTCTCCAAACCAAAGTGGTCTAGGTGATTAATGAATCTCCCATATTCTTTCATAAACACCCATTTCAGAATTTAATAGCACCGTGTTGCAGCAGCTTCGTGTGCTCCTATTTTAGGCAGTCAGCGTTCTCACCACAAAAGGCAGCCCCAGTCACTTTCTCAGGTTTTGTGGCCCATCTGCCCTACCCTGGAGATCCCTGGAGCTGTCTTTACTGAGGTGATGAGACATTCTGGTTTAAGTGCTCGTGGTCTCTGCAGAGCACAGGGCTGGGAATTAAGCATGCATCTTATGAACACTAGTGCAGAACAGCATCAATAAATGACTGTTCTCCTCCTTGATGTTTACTTTTATATACAAGGAGACTACAAGCAACTCCTGATCTTTAATTCCTGCCCAGGCCTGGATTGGTACTGCTGAACTTCATTGTCAATTCCTCTGGGAAATGGACACAATGCTTGCACTCATCATGGAGCTGTTGTGCTGACCAGGTACTGCCCAGGAAGTTTTTTGAGTGTAGAAGTGCTAAATGGGAAGAGAGTTTTGTGGTTGTAATGGAACAGGGCTTCAGTAACAATTCTTGGCTAAGGTGAGACCACCAGCCCTGTCCAGTGAAATCCTGGGCAGTTTGCCAGTTGTCTCAGATAGATAATAATTCTATTTTTCATGTTATTTCTTCCACTGCAAATACCTCTGTTTCTCTACCAATATATGCAACATGGCCAGTAAACACGTCTGTGTGTGCTCTGCTGCAGGTTCTATGATTTTTGGATTTTTTGGTTTGGATGACACATTAAAACACAGAGGAGTAATCTGATGGCAAGGTAAGCTTTGTGTTGAGGCTAGCACTAATATACAGCAAGAACTCCTTGTGCTTAAAACACATCTATGGTGGCTGAATTATTGTCCCTGTGCAGTTTTCACAGTTATTACTTGGTAGGTTGCCTCTTCAGTGTCAAATTAGAAGTCATTCGGCCAGAACCATTGCAGTGGTGCCTCTTGAGGTTTGTAGGTGCACACACTCCAAGTATATTACATATTTTTCTGAACAGTTGTGCTTTCACAGGGGTCTGTATTAGAACAGCATGAAATCTGCTGCTGTTTACACGGGTTTCATCTAAGCCTCACTGGTGGGTTCGCTTTCTGCAGTGTCAGCAGCACTGAGAGTCAAACTCTGCTTCAGACAAAGTTGAAACTTAAAAAGAAAACTTTGACTCAGCTGCTTGAATCTCTTCCAGTACCTTTCTCCTTTCCATTCTTTTATTCAAGGGCAAATTTGCTTTTGGCTTTCTGATACTGTGTGAACACCAAGCAGTGTCTTTTCCTACTTTTCAGGAGCCATTTCATTTTGCAGTTTTGCTTGCACACACTCATCCACGTCACACATTTGCTGGGGAATACAGAGAGCAGGATGGGAGGCAAGTATAGATTTCATTTACCTTTTTTTTAAACCATATTTCTGGCCATGGAGGATGAATTTTCTGTGCTCAAGTGTTTGTTAAAATGCTGGCTGTGGAGACCATAAAAAAATGAGGAAAGAATAGAAGGGTTGATGAAAACATTCAAGGAACCTCACTCACCTTATTCAGGTGAAGAAGAATGTCAGGTAATAAACGCTTACACATTATACTGGGCATAAAGTTAGAAAGTCTTTTTCTGTCCCTTAGTAATTAATAATTGGACTGGTTGGTGAAGCAGAGAAGTGTTGTGGTTCTCATTTCACTGTTAAAGGATCTACAGCTGCAAAAAATGAAGGCAGATATGAGAGAGATATCTAACTAGTTTAAATTTGTGTAAAGGCATGATAAAAGTGTTAAATGTGGAATTAACAAAAATAATGATGAATATTCTTTTCTTCAGGTGCTTCTGCTTTTTTAATTACATTTGGTCTCCCCTGCTCTTTTAAAAATATTTTTAATAAATAATACAAATGCTATCTTATCCTTTAAACTTGTATGAAAACCAGCCTTACTTTTCATGTAGTGCTTTTGCCTGAAAATTGTCACTACAGTGTCTTCTGGCAAATAAGAGAGAGATTTGAGTATGGTAAAAGACAAATGTGTGTATGGATTAAAATGGAGATTTCCAGTCTCCTCATAGGATTCTTAATCTTAGAAAGTAAAACCCAGATGAGATTAAAAGGAATTATATAGCAAATAGAGTTAATGCTTTTATCTAATACAAAAGGGAGGGGAAATTTTAGACACAGACAATTAGTTTTAGTTAAAATTATTAAAACTAAGCATTTTATAGATACATAGATATGTTTTATATTCTACAATGCATGTTAAAATGGAGTCTCTGGGGAACCTCTTAAAGTTCACGACTCAAAGTAAAAAACTGACTGAAATTTCAACCTTGATCATGGTTATTAAAACAGGTATCATGAACCTGAAATGGTCCTTGTACAGTTTAATTCCTTTGTCTTTGTGTAAGAAGATGAACTGTCACAAACTTTGGTTTAATGCTCCTTTATCTTTTCTGGAGAGAAAATGGTAACGTTTCCCTGTACTGCAGCTTGTGTTTGCAAAGCATTATGGACAAGTGGGTTCAAAGTGAGCAAGATCCACTAAAATACTTCCATTTGTGTTAGGTGTCATTTTTTATGTGAAATCATAACAGATTGTAGCAATCTGAAGAGAATCCTTATAACCCCTTTTCCATGAAAAAGAGAGGCATAAATGTGGCAGTTTCTTTGTTTGTCAGACACAAGAGTTTATAAAAGCAGCATCTCCTCTAATTTCTTTCTGTATATAACCACAGCCATACGCATGCAGGAACACACATCACATTTTTGTTCAAAAGGTCTTTCTTCAGTCCTGCCCAACATTTTACTTGTGTATTTTTCAATGAATTTGTTTAATTTTGCTGCTGGGAGCTAGTATTACTTCTGGATTATAAAGAGATATGTACAGAGCAGGGATGGAGTTGTATTGTCTAAGAGGGAGTTGTGATGGATAAGACTGATTAATGTTGAATGAGACTCTTGGGACTTTAAGATCTTTTCTTTGGGTACACCACACACCAGTGCAACAGAAAGAGGAGGGTCCATGGAGCTCCATTCTGGTGTTGAAGCTGGAGGTGCTGGGCAGGGAAATTCTGGAGTTTCCTCAAGCCCCAGCGCAGATCCAGCAGGGATTACAGGAGCCTGGGCACTCTCTCCAAAAGGCTTTGGCACACCCTCAGTGGGAGCAGCTACACCCCTGAAGCCTGCCCAGAGACATTTCCATCCATAACATAGGATGTGCTGGCCCAAATCTTGGAAGTTTTACCAAGCATCTGCTCAGCCTTCCCAGCAGGGAGGTCGTGCTTACACGGGAAGGTGCTGGGCAGAGTCTGCTGTGAGATTAATGAGGGTAAGCAGAGCTTTAACAGAAATGACAAAAAGAAGTATCAAATGAAATCTTCTCCAGGCCTCTCCTGTCTGCAGAGTGCGGCTCAAATCCCTCAGCCACATAAGAAACAAAAATAAATTCTTTCTAGGTCATTTTATTGTTGAAGATTAACTCGAGATCAGAGACTCGCATCACGCTGTGCCGATGCCTCTGTATTTTGCAATATAGTTATTGGTACAGATTTTTGAGGACTAAATTGTCAAAATAGCTCAGTAGTTGTGTGAAATCTAATAATTTTGTACAGATTACGGTACCTCTGTGTTTGAAATGGATTTTTAAGTTCCAATTGCTGAGACTGCATCTTTAGCTGTTCCCTGATTGTTTGTAGGTATTGTGAATGCCTTTGGATCATGCCAGAGAGATAATGACTTGGAGCACAGAAATGGACTTGCAGCTGGATTCCCAGGAGAGCTTTCTACACAGGGTAATAGCTCACATATTGAAATGTGCTCCCCAAAGAGGTGTTAGGAAAGCAGCAAGGAGAGCCCAGATTGGCCTGCAAAGCGGGGATTAGAAACAAGAGCAGGTAAAATGAATCTATTTTCTCATAGAAGTTCTAGTAAAACTCAAACCTCATTATTTTCAAGTAATTATAGGCCAGGATGTGAAACCATTGCTGCAGGTACCCATTATCTTGTTCCCGGTGCAATTCCATATACTACAGTATGTGTCAAAGAAACGTGGACAATTGTTCTTCCCAGGCTGCTTAACACAAGTGTCAGAAGTGTTGAGCCTTTATTGATTAAAATTCTAAGTTCTTTATATGACATAACCAGCCTAAGCAGAAATAGCCAATGTCAGTAGATTTTATTTGCAAAAAGAACAGCATGAGAGGATCTGTGCTGCAGTGATGTCTTCTTTACTGTTGCTGTGGAGCTGAAAGCCCATCCATCTGTCCTTCTTATTATGTTAAATTCATTCTGGAGTCACTTAACTGAAGTATCCTTAACCCAGTGCTTCTGCAAACTAGTACATCCACACAGAAAATAGTTATTAAAATAAACATCTCATTATGAGCAGCCTAATGCAGTACCATTGTGAGTAATCAATGAGGTCTCTGGCAATCATGGGAATTATACAATATAATTGAGTTATTTGTAATAAAATTGCTGAGGAGTTGCTGACTTTCCCAGTTAAACATTTTTTTTCTTTCTTTCTTACAGCTTGCTGATCTTGCTCTGAGTTCTCAACACATTATATTTTCTTTTTGTCCTGTCATAACTTTAGAATAGGAATCTATTAAGCTAAGCACAGGTTTATAAAAGATCATGAAGTCACATAACAGCATCACATTGTGTTCCTTAAGCTTTAAAAACATCACTTCAGGTAAGAATTTTATGCTATCTTCCAAAATGAAATAGAAGCTGAAAAGATACAGTACAATTTTTTTTTTATTATGTGTTGCTTCCACCTCATGCTGACAGTTTATATTTTGCCCCTTTTGCTTCAGTCTCTTAGTCAGCCAAGCAGTAAAATGGGTTTGAATCCCCTGCACACTCATTACAGAGAGCATGTAAGAGTCAGGGCAGTGCTGGAGCCTCAGCTCTGAGTAAATAAATACAGGAATAAGAAGCCTTCAGCAGACACCATAAAGGCATACAAATGCCTTTGCTCTGCAAGACTGTGCTCCCCTCCCCATCTTTCCCTTCTCTTCCACTGGCCATTACCCACAGACAAAAATCCTGGTAGAAAGTGCTGATCCTCCTCTAGATATTTCTACCTTAGCTTAAACTGGTGATGAGGGTGATGTAAAATAACCTTGTGTATTTTTTTTTCCAAGAATGAATGAAGGAACATTCATGTTCTTCAGTTTCAGGAGTGATCTCTACCAGGTGGGTGTTGGTAATCATCTGGGAGTAGTAAAGTTATTTACCACATCCAGCACTGGGTGTTTGCCTGCTCCTGCCTGGAAAGGGAAGGGATGCAGAGGCAGCTGTGATCTTGCCCTCTAGACTGTCTGACAATGTAGAACACAAATGCACTGGATAGCTCCACATTTATCACTAATATTTTCTTCTCTCCGTCAGATGCTCTGGCAAATATTTGGACCTTCAGAATAAGACGGTCATTGAAATTCGTAGTCCAGGTTTTCATCAGCACTACTCTGTGAGACCATTGATATCAGGGGGTTTTTTTAGGAGAAAATAGGCTTGTCCCCTTTCCTGTGGGCACAAGGTTTTCAGTGCTGTGCTCTGGTTCAAGATTGAGAGGTTAGAAGACACACAAGCCACCAGTGTGAAAATGAGAGAAATCAAATTCAGAGATCCAGTTGTGTGCCACAAAACATATCCAGAGAGCAGCAGCTGAAGCTTGTGTGTTTCTCAGGGAGGTGAATTTGCAGGTGAGCTGGCTCCAGGCTGCACAGAAGCTGGGGAGCTTTTCTGTTGGCTGACAGCAATGGGCTGGGGACACCTCACAAGTCAGGTGGGGAAAAGCCGCTCTCTGCAAGGACAGTGGTGCTCCCAAACAGAGGACACCATGTGTCTGTGGGAGGAGGAGGGATGGGAGAGTTAAAACATGGTCATGACTGCTCTGAAACACGAGTCAGACCTACATTCCCTCAATCTCCACCCAGCCTGAGAGACAGACAAGGAAAAATCACATGGAGGCTTGGAGGAGATTCTGCCTTGCACCTTTTTTAATAGACAGGAGTGATGATGAAGGGAGGCTCTTGCCAGCTTTTTTCCCCCCATTTGAGGGGAAAGCTGTGCTGCTGTGTTTCATTTTTGCTTAATGCAAAAGTGGCAGAAGGAGGGAGGCAGAAGAAAAGCATCTATATCAGACACAACAGAAGGAAATATGGGAGGAGGGTGGGGAGGTGGGTTGGTGGTGTCTGCTTTATGGCCCTTCTGTGCCATCTGAATGGTACAAAAGGCTAAAAAACAGCCTGAGCATCTGTGTTGCTCTCTGCACCACTATGATAATGAAAATGCACAAATGCTTACAGGAATAAACAACATTTCAAGTTTCCTGAGGTTATATAAAAGAAATATTTATTTTATTCGAAAAAGACTGTGCAGAGAAGTATTGGAGTAAAAAAAAAATAAAAAGTCATAATGTGTTCACAATGTGAGAGAGAAGAGCAGCACAGCAAGCAACCCTAACTAGGCTGTTTCCAAACTTTTGACTGCCTAACCATGCAGCTTTAATGCTCTGTTACCATATTTGTCATGCACACAGTATTATATAGATATATATATAATACCAACTGTCTGGCTAGATATAGATATCTTATTTTTATTGGAATTTTATCCCCAGTCTCCTCTCTGCTTCTCTTTTCACAGTTTTTCTTAAGCAGAATGTGAAACTAATACTTTCAAATTTCAGGTGCACTTTTGAACTCGTGATATTTGAAAGCAATTTTTTTCTCATCACAACCCGAAGCTGCTATGTTGTTACACAGGAAATGTTGCACATCTCAAAACTCTCCTCTCACAGAAGAGGCTGAATGTGTCCTTTTGAAGGTGTGGGATGCACGTGAAAAAAGTATCGAGATTACTCGGAAATTATCACTGCAACTCTTTTCCCTGCCTCTCTTTTTCTTTACACAAGTGCCAAAATTGTTTCCTGAAAATGCTTAGAATTCATCTTGTGTCTCATGTAGATGCTGGAGTTTATTTTGGAATGCAAGCTTGTCTGAGAAAGCTGTATTATGCATGTGTTTATGCTACATAAAAATATTAACATGAACTAAATCCAAACTCAGATCTGTGACCGTGTTCACAGGGGTTCTTGGATGAGGGAAGAGACGAGGATCTGACTCCATGTTTCAGGAGGCTTGATTTATTATTTT